>CAMQGK010000341.1:6462500-7027500 GCA_947000775.1 Pterois miles
CAGCAGCAGTTTCTCTCCAGCTTTTCGCATATCTAAAATATGGTATCATTCTAAAGGACTTTTGCAGCATATGCATGTTTTTATGATATACTCTGACTCTGTAGCAGGGGTGACAATAGCAGCACATCACTACTGGTGGATGCCAGTGAACCTATAACCTGGGATTACTGAGACCAGCATTGCCATGCAACGTATTTTAGCAGGAGTAGTGATTGACAGCATTCCCCCAGAGATGAACAAGCTTGGGCCTTCATTTTTTGTCATATAATTTGGATTTTGTATAACCGACCTGAAGCATTATCATCTCATATGCACTGTATAATCTGACAGTAGAAGGAACACAATATTAGATTAAAAGGAAAATATTTGTGAATGTCTGCTCTTCAGTATGTTTTATGGATGCTCACAATTCAAACTGTAATTATTTTTATTTGTCCCCCTGTAACAGTGTCATATATGGCATTACTGGTGAATATACCATATACATATTCTGATTTAATGTTCATTTGCATTGAAAGCGTTGATAAACTTCAAAGCTTTTTGCCAAGTTGATCAGCACTGGTCCAAATGCAGCAAATATGCCTTACTGTGAAAAACATCCCGAACATTACAATCGACACAATGTCATCCAGACTTACTGATACACTACTTTAAATAATAAACCTTTTTGCATTAAATTGTGATTGGAGCACTTAAGCAAAACATTGTAACTGGATGAATCATGAGCACTCAGGCCAGGAGGTGCAAATAAAAAAAAAATCTCCTGAAAAATGTCAAAAGAAACTGCTTTGCATTACTCTCCAGTGTCATTGAAGACACCTGCTGTCTATGTACACAGTCCTGCGTGAAGACTAAAGCGCCATGATATAAAATACGGGTACTGATGTATCTACAGTTACAAGAAGGAGATATACTGTATGTATATATATATATATATATATATATATATATATATATATATATATATATATATATATATATATATATAGCATGAAAAACATGAAATATATATATATGAGTGCTATATATATATATATATATATATATATATATATATATATATATATATATAGCACTCATATATATATATATATATATATATATGAAACATTACTGACCCAGGCAGCAGGATTACTCTCAAATTAAGCGGTGTTCCCCTTTAACCTGGCGTTGTGTCGTTGGCGCGTTCAGGTGTCACATGAATAAATAAGCGGGCACCGAGGCGCTTCCCAGCAGGCACCTCTCGAGTCGCCAGGGCTACCTGAGATAACGGTGTACACCTGACACCTCTGCGCAAGCATGCACACTACCTCACATTTACTGGCTGCTTGATTACTCTGATAACATACCTGCGATGAGACAACAGCAACAGTTGGAGTGGATCATTACAGAGGACAACATAACTTGAATGAAGTGGTCGTAGATGCGATATTATGTTGCCGTATATTTATATTATATATAACCGATCATCTTATTGGACAGATAGCTCAACAAAACATTACTTACATAATCAGTCAACTACTTCTACAACTCTTCTTTGGTGCGCACATTCAGGAGACACTGCACAACCTTATGCCAACTATTAGTGTGCGTAAAAGTCGACAATTACGCACGACTTCTGTCGCAGGTAGGGAATGTTACACCACATTATAAACATTATCCTTTATGAGAAAACCATGTCTCTGCCGCAGTCATCCCTCTAACACTGCCTCGTGTCTATCAAGTCGTTGCACCATGAGCATGTCATTATCATATTGTCCTTACCTTCCTCGTCCGTGTCCGTCGCTGGCTGAGCGCCTTTAGATTCGATTGCCTGTCCTGCTGTGATGCGTTACCAAGTATCTGCTACCCCCCCTTTCTCTCTCTCTCTCCCTCTCTCTCTCTCCTTTCTCCCCCCTCTCTGTCTCTCTCTCTCTCTCTCTCTCTCTCTCAATATTTCTCCCGTTAGCTTTACTCCATCACCACCAACGCCCTGGTCATTGCAAATACTTCCCAGTCTTTCAGAACTACCACTGCAAAAAAATGAATCTTCACTTGTGTGGAGCTCCTATATACAGTAATGTCCTGTATTACTCACCACTCCCCCTAAACCAGGGTTACACTCAAGTAATTTTAGCAGAAAAGGTACAGTCCCATGGGTTGAAATGGTGCTTCTAGACAATATTATTCTGGTTTTATTCAATCAAAAAACACAAATTCTGTCCAAGAATGTGATCTAAAAATTACTACTCTATCATGCACTTTATGTGGGTTGAATTTATCACAACCTCTTTCACAGATAGCAAATATAAGGCAGGTCCCCACTGCCTTTATGAAAAATGTAAAATAATTCTGCTTAGATATGTTGACAAATCATTTTCAAGCTTCACAGAAGAGGGCTGAATTCACTCAGATTAAAGAGACCTATTTATGAGCCTCCTAAATAAGCTTATGAGCTAATATATTACACAGATTAAATTTGAAATCCATTATTTAACTACAGTGTTCGTGGATCTGAAGAGCAATAGCCAGTATGATAGCATCACCTAGTGTTTAAAATAAAAATTACAAATAAATGTAACAGCCACAATATCCGAATGAGACTGCTTATTACAGGAGACTCACGTAGGCCCCTGTAGGTCTGCACTGATTAATTTTAAGCTATGAACTCCCTATATCATTAACAAGCTGGATAAAACAGTCACTTTGAAGTTAGTTAAACAGACACTTTTCACGATCATCTTTTCTGTAATGAACATTTCTTTTTCTAATCTTTAATTTCAGCTAAATGATGGTGTCTAAACCTGAAATGCTTTGGAAAAGGTGTGGCTCCCATACATGAAAGGTTGACCAAGTAAGAAGGGTTGACTCTATTAGATTTATAAAGTGCTAAATCAAAATCAGGACATGGAAATATTGGTGTCTAGGTGATCAATAGGTTTCAAAAGGAATAGCGGTAGGAGGGCACCTGTTGTAATCCCCACAGGTGGGACTTGAGTTACTGGATAAAAGTCAGAGCAACACTTGAGATGTCCAGTCTGATCTCAAGACCAACACTGGGTTTATTGCATCCTGTTTTATCTACCGTAAACTTAATCAATTTGAATTCTGTAGTCTGTCTAATTTTTAATGTTGTAAAGGACGCGGAGGACGCCGGTTCAAGTCCCCCATGGACCAAGACCAACTGGTTGCTGGAGAGGTGCCAGTTTACCTCTTGGGCACTGCCGAGGTGCCCCTGAGCAAGGCACCAAACCCCCAACTGCTCTGGGCGCTTGTCAGGAGCAGCCCCCTCACTCTGACATCTCTCCATTGACATGTATATGTACTGTGTGAGCAACAGAGTGTAAAACTGAATTTCCCCACTGTGGGACTAATAAAGGAATATCTTCTTCTTCTTCTTAAAAACAGTTAAAGTCTAATTGTATGCAGGCAACATGCTGACTTACTTATCTCAGACTGGTTACAACCAATCTTTTCCTCTTTTGACACTCAAAGGTGTTTAGACAGACAATGACTGAGACCTGACTTACAAGTCAGACACTAAAGATGTTACTAGACGGCAAAAGGTGCAGGAAACCACTACAGTCAAGCTGCCCTGGCAGCAGTTTTGTTAGAGCAACTTAGTGGCCATAGGGCATAGCTGAGGTGTTTGTGGTAATGCATTGCTTTAGTGTGATGTCTTTTCATGACAGATGCTATTAAGACCCAGTTGGCAGTAGCCAACAATACTATTTGCACTTGACCTGGACACACTAGATACTGTATGTGTATGCAGCATGTACTGTATGTATTCCTAAACCTGGTGGCTAACCCTAACCAAAATTAGGACTGAAAACTGAAAATAATTTAAAAAAAAACAAACAAACATGAAATTATAATTCAACTATGTGAAAAACAGGCTTCTCACAGAACACAAACAGTCCTGAATTTGACACATTCAACCACCACAACCTACTCCTTACATGTACTTTGTTGCTCTTTACATTACTACTACTATTACCAGGTGTAAAAAGGCAAATAGCTGCCGTGTAACTATTCTCACCCAGGTGCAAATAGACACTCCATTTATTCAATATTTGCAAGTGGTGTCATGTCTGCGTTCATCGCAGCTCTGGCCCACCTTCAACCTGAGCAGAGGTTTAATCAGCCAGAGCTAAAAACACCTGTGTGGGTGTTCAGAGGCTTTATATGGTAAAAGTACACTACATTAAAACTTGCTGCTAAAAAGCTATTTCCACACAAATCACAGTTTTGTGGCCTTGATAACGCTGTCGATATCACCTGTCTTGTGTTTTCATTCATGCACATGAAATATATTCCTTCCTTTGCCACTGGTATGAAATGCACTTCCACTATTCATGAGCTCGCTGAGGACCAGGCACCTCACTTCTTGGATTTTCTTGTTAAAAGAAAAAACTGAAAAAAAAACATACTCACAATGCAGCTGTTCTGATGACTTTTGTCGTCCAGAATGCGAGTGATGCAGCTAAAAGTACAAACAGAAATGTGTCATAGTTATAGAAATAGCTGTCTGTACTACTTCGTTACAGTAACTTTGTTAGTTTTTGTTACAGAGATCAGTGATTTTTGATTATAGTAACTGTTTTTACAGGCTGTTACTATGGTTTTACACCACTGTAGCTAATATACTTCAGTCCAAGTAACGGCAATGATTTACTGTGAAGAATGCAGAACACTGTACTTATGTTATGCAGTAATCAATAATTATTAATTGGCTCAAAGTTCTCTCTTACCAGCACCCTCCTTGCATTTGTGATGCAGAGTACGGCGATGAGTCAATGATATTTTGCTGCCCTCTAGTGGATATTTTATTTGACTGCAGTTTAGAGGCTATAAATGAGGTCCTTCACAAGTAGAAGATTGAGGAAGTTTTGTTAAAGAAGGTTCTCACAGAGGCACACAGTTTGTCATTATGTCAAGAATAATTAAATGCAAATGAAAGAAGGGTACACAGTAGTAGCAACAGGATCAGGATTGTGGGTTGTATTTTGCACCAAAACTTGTGTATTTTAGATAGTGTTAACAGAGGGGCTTCTATGACCTTTTTACACTCCAGTAAGAAATGCAATAATATTTTCTCCTCCTACACAAATGCTACAATTCCCAAGCACTAGTTCAAATACAGTATGTGGAGTTGTGAAAGACAGAAAGCCCCTGGCCAAGTACACTGCTACTGGTCGGTACCCTATGTAGTTGTTTTTAATAGATGGTGGTGGGTGGCCAGTTAAAAAGGACATGCAGTATAGCTCATACTTAACAGTAAATTCTGCTGCAAAAAAAAACAAAAAAAAAAAACGAAGACAACCTCATTAAGTAGCTTCTTTACACTACCACTATTTTATATCCAAAAGTTGCCAGTTTGCACTATAAATTTTACTTTTTTTTTAAATAAACATTTGTATTCCTGTATGGTGCTGTGGGTTCATGTAACTTTAGCTAAACTTAAATAAAACCAGCGTTAATTGTGGAAATGTTTACTTAGCAAAAGAACCACCATACCAGCTCTAAGTATACATACTACAAACTACCATAAATGTGCAAAGCTTTCGCCAAATGAACCCTGCTAGCGTTAATTATCGCTTTATGTAACATTACTGCTGTTAGCTTAACGTTGTTGCTGTTAGCTTAGTAGCACTGCAGCTAGCTTGCTGCTTCACTTACTGTGCTCTTCTTGTCCCACTTTAAAGTCTTCAAACGTAAAATATCGTTTTTCTTGACTTCGTGTGAGCATGTGACTGCACCACATGACTGCTGAAACTTTCGCGAAGTACGTTATTTAATTTAACGGCATGAAAAGCACCATAAAGCACAGGTGTAATTAACAACATTGAAGATATTTGTGTGCGTTCCATTTATGTGTCCCCATGTCGGTGAGCCGGCAAACACAGTTCCGATTAGCATAAAGCATAAACGGAACCATAAACATTTATATGACTAATTAGCAACAACCTGGCTATGTTTATTTTACACCTGTATGTTGATGAAAAAGAAACTACTGCAACAACTTTAGGACACCTGCAACATCTGCATCCTGTGAAATAGGGTAGATATTCCTGTATCAACACATTTCAATAACATATGGTCATTAGTCTGACTCAGTTGTGCTATATCTTAAAGTGAAACCATGTAAATATAAAAACCAACATTTAACCCCATGCATAATAAGTTAATGTTGTTCAGTGTATTGTAATTACCTCCGCCAAGGAGGTTATGTTTTTGCCGGCATTTATGTGTCTGTTTGTCTGTTTCTTTGTCTGTGTTCAAGATAACTCAAAAACTTATGGACGGATTTTGATGAAATTTTCAGGGTGTGTCAAAAATGTGAAAAGGAAGAACTGATTTAATTTTGAGGGTGATCCGGAAGAAATCCTGTATTCTGGATCACTTTGAAATTTTCGTTAACATTGGGGTAAATGGGACCCAAAAAATTGTTTCTCAATATCTCTGGTAATTGTGGCCCAAAGCTCATGAAATTTGACTCAGGGATTTACAATGTGTACTTCTATCAAATCCCAAAGGCTGATCCAGATTGGATCCAGATGGCGGATTTTATAGCAATTTATATAAAAAATGGGGGTACTCTTACATTTTGGCCTAATGTATTGTGAGTTTTATGTTGTGTCTTTTATGTATATTCTATGTTTGCCACTGATATAAAATGCTTTTTAAAAAATGTAGGATTTTTATTTTGGAGTGAATTACAGTATGGAGGGAAACTATGGTGCTTGGCGGAGGTTTGCGCTCTCCGAGTGCTTTTCTAGTTTTAGTCATGTATTGTTTTTCTTGGTAATTTTATGTCTGAGGAAAATGTTGATTTTCCCACTGACCTCATCCTTCTGTCATTATGCCTTTGCATTTCCTTCATTATATTATCCACTTGCTAAACTTTTAGCCTCTGCAGCATCTTAAGATAAGATAAGATAAGATAAGATATTTTGCTTCTAGTAACGTTAATATTGCCGTTTCTCCATGATTTAATGCAACGCATGTCGTGTTCATGACTTCTCATCTCATAAACACAAGTGCCTGAGTACCATTTGAAGGTAGCAAGGTAACAAGGTAGATATTCCTAGAGAAAAACACATTTCAATAGCCCTAGTAGTAAGAACAAAAATCTCCAGCACTAAGATAGTGTCTTTATTATATTGGGGCAAACAAACACATTTCAGCAATCAGCCTTTGTCAGAGTGAACACTCAAGATGTAAAGCTAGTTTTAAATACTCAGGTGAGTCGCAGACACCAGTCAGGGAAGAAACTGTAAGATTAAACAATAGATTTCATCTGTGAGTGCAACGTCCAGACAACACCTCTCACAATAAAGGAGGCGTGACAAAAACAGTGTGAAATAACCAGCAATACAACAAAAAACATCCTGAAAGTCCAAGAAAAGAATAGCAGTTCCTTGATAAGGAAACCATGAGGAGCTACAGCTATCATTAGTACAATGCCACCACAATTACACCTGCATGACCCTGTACAGTGACACAGCTTGAATAAAATAAATACAGAGACATATATCTGAATGGACAGCAGTCCAAATAACCAGTTGAAGTGCTGTTACAAGCAGTTTTATTCATCATCAAAATAAATAAAAGCCCATAGTGTGAGAAGACTATCAGAGGAGGCAGCACAGGACAGCGCCAAAGACTTGGTAAAAGAATCAATACAACCAAAAACACACACTCAACCTAAGGTGACCACACCCAAAATACCACCACACACTCACACACACACACACACACACACCACTCCAAATCCAGCTGCCGCCACACCGCATGAAACCATCCACAGTGCACCCACCAGGAAGCCCTACAGAGGGACGGGGGAACAGCATTAGTCATCTTAAAAATATTAAAACACAGGCATCATTACACAAAAATACAGCCCCTTTCATGTACATTCTCAATAAATACCATATATTTATAAATAAAAGATAAGCTTCAAAAAGCTCCACGTTGAAATAATAATTCAGCAGTTACAACTTTTAATGGTCTTCAAGATTTTATAGGTCTATGCCCAAATTATTGTACTATTTTCAGTATGACTCTCATGGCCTGAATATGAGGGCTACTAGGGTATCTCACTTTTAAAAATACTTTTACCATGTTTTCCTGGATGCTGAGTAAACTGTTAGTGTGAAACATCATTAAGCTTTGGTCTGGTTTCTGAATTAGTGTGTTTTTTTTATTGTTATTACTTTTATGAATGCATAATATTGATGTTTTTAGGTGCATTAGTGTAAATTAGTAACATCTGCACACCATCCCCATCCTCCAAGCCTGACTGAAGGACTGCAATGGAAATATATGACTTTATTACTACCTGATTACCTGATAAATTTAGTACTGTATGCAGTGAGTGCTAGAAGCTAGTAGTTTTGATTTATCAGATACAATTCAATTAAATCATTCAACCTGTATTAGAGCTTAGAGATACAATGAGGTAGAGGCCTCATTTACAAACGACAAATGACATTTTAAAGCCAAGTAAAAAAAAAAAAAACAATAAGAAAAATAATAACTAATGTAAAGCAACTGTAATTTAAAGCAACTAATCTTTAGATTGTTATACATGTTATTGTGTGTTGCAGGTGCACACTGGGAAAAAAAATATTATCCAATCATTTGAGCATGTTTGATAAAGTCATATCAAAATAAAATCATAATCTGAGCTCATTTGCTTTAAGACTTCTGATTCCCATGTCTGCAATATCTTTTTATGAAAGTCAATGGCAGTGCCAGAAACCTTGTCGGCTGTAATGCAACTTGGCAGTAGCCACACAAACCATGATAGTGGTGTATATCTGTGGGATTGTTATTAAGTGTTTTGGCAGTTTTACTTAAGATTTATATATGACCAACAAACTTTGTTAACTATCTCCAGGTGTCCTCATGGTTTTGGCTTTGTGAGACAGTTTCACATGTACTCAAATATTTTTCAACCTGTACCAAACCTTTGAAATAATTAGGATTTTTTGCATCAGCCTTGATTAGCAGTCCCCTTTAACACTAGAAGGCTTAGACTGGACATGCAGAAATAGCCCATTTTCCATATTTTTAGAGGCAAGTATTTGTCCCTTGAAACTGGTTGTGACATCGAGCAGTTGCATCTCTACACAGCGAGGTAGAGAGGTCCTTCTGTGTTTTGAGCAATGTGGTCGTTTGCTAATGACTTCCCAGCTGTCATCTGGAGGAAGCTGGTGCCAAAATGGGCAGGAGGGTGAAGAAAGCTCAGCCTATTACACTGGCACTGCCACGGCAGCTTCCCTTGGCAGTCGTGAATACCTAGACAATTGCTGGCCGAGGTTAATGCACAGCCCTATTAGTGAGTGTTACCTAACACCTTTGGAGGGACTCACTGCAGGACCAGTGCCAAGCAGTGCCGGGGTTCTAGTATTGTTCCCAGTGTCCCATTATTCTTCTCTGCTGAAGGCGGGTGTCTACTGTCGGCTCCACAGAGCTGCTCATGCACATCAGAGGCACTGCTGTGGATAGGTTGAATGGCTGGTGAGAGACTATGAAATCATTTGTGAGAACATGGAAAAACAGCAGTAAGCAATTTAATTTAATTTAATTTAATTAAAAAAGACAAAATCTCTGGCCTCACACTTGCTTACTTTACACATACAACCCAGCTGTCTCACCTTCAGCCTGCAGCCTGATCTGAGTTTTACACTCAGTCCTTTCATAGCTCGTCATGGGCGGAGGCTCCATCTACTTTAGGTTTGAACTCTGCCTCCGCCTCCAATACGGTCCTGGTTGGAGAACATGTAGCCAGGGATGCAACAAGGATCGGAGCCAGGAGCCAGGAGCCAGGAGGCCTTTACTCTCGTTCACCTGCCGCATGATATAGTCAGTAAACCGTGGAAACAAAGGAGGGGTCAAAGAGGGTAAATTAAGGATACACTTATCGGAGCAAACAGAAGGAGAACGTCTTAGATGTTGACAGATATTACAGTAACAGCAGGTTATATAATCACATACTGTACCTCCGAGGACTCCTTCTGCTTGTTCTTGTCTACGTCCATCTCGGTGTAGAGGGCGGTCGACACATGTAGCTGTCAGGATGTCCTTCCATCAAGTCTACCAGCTCAATGTCAAACACCAGCACAAAGCTTCCTGGTACTTCATTAGCTACACACATACACAAGCAGACACACACACACTAACAGCATTAGCTGGAGCTGAAGGGAGACCCAGACTGTGCTGAGGTAAGGATAAGTGAATTCCCGTCAACAACAGGAGAACCTCCTCACCAACAACCGGCTGTTTGCCCTTTGTAAAGGGAGACGTCCCAGGTGAATAGGGCTCTGATGTGTTTCAATTGCAAATGAGGCATTTTCTTATCAAATATGTGCAGATTTGCATACATTTCCAGAACAGAAATCTGAATGTTAAAGCCAGGTTTACAATTCTTGTTTCATTTTATTGTCAGAGGTTTTTACTGAGGGGCTGCACAGTGGTGCAGCGGTTAGCACTGTCGCCTCACAGCAAGAGGGCTGAAATCCGGCTCGCGGCTCTTCTGTGTGGAGTTTGTTTCTCCCTGACTCTTGTCTGTAGGTGTGAACGTGAGCATGAATGGTTGTCTGTCTCTATGTGTCCTGTGATGGACTGTCGACCTGTCCAGGGTGAACCCTGCCTTCGCCCAGTGTCAGCTGGGATCAGCTCCAGCCCCCCACGACCCTCAACGGGATAAGTGGTTGACAATGGATGGATGGATGTTTTTTACTGAGGGAATTTAGATATCTTTTTTTTTATCACTCCATAAATCACAAATTACTGTCAACAGCCATAATATATAAAAAAAACATTATTCTGACATTATTTTTTATATCACAAGTTTTCTGAAATGTTACGTTTAAATATACAAATTAGGCATTATCTAATGCTAACTTTAGGTGAATTTAGGAAGTAAAATAAATAAAAACTGTGTTATTTTGGATGTTTTCCTTCCACAAGTCTGAAAAAGACAAAGCAAAATAGCCAAAAATCTCAAAATTGACAAGTGCATGAAAAACAATCTTTTCTTGTTTAGCTGGAGGAAAGCCAGAAGAAGAACATCCAGTATGAGGAAAGTAGAAAACAGTGGAAATGTATGTTTTATATGAACATTTAAATTAGGTTTGTTTTATTTTCACCACAAATCAGCACACCGTTATTGCATTTTGGTAGAATGTCCTAATTTGAGTTTAATGTTTTCTCACCCAGTGTTAAAAAATGTAGTTAATATTTATGAGAGAGAGAGAGAGAGCGAGAGAGAGAGAGAGAGAGAGAGAGAGAGAGTAACTGAGGAGGAGTAACTGACTGTGAGAAGAAGAGAGGAGAAGCTGCCTCTGGCTCTCACAGTTAGTGGCCGGGCTGCACAGTCAGATGGAGCTGGAAAACATGTTGTCAGCTTCAGCAGTGAACCATGGCAATGACCTTTGCAAAGCACCCTGATACACACTGACACAGTGGAAGTGTGTCATCTATCTATGACCGAGACTGCGGAGTTACTAGTTATACTAAGTTATACTAGACTCTTATGATCATGTCACCATATCGCTGTCTCTAAAGCCCCTCACATGTCAAGAAAGTCATATTCTCACAACTATTTATTTTTCCAGTGAGCTGTATGTAATACCTTTTGTAATATTGGGCTGCGTTATTACTGTATGTGTCTTTTATATACCAACAATCTCTAGTTATCCCTTACCAAAAAGATATGTATTCAAGTGTGCTATTAGTATACTTCTTTTCAACATAAAATCAGAGTATATGCTTTCAGTTTGCTCTTTATGTACTTATATAAATATACTTGGCTGAGACAAGGATACAGAAAGGTCTAAGTATACTTGGCTTATGCTGAGCAGTATACAGAAATGTCTAAGTATATTGGCTCATACTGACAAGTATACAGTATACATGATATTAGTCTCATCTCAAAATATTAAGTCAAATAGCATCTTTATGTAATGCTAAATCACTGGCTAAGTACTATAAGTTAAAGAAAACTTACAAGTATACCTGCAGCAAGAACTAATAAAATAGTTGTTATTACAATAATATAACTAGTTGTACTAGTTGTACTTGTAGTATAGGTCACTTCATAATACAGTTGCAGTACAAAATACAGCTTAGATCCAAACTAGTTGTGTACTTTAAGTTTACTATTCTTACACTTATAGTACACTTAAAAATATATTTTCATAAACTAAAAAGCGGGCCAATTTACTCCCAAGAAGTACTGAGGTAGTACACTTAAAAGTATAGTATTTTTTTTTAAATATTGGACAACATTTAACCAAAAGGCAAATAAACCCAAAGCACTCTTTAATGTGCAAAATTCAAAATGCTTCTTCGCTATGACAACCTCACGTCGCCTGTGAGCACAGCTGCCGTCGTGATGAAACATACCTCAAGCACTCGTACCTCCGGTTCTAATGAGGCACTATTTGTCTGGAAATTGTGAAAACTTGCAGGATGGTATGACACGGATGTATCCTCAAATGTGTACGGACAAGTCATTTCTGACATCAGTGAGCTTATAATATGGTGAAATGATCAAAACACCTCCTGCACGTCAAGGATAATTGCTCTTATATCGTCAGATGTCATGCACCCTGCAAAGCAATTCAGATGTTTAAGTATCTATGATATGTGTAATTGATGGGCCTGAATGAGCATAAATGACTTTAAAAAGCATAAAGGGCATGTAACAGGGTACTGTCTGCAATGAGACACCGTGCAGCCGGGAGAACAATACATCCAAGTTGTTTTTGACAGACTTGTGATAACAGATGGCAGCTTGGGTTCTTATGAATAATAAGGAGCGCAGTCGACCCTGGCTCCTCTTGAGTTGTATTAATAAAATGAAATTATTGGGAAGCAGTTAAAAGGAGAGCACGTACAGCCGGGATATCTGTCTGAGTCTGACACTCATCCTGCTTCTCTTTCTCTTTTACTTAATTCCACATGTTCAGGGATCCCTTTTTTAATGGACTTTCACTCTTACCAGGAAGTTCAGCTTAGAAACACACATCTGGACATTGGACATCTCTGCAAACGTAGTACTGCTTTTATTTGCTTTTTGTTTTGCTCTTTATTTTCTCCCTCTGTGCCTATTTGTTTATCAGTTTTAATTGTTTTTTGGTGCCTTTAGTACACAGTGAAAAGCAAATAAGTAGAAATAAGAGTGAAGTAGAAGAATAAGAGAGGGAATGGTATACAGCAACAGTCTGTGATAAAACCATTAAACCAGTATTTATTCCTATCACACCATGTGGAAATGTGTTAATGCACTTTATTTTCTTGTTAAAGTTCATATTTTTCTCCAGGGCTGGCTCAAGGCTAAAAAAACAAAATGATATATAATATTTATATAGTAATTATATATATATATATATATATATATATATATATATATATATATATATATATATATATACATATATTTATTTATTTATTTAAAAAGGTGGGCGCTCTTCCTCATTTTCTACTCTGACGTAACAAATATAAAAATAAATAAAGAAATAAACACACTCCCTGCAAATCTTTTTCTCACATTTTTTTCATCTGCCCTATATATATAAATGAAGCATGTTAATAACACTCAACAGTGACCTTTAACAAAAAGCTGTAAAATTTCACCAAATGGACGGATGGATTTAGCGGTTTCGATTTTAATTTGAGAATTATATCTTTTTTTCATCACCAACAGCTCTCGCCCTAACACATGGATAACTGCCGTGAATAACAATGGCCCAGCTGTGCCAGTTGTAATCACTCATTTCTCACAGCACTTCACTTTAGTGTTCTTAATTTATGCTCTCCTCTTTCCTTTCCTTCACATCTTGTTTTTCTGTTTCTCTTAAGGCTCTTAGAAACAATCTCTTCACATTAATGTAATTCACACTTTCCCTCCCCTGGTGTACGGCAAAATGATGCAGACACAACAAACTGACACGAAAACCACATAAAGCAAGACAGATTATGGAGTCACATAGTGAGTATATTGGGCAGCTATTTAGATTTCATATACTATTATTATGTTTTCATTATTCTGTTTGACTAGACCTCTGAAGCAGATACTCAACAATAAAAGCAATGTAACAAACAAAACAATTACAAGACCAATAAAACCAAGACCAAATGATCTGAAAGCTTAGGAAACATTTATAAATAGCCTATATAAGAGGGTTTTTAAAAGTTTTTTTTTTAAAAACGTGATACAGACTCAGCGTACCTGACAGTTTGGGGACAGTTCCATAATGTTGGAGCAACAACAGTACAAACAAGGTTTTAGATGTACTCTGAGACGTGTACGGTGTGCTGAGGTTTGTTAAAAAAAAGCACCTTAAGGTCAGGGAAAGATGGTGGTGATGATGGAGGTTTTCGGTTTAACAGTTAATAAAGTAAACGTGCTTTAAGTCACTTTTATCACCTTAAACAAAAGATGTGACTGCCTGAACAGAACCATTAATTTTTATATTGTACTGCAAGAGCAGACATTGTGAGACAGCAAATGAAATACACTGTCAGTGAACATTTTAGTGACGAGCAACCCTGTCTCATAGAAATGATATGTTTGTATATAGAACGTTTATGTAGCTCTTCAGTCACACAACATGACTGAACATAATCTGGGCAGCTTTTATATCTGTCACTACAATGTAATTGGGAAAACAATGTGGTAATTTATAAACCTAATTTCTAGGGAGACAGTGTTGCTAGGAGACAGAGGAGGGTTGGTCAGGGAGATGTCAGTCATATGGCAGATTAAGTGAAAACACCTGTGTGGGTGGACAACAACTGCGTAGAGGTACTAGTTCAGTCTGAGGCACATACTGTGCTGTATGTGCAGCTGAGTAAGAGAGAAAAGTGGCTGCATTATCCTCGTGCATGACTATGACTGGACATAACTGGTCAGCTGGTAGCCAAGCAACTGGTGAATGAGCCAGTAACAGTGAAGCATGAAGCAGCTGACACCAATCATACCAATTAGCAAGGTATATTTCAGGTCCCATCTAACAAATGTGTAATTATATGCAAATTATGTGACAATATGACATTCAATTCAGTGCTGTCTCCATAGTGTGATTTCAGTGTTTACTCAGTGTGTGATTTCAATGTTTACTCAGAATAATTTACTGTATCCTGTATGGTTGTGACAAATCCTATTTTGTAGCAGAAGCTTTGTTCCAAGTTTCTTGGGCTTTCTCATACAACAGTTATATATAAATAATAAAAGTTATTCCTCCTTTTTTGTTTGTTTTCCTACAAATGTCCTGCAACATGTGTCAGTTTCCACTAATTACATGCGTACAGTCTTTTCAAAATAAACTTCCATCTTCACAGGAAACAACTTTAGGTTTAGGCAAGAAATCTACTTTGTTAGGAACAGGAAAAGAATTGATTTGGTTAAGAACAAAACTACTTTGGCTTTGGAAAAGACTGTGGTTAGACATAAAATATCTCCAGAGGTGGCATTACTTATATGACAGATAAGTCAACGTTGACTTCTGGTTTCACACAGGACATGACACCGATCTCCTGGGTGACAGACTCCACCCTGACCTCCTCTCTACACGGTGCTCGCTGCTATTTATATTACACACAAATCAATTTCATGGGATACACATGAATTGCAGGTGGTGGTGAAGTGGTTCGCCTCACAGCAAGAGGGTGGCAGGTTCGGCTTGAGGCCCATCTGTGTGGAGTTTGCATGTTCTCCCTGTGTTAGCGTGGATGGACACATGAATTACGAATTACTTTTCGTAGGTAGAGCTATGAATGGTGTATGAGAACAGCCTGTTCTGTCAGCTGCTGCATTAACAAACATTCCAGTGGGGAATATAAAGGAGTAATTTACAGTGTTTATGTTATCAAGTTTGAAACGGTCTACAGAGAGAAGCAGCTGTGTGAAACAACCATGGACATCAGCTAAAAGGAGGCTGTGTATTCAACAGCAGAGTGCAGCTCTGGGTCAATACATCAATTCATTTTCTTACCCAACAAGAAAGCGCATCTCAGGGGTAAATCAATATTCTTTTTTCTTGCCCTTGTTTAAAGAAAGTATTTTGGATCCACTCTCAAATCCCAATTTGCTTTAGGTGTTTAAGAGATTTATCAATGACAAGATTCTCATTCGATGCAATTCTTGGCTTATCAGTGAAGCTGCAGTATCTGATACAAGCATAAGCAGAGAGGATAGAGCAGTTCTTAGTTACGCTCTGTGTGTGTGTATACAGTATGCATGCTGAGCCTGTAACTAACAGCATGGTCCACTGTGAAAATATAAACATTAGAGGCTTATGTTCATGCACACACATAAACTCTGAGAGGTAGAATCATTTCAGCTCTGATTCATTTTCTCTCATTCCCTCTAAGACAAGCAATTTATCCACCCAGAAGTCTCTGCAATAGCTATCCAAGAACTTGCATTACAATAAGGCAAATGGATCACATAAAACCACAGTCGGCGCCGAATAGACACAAAGAGCCACATGAATATTCCTATTCTTGTCGCAGTTTAATATTTCATCATTGTGTGTCGTTTTCAAAGGCAGAACTAATTGCTGACATTAATTACTAATTCCACTGATGACATTAGCACTGATAAGTGTGATGATGATCGGATTAGTCAAGCTGTATTATGCTTAAAGAGCCAGAGCAAGATCACTAGTGAAAAAAGGGATAGGCAGTGGTGAAGGAAGTACTCAGATCATTTACGGAAGGAAAAGCACCAGTACCACAGTGTAGAAATACTCTGTTGTGAGTAAAAGTCATGCATTCAAAGCAGGGCTGTAAATCGATTAAAATATTTAATCTCTTTTTATGAGATTTATTATAATTATAATAATATATTAATTTATCACACATTTTAAATTTGTGTATATATTTATTATTGGAAGTCAAAATAATGACAGTTATTGTCCAGAAACCCTCACAGGTTCTGCTTTTAGCGTTAAAAAATATGCTCAAATCATAACATGTTAAACTGTAGCCCAACAGGCAACAACAGTTGTCAGTGTGTCAGTGTGCTGACTTTACTATGACTTGATCCAGACTGCATGTGGTTATACTAAAGTGTCTGTGAAGGGGAGATTTTTCATTCACGTATCTGGAGCTCAAAGGTCAAGTGCATATTTGAAGCGTTATTCAACCTCCTTCCCGACAAGTTAGTATGACATGGTTGGTACCGATGGATTCCTTAGGTTTTCTAGTTCCATGTGATGCCAGTGATACCAGGTTTTACCAAGTTTTACTTCAGTAAAAGTACAGAAGAATTAGCAGGGATACAGTACTGAACTGTAAACAAATGAACCATTCAACAACTACACAAACCAACACTGGGCTTGTTGAACTGTTGCACCACTAATAAACACAGGCCTGCTA
The DNA here is from genome assembly GCA_947000775.1 of Pterois miles. NCBI lineage: Eukaryota > Metazoa > Chordata > Actinopteri > Perciformes > Scorpaenidae > Pterois > Pterois miles. The sequence goes on from CAMQGK010000341.1 coordinate 6,479,877, forward strand.
ATTATCTGATGAGGTGCCAGAGACGTGGGCAGTTATCTGAACATAGGTCTGCTTCACCATTATGTAGCCTGCCTTATTTCATGTATGAAATCAATATTATGGCTTCATAAAACATTCTATCAATATTACTATCAGCCAATCAAACAATCTTTTTATATATTTGGGATTTTAAACACACTGAAAATGTCTGTTTTTCTTGTCCCTAATGTGCAAACCGAACTGAAATCGTAATCCAAAAAAATGCAATACAAACTGTGCTGTGGGCTTGTTTGCACCACCAAATACTACTAATTGAAAAATGTACTTAAAGTAGCAAAAATAAAAGTACTCCTTATGCTGAATGTCCCATATCAGAATCATGTATTTTATATTATAGGATTGTTGATGCTTTAATGTTGCAGCTGATAAAAGTAGGGCTAATTTTAATGACTTAGCTGGATAGTTTTTGGATGTTTTCAAAATAATACTTTAATCTAAAAAGCATTAATAAGAAAGTCTTCTTTCAAAGTGGGTTTAGATATTCTACCTCCTGAAATAATATGAGTTACAGCAGATTGTATTTTGTATTACTGACCACACATGCTTTGACAAATGTGGGAACAACTGTGGGTCAGTTCACACTAAATTGCCATGCAGTCTCAGCAGCACAGGTCCAGGTCCAGGTCCCAGTTGTAGGGAGTGACTGAAAACAAGTGAGGTTGCATCGTGATTTCAGTGAACTGACCCTTTATGCTGAACCTGCTACATGTCTCCAGCCTCTAGAGGTAATTTACAGTATCTATTGTGCAGTGCAAAAAATGCTATAAAGTATGGTTTTAACAGGTGTATGCTGTGTATGCTTAATGAAACAACACAGGACATACACCAGGACGGATGCACACTGATCAATATTATATACAGTATATACAGTATATACAGTATTAATACTTTTAATAAAGAAATGTCGGTAATGTATGGTGAATGAGTACAGCGGTTTTAAAGTTTTCGCATTTTTTAATGTTTTGTCACATCAAAATTCTATTTACATAATTTTTAATACAATTTTGACACATTTTTAAAAACAAACAACAAAAAAATTGCATGAAGAAGATGCACATTTTTTCATGTCCTCACACAGATTTTGTCTTATGTAGCCAGGATATACAGAAACATTGGACATGGTACAGTAGGTCAAATACATCCCTGACTGGCAGTAGTTTGGGGAAACCACCTCCACAATCCAGTCTTTTTTCACTAACAGCTGAACTAAAACTATCGTCCACTGAGTGGGAACCAATCAGGGCCAAGATGACTTAAATTTCAAGACCTCTACAGGATTTTTTGTCTTATGCTGCCAATCAATAAACTTGAGTGTCAGACCCAGAGAAAAATCTGGCCATGGCTTGCTTCACAATGAGAGCTCTGTTTGAATTTTGACAGCTGACATTTTAATCTGAACACGGTCGGGGGCCAATGACGCTGTTTCTCATCTTACAGAAAACCACCTTGTCTTATTACAGGCCATCAAAGTTCTGGTCCGACTAAAGAGAGGAAAGCTATATTTAAGCAGAACACGTCACTGCTTTAATTTACAGATGCTGCATACGAGTAACGAATATGTGCCAAAAGAAATTATGAGGATTTGTAAGCAAGATCAAAACCTGTTTCAAGTCACACCTGCTGTGTGTGTTAACTATAGGTATACGTTTGATTACTGGATGTTATTGATGCCATGTCTCTACCATAAACAGCAGTGTTGTGATTACAAAAGAGGAAGATGGTATTTAACACCCTGGTGGTGCAGCTCAGCGTCAGCCTACTCCAAGACGTCAGTGGCTCAGCATTATTCCTTCAGAGCAGTGACTGCCAACATTTTAAATGGTGATCCCTTAATGTAAAGCAACGCCTACTTGAGACTCTTCCTCACAGACTGCATGATGAAGCAGTTTTCTGAGGGGTGATTTCCCTTCACTTACTGTTTCTTTTGAATAATTTTAGAGGCCTGTAGAGGTATAACTATACAGTATTTACTAAAGTATTTTACCAAAGAAGCAGTTTAAACAAACAAACAGAATGTTTATTTTTCTTAATTTGTCCTGGATAACCCTTCATATTAGTATTTAGTGGTACTTCGCCTGCTTGTACTTTGTTGTCTGCGTTCACAAACATAAAGAGCCTGGTTCAAATGACTTCCACCCTTTTAATATTACCCTAAAATGAGACTAGAACTTTTGACAGAAAAAATATCCCAATTTTCTTCTTACATCTGAAAAGTTGAATTCATAAACTATTGCTGACACCATTGCTGAGTTCAGTGCTCTCAGATATTTTATTTTGCTCTTGTATGCAGTAGTTTATGGTGACTAATGTTAGCAAATATTGGTTTATGTAAGTTCGGTTAACAAATTGTAGGTCGTTATTGCCGTATAATGAACATTACTGCGTCTGTTGGCAGACTTTATAATTCACACTTCTGAGCCTGTGTCACAGTAGTGTAGCATTTTAGGTAACTGTGGATGTACACTGTGATGATTGAGTCTGTGGCCCACTGTTGAAAGTACTGCAATATTCAACGTTATATATTTGCAGTATTATACACTGGGCGTCTGTGGGGACATTCTCAGAAGAAATGCTGTTGTACTCCAAAAACGGGACTGCACACAGTTCTGAAAACGTGAAGCTGACATACACATATATGTATCGGTGCCTTCAAATGGGGTCGTGTTCACAAGAAGAATCCAAGGAATCACAACCTCGTTTTAGGTTTTTAAGTTTATGAACGCTCAGACTTCGCGACTTGTGACGTGTTTGTTGACGTTGTCAGAGATGTTCATGGAAGTTAATTTTTCAGTGCACAATAAGGGAATTTTATTGTTTTTCTTCAGAATTGTATAACATTTCTGAGGAAGATATTGATATTTCCAGCGGCTTCATCCTTCTCCTCTGTCATTATGCCTTTGCATTTATTATGTTACCGACTACTACTACTAATTGTGGCTTCAGGATGCCGACTGTATTGTTAATATTGTTGTTGCTTAGCAGCGGTGTTCTCTCGACTTGACCACTTGAACGCCAAGCCTATTGTGTTCATGATTTCCCATGTTGTAAACATGAGCTTATGAGTTTCATTTGGAGGCCCCACATGCTCATGAATCAGCAAAAAGCCTCCAGACTGCTGAACTAAATTCATTGTTTTCACTCAGACAGAAATTTGTAGGACTAAGACTGAATTTTAAGGATTAAAACAATTGTGCCACTGAAATAATTTCATGGTCAGTTTTTGCAGTTGCCCTGAATATTGAAGGTTACTGAATGATAAATCTGACAAAAATTACAACATTATCATTGATAGAGGATGCCAATCATTCTGAGTGGTGCAATACTGTATGCCTCTCTCCACTTTGGGGAGTAGTTGGATCGAGTTGGCAACTCAAGCTCAAGAGCTGATTCACATGACTAATTATAGAACTCCAAGAATAAAACATAAATTGGGTTGCTTTCCCCCTCTTGCCACCATTTATTGGCTTAAAAAAGTAGTACAACTTCAGTTTTCATGTTGTAACACATCACTTTTTTTTTCATAAGCCCATCTTATTCAGCTACAATTAGTGTTCAGCAAAACAGCACGTTATCACACAGTAGCTTTCTACAGCAGTATCATACTTTACACCCCCTTAGGCTGATCAGCATGTAAAACTGCTGCCCACATACTGATAAAACTCTGTGTATAAACTAGGAATGAAGGATGTTTTCCAATAAAAACAACTCCAAAGTGTAATGAGGAGAGATGTCCAGCAAAACCCAGAACTCAAGGAGCAATGGACCAATCCCCGCACAGCATGATGAGTCTGTTGCAGCAAATTTACCCTCAACAGTGGAAAGTGCACCCATATACCCACGGAGGTCATTAGGAGAACTCTGTAATGATGCACTGAACTCTGATTTATTAAAGCACGACCTATTTTAGAGTTCGCCATATGTCTAACCTTCCTGTGTCACCACAACCTCTGGAAATCTGACTCATAGTCTGCACTGCAAAGACAGGAAAAAAAACTCAAGGAAAGAAAGGATACAGAAATATCAAAATACTCTCTAATTGCTAGGAATATGTTTTCTGTCCTATAATTGAGTATTCATATTGTCCTGTGCGGATGCTCGGAAAAGTCTGGACAGCCTCTCTGGCTGGAGAGAGTCGTCCTAATAACGAGCACTGCTGTGAGGTAAAACCATGTTGATAGCTTGTAATAAACACGCCATGCTCTCTAAAAGCTAAAAAGTCTGATGGCTGCCAGAAATCTTTGAAGTAAGATGTCATCTCCTAACCTACCACCATTTCATGTCTCCTCTCCTCTTGTTTTGTTTTGTTCTTATTAGGGAGCTGGCAAGGACTTGAGGCACATCACCCAGAACACTACAGTACGAAATAAAGGAATACATCAAAACTCCCACTGTGCACCTGACTGTGTGCAGGTATATGTTCATTTATCTTTATCGTAGCTAACAGGCCTTGTTAACCAGCAAGAATGCACAGTTTCTAAATTGCATCTAACAGAGTCAGCTTCCAGCTTGTCAAGCTTGTGACCTAGAAAGGCAGCAAAGTAGTTTTTGGGTCAGGGGCTTTTTCTATGATGGTCCCTCCCTCTCTCAACGTAGACACACAGCTACATATACAGAGGCAAAGCTTGGACAGGCAGGTAGTGCAGGCAGGCCAGTTTTAGCGGGTATCAAATATTCATGTGTGTCTATGAAGTGCTGGCTAGGTTTCCTGGCCCGCAGGTATGCTGCTGCCTGTACTCCTTTATCACTGTCTGGCTGCATACACCCTGAGGTGCTGGATTCTTGGACATGTATGGGGACCCAACTGTGAGCAGGGCTTCCTGAACTGGCAGCCATTTGGCACAACAATGTGTGTCCAGCCTGTTCTCTTTCCCAGGGTGTCATACCGACGCTCTGTCACGACCGTCGGCGTTAGATACTGAAGCTTAAGGCACCCTTCAGCGTCAGTATCATACAAAGAGAACTGGATACAGCGTCGGAGGCGGGATCCAATTCCTTCCTGTAAGAGCTGTTCAGTGGTGCATGAAGCCAAGATGGCTCGACTGCCAAGTGACAGAATACCGGGATCTTCTGGTGACCTTGCCCAGTCCTTGGGCCCAGAGAGTCGGCACAGTAGCGTTTCCTTTAAGTCCACCTCCCAGAGCTGGCTCGGGCTCGGTTTGGTCTCATTCACATGAACAAAGAATTTGGATATTAGTGCATTTTACAACTTTTAGGACCTAATTATTTAAATAAAGGCTATTCAAGTGTTCGTACTGGGAAGTTGATTTACCTAAAAGAAGTGATGAGTTTATGACATATGAGTTACAGATGTCTCTCCCAATGCAAGTCTATGGGCAAAAGTCTCTTTGGACTAAACCTAAGCAATCACATTACACATATGTTTACAGCAAAGTTCTACTGAAAAGCGTGACGCCGCCGGGGTCTGACAAAGCGTCAGCATACGACGAGTTGGATGAGAACGCGTTGGTATGTCAGGCTCAGAGTTCAGCCCGATGCCGCCTGCAGCCGTCGTGACAATGTGACTGAGCAGAGTGGTCCTCTGCTGTGTTTATGTCACATTTACTACCAGAGCTTCATTATTTATGAGATGTTTGCTCAGGAGCAATCTGTCTCTTGGCTTCAGACTAGACAAGAAGACATCCAGCTCATCACGGAGCATCGCATCCGCTGGACTGGAGCGCTGAAGTCATTCATCCCGTCTCCTGTGTGGTCCTGAGGGGTGTTCCAGAAACTTCCAGGGCATGAGGGGGGGAGAGAGAGAGAGAGAGAGAGAGAGAGAGAGAGAGACAGAGAGAGAGAGAGGACGCTCAGACTCTTTACTTCACCGTCTCTCATCACTTTCCTCCCTCACTCATGTTTTCCCACATCCAGGCTGCTCCAAACTCCAGCCCAGTTGAAGTAATTGATGGAGTGGAAGAAGGAGGCTTTCACTCGGTAGAGTAGAGGAGCAGCTGTCAGCTATAGAGTTGCAATAAAGCAAATCGCCGGAGGGGATTGAAGCAGTAAACGGAGAGCAGCGGAGACAGGCGAAGGCGCGGAGAAGGAGGAGAGGAGAGGAGAGGGGAAGGAGAGGGGGAGACTGCTTCAGGTGTCATCCGACTCGCGATGGAGGCGCGCGGCGTGCGTGACTAGGGAGCTCCGCTTCTGGATTACAAAGTGAAAAACCTCCACAACTGACCGCCTTCGTCTGTCTAGCTGTTCCACTTGACGGATTATCTCAGAACCATGAACGTGTCGCCCCCAGACCGCAGGAAAAACGTGCGAGAGCTGGCTCTGGAGATTGGCATCCGAGTTCTGCTTTTCGGAGTTTTTGTGTAAGTAAAAGCCTCCCGACAGTTCAAATGTGGCATTAATGTGCCATATCCGGTTTCACGCCTGGTGTTGTCCATGTGGCTTTTACATGCTTTACACACTGAGCTGCTGTATTCAGGCTCATTTGCCGCGGTGTGGACCGTCACTGAACTACTAGGACAGCAGACAGACGCTGCTGCGTTAACAGGTTGTAAAAAACAAGTTGAATGTCCGGCAGCATTTTACTGCACATCATGAATCAGTGTGTGACTATTGTGTGATGTCACTCATATTATAAGCTGTAGCCTAGAATATCATAGTGGCAGGATTGGATCGGATTAGAGATCCAACCACAAGAAATAGATCTAAGCAGTAGTGATCTAGTGATTTATCCATATGTGCTCAATACTTTCATTTTTTGCAGCATGACACTTGTGCCTCTCAGATGCAACCTTCAAAACTAACATAACTATGAATTATTAATTGTCTGTCAAATCTGGAGGCATTAAGTCTTGTTTGCATCACAGTGTTTGATGTGATTTGATAAAAGCCCCAGGTCCTGTTATCTGGAAAGACTCGCTGCTCTTTTGTTCCATCTGCTGGGAGGGAGAGAGAAAGAAGTCCAAAATCGGACCCTGCAGCCTGTGTACATTATTGTTAACATCTGTCCTGGGCTGAGTGGTCCAGTTGTATATGTGCAGTGTTGTCACCCTAAACAAGATTATACAGTCAAGAAGAGGCTGATGCTGCGTGTCCACAGTGGGGGAAAAACTCAGCTGGAGGGATCAGACCAAAGCGTGAAACATGTCAAGAGTGGACTATACTGAAGCCCCCATCCTGATGCAGCAGCCCTTTGTGTGTACTAGTGTGTGTGACTCTGCAGGGTTCACATTTGTGGCTGATTTGTTTCTGCATTGACAGAGCTGGAGGCCACATAAAAAGCAATTTCACACAATATCATCATCATCCGCTAACTGCCGTATATACTAGTGCAGAAGCCTCCTGTCACAAAGTCCTTGATCGCTGTAATGAATTGTGTTTCACTCCCCATATTCCCTCTTGGTTACGCAGAAAATGAGCTAAAGGCTAAAAACCCTGTTTGTAACGGGGCCCCATAAGTGATCTGCTTTGCACTTATAGCAGTGAACTAAGCGCAAAACATGACATGACTCTGGTTCCATGGCTTAGTTTACTTCATCTATGTGACCATATCACACACACACACACACACACACACACACACACATGCAACATCAAATGCAACATACTAAAACACATCATATTCATACCTGCACTGTGGTGACATTTTAGCATAACGGCCAGTTTGGACTGGATAGATACATATTGGGTGCCGGTACCCTAATTCAGCAACTCCATGATGATCATCGCATGTATCTTGGACACATTTATATTTAAACGTATATCTTGGTAATATATCCCACTTCATATTTTTTGTATGCATATTTGATTAATAATAAGACTATTTATAGCTATTGATACAAATCAAATTGTGCACAAATATACTATTGCATATATGCTACCATAAAAACAATTTGACATTATAAGAAGTAATATCAAATGCATTTGTAATGTTGTTTTCTCAGCATTAAGCTAGCTGTGTTTTCACACAGAGACACAGTTACGCGAGTGTTTAGGGCTGCGCACCTAGACCAGGACTCACCAGGAGGTGACAGTAAGCCATAAGAAGTAAGGGTACTCGTGTGGACAAAAATCAGAAGTGCCAGTACTCAGTATTGGTGAGTACCGGCCCATTTCAGTCATTGCATACTGGTGAGACAAGAAGCCAGGAAATCTTAAATCCATTATGTAGTTAAATGTATTTTAATGTGATTAAAATTGTAAAGAAAGCAGACATAAAAAATATACTATGATTGAGAACCTTTATATTTGATAGCAAGAAGCCAATCCTATATTTGGTCAGAGGGAGGATTTGGTGTAGTACATTTATTTGGGACAGCAGTAATTGTTCTAGCTTTTTGCGTGGCAGATCAGAGCGAGCTGCTCTCTGGCCTCGCGGGGCAGCAGTTCTCTGTTCATGTCGCACCTCGCAGCCCGGGGTGATGGCGGGATAATTGGGGTCAAGTAGAATCAGTTTTTTCCTTCACTGGAGGTGTACAGGACAGTTTTGCGTCTGCTGTTCAGTGTTTCTCTGGTTTTGCGTCCCTTATCCGTATACGTTTACCAGTAAGACTTAGCAATCATGTATTTTCTTGCTTTTTACCGCTACAGCTCAGTATTACATTTGATTAACTGGAAGAAAAGAAAAGAAATGGTTCATTTGCTGTTGATTGTGAACATGTACCAAGGGATGTTTGAAACTGAATTCCTTAATCCTTTAGTTTGGGCTCATAAACAGATCTGAATGCATCAGAGAGAGGTGTCTTTAATCAGAGATCACACATGCTGATAGTTCTGCCATTTTTTAGTCTTTGATTCTGATCAAATAATTATCACTGCGACTGGTCACACACAAAATGTTCTTGTTTTTCTCTGCCACACAGTAAACCACATCTCTGTGCTCTCCAAGGACTGTTTCTGCCCTGATTTTCCTGCTTTATTCACATCCAAATTTTGTCAGAGATGACTTGGCTTTAAGGGGAATATTACGTTTTATTTGCCGTTGCTTGCCAAGCTGCCTGTCTGTTCCCGGCCTCAGGAGGTGCACTGACCTTAAGCGTCGGGCCAAGTGTGTGACGTTATGTCGACCCTGCACAGCTAATGTCATGCAGACATCATAGCTTGGTGGGCACCCCATGAGACACGCATCCCCCGACAGTAAAGCAAAAAAGTGCAATCTAAATGGAAATAGATATTTGACATTTAACAAAATGAAAAAAACAAAACAAAAGCTGACTACTGCATCAGAAAAAGGCGACGTTTTTTTTTCTTTAGCTACTCAACACAGAGGAGAGAGGAGGATAATGAGATGGGTGCTATTTCACTTTTCTTGTAAGCCGGAGCAAAACAAGCAAGAGCTTAGACAAATACCCAAGAAGTCATTTCTTCCTTGAGTGCTTGTGCGGCGGAGCTCATGTCCTCAATCAATCAACACAAGTGTTTGTTCCCCAGCTCATGTAGCTGGACATTTGAATGAGTTGGATTCCAGTAAATATAACAGTACTGTCTTAAGGGGGGAAAGCAAGGACACAAGGCCAAAATGAGAGAGACAGAGGTGGATGATAAGATGGAGGACATGGAGGGGGCAGAAGCTAGATTGTTTTAAGATTGTACAGATTAAAAGCAGAGGTACCAAATCCACTCTGAGAACTCTGTATCAGTGCGATCTAAAAGCTTAACGATCGATGGATTGGCCAGAGAAGAGGGCAGCTGTTTTACTGGCTGGTGTACACAATAAAGTAGAATTGATTTGTTTGTTCTGGGTAATAATTAAAATTTAAGATGAATTGACTCTTTCATTGCAGAGAATTATGGTGACTGAGATTGAATTTTGTTTGTTACATGTATTTGGATTGAAGCATGTCCAATATGATACTGGCTAATTACCCTCTGACCCCGACATTATCTTGGATTGTTAATGATATTAACAAAGTTGTTGACACACTAGTCATCCCTCCAAACAGAGTTTGGCTGGCTGCACATCATCCTCTCGTCTCAGAGGAAGGCTTAGGAGCAGCCCAGAGCCTTGGTAAGTCTCAGAAAGCCTTGTGAGATGTTGGGGGAAGAGGAAAATGTCAGGCTTTAGACTGTTGCAGCTTGAGGAAGAAATCTGTTTGTAGAGGATTGGTTACAGTGTCATCGGGGTACAATGTCTACGTTTAATATGCCACTATTTTTCTGATTCTGAATGGGTCATGTAAACAATATAAGTCATCTGAATAATCCAAATTAGGCCTCATTCCAAATAGGGATGTCACGGTGAGGACATTTTTGGTTTATAAACTTGTGACAACACTGGTTACTGAATACACCACAGATTTTACAAGAAAAGATGATGTTCAATATATGCAGTGCACTGAACTTTGGATGGTGGTGTTTCTGGCCTCTCCACTAAGCAGCAGCCACCACCCATATGGGCGCTGAACACTCCATCCTCCGCACGGTGATGGCCTCATTAACTTTATGATTCCCTATAGTTTTGGGTTTAAATCTGAAATATTGCCAAATTAAGCTTATGCGGAAGTTCATTCAGGAAGAGTCTGGTTACACTCTCATTCATTCACATTTATCTCTGGGTCTCTCTCATGGGCTCCTACTATGTCAGCTGATCTGTGACAAGTCAGATTTTGCCATATCCCCCTAAACCAATCACATCGTTGCTGTCAAAACTTTAAAAACGGTTCTCCTCTCTGCTGCTGTCAGTTGTCACAGCAGCACAAACCAATGCGACCCTCCACCTCCCCATCACCTCCAGCTCATCACATGCAAGCCTGCTCCACTTCCCTCATTGGATCTTCATCAAATCCCTTCACTACCACCATCACCGGTGTCTAGACCCGGGGGGAATATTCCTAATCCAGCTATGGCATCACTTCCCCCTTACATCGTCATGTCAGGTCTAAATCGCCAAAGACTTTTCACTACTCATAACTTTGTGCACTTTGTGATAAATTATCATTCATTCAATACGAGTCTCTCGTGATTGAAATACTGTAGGGCACTTTTGCTTTTCGCTTTGACACCAAATCCATTGTCTTGTCTTTCAACTCTCTTTCCTCCCTTGTGTGTGAAATCTGACTCCTCTCTGTGCTGAGACTCAATACGGAGCAGCTTTCAGTTTGTAGCATCTGTTGTCTGACAGTGTATTGATACCACAACGATATGTGAAAATGAACTCCTACTGCGGCAAGCCTAATTCGGGGGATATAGCATTTTCCAGTTAAAATGTAGGATATGCTGGTGTTAGGCTGCACGGTGGTGCAGTGGTTAGCACGCTCGCCTCACAGTAAGAGGGTTGCAGCTTTGCGTGGGTTTTCTCCGGGTACTCCGGCTTCCTCCCACAGTCCAAAGACATGTAGTTTAGGTTAAATGAAGACTCTAAATTACCCATAGGTGTGAGCATGAATGTCTCTATGTGCCCTGCGACGGACTGGCAACTCGTCCAGGGTGTACCCGCCTTCACCCGATGCCAACTGGGATTGGCTCCAGCCCCCCCGCGACAGATGGATGGATATTATTTAGGTTTTAGGAGCATTCTTTGGACATACAATTTGCCGGTTTACAATCAGCTCAATGCGTTGTAGTTTGCAAGGCTGGGGTAGAGCTCATAATAAGCATGAATGCCCAAAAGAAAAACCTAAATTTCTGGTCGGAAGGTGAAACACATCTGTTTGTAAATGTCATCAAAGACTAGATATCAACAGGTTTTTGGACATGTGCAAATATCGCATTGCTGACCTTTTCAAGACGGTGGTTGATGGAATGAAAGAGGGAGGCTGTGTTTGCACAGTTGTACAAGTCCACCACCAGTAGAATACTATTATTATTATATTACTGTTATTATAGTCCTAGCCTTGGGACAATTGTCATTATGACATTTTATATATTAATATTTTCTTTTTTGGAATAAAAGCAAAAACTTGAATATTTTGTGCACGTTGTCATTTTCTCTGTAGTTGATATGAAAAAAAAAAAGTATTTCTAATGTTATTTCTGTGTCTAAGGTTATTTCTGTTATACTTTTTGTATTAGTGATTGTTGTAATCCTGAAGACTTCATTCCTAGTTGAATCTGATTTCATGCTGCACACACAAGTAGGTTTCCACACAACTGGGCACAGTGGAGTTGGAGGTTTGCAGCTCGTCGTTTAACAGTTCACTCCATTAGTTACCACCTTGCAAAACTTTTAAATTATGGGCTGATGAAAAAAAGCCAAACCGTGGGGTGGTCGGTGCCAACCACAGTGATAAATACGCTGTGTTTTTCTGTGACTGCTTCACGATAAAGGCTGCAGCAGGATGTTGTTTTCAGCGTGTAAAGAACGTGAACATTTAACAGTGAGGTTGTGATCAATGAGATAAAGTTGCGTTGGATTACATGCGTGCATGTTTGAGTAGTCAGCCGTCTGTTTTCAACGCGGGAATAGTGGACTCCGTCAGTTCCAATAAAAACTTTAAGTAATAACAGAATATAAATACAATGAAAAATGCAACCATAAATAGATTGAAATATGGGGTTTTATATAATGAAATTATAAACTTTTAAAGGACATTTTGAGGTAATGTAGTGACTAAAATATATATAAATATAAAATTATGCCAAACTCCTGACAGAAATTCAGTAATTTTAATACAGGGTGTAAGTAAAGGGAAAATGTTCAGCCAGAGGCCACAGGTGTGAGTGCCACTTTAAAAGCTCTATTAAATGGTGTTTAAAATTAATCCCTGTAATCTGAAAAGGCTGCTAATACTACCAATCCCTGTCCCCTAAAAATAGGCACTTCACCCTGCTTGAAGCTTTCAGCTCTTAGTTTTATCTCAAAGGTCTATATGGTTTAGTCCCAACAGTTCTTCCCATGGGCAAAATCTCCAAGCAAACAAGCTCACCGGAGCTGATTTTACAACAGCGTCGCAGTAATGTCAGAGAGCTGCTGATGAAGAAGGTCCAGTTTAATGTTTAGAAGCTGGTATTTTTTTTTTTTTTTTTTTTCAAAAAAAGGCATGTGAACACTTGAATTATATTCATAATGAATACTGACATACAACACCTTTGTCTCTCTTGAGTTTGTTTTTTAGTTCTATTATTTTGAAATGACTTTCCAGACTCAGTAGCTGGAGCAATCTGCTGTTTGTTAACTTTTCGCTGCCTGCATGATTATTACAGTCTATTCTCTTGCTGCTTGTCTTAAATTTTGGCAGCGAGCATCTGAGGCGCTGAATCACAGGTCATCCAATCTGTAACCCTCATTATCTCGGAGATGGAGGAAAAACTGAGATTGCAGGCTTTACAACTGACTGTGGGTGGAGAGATGTGGAAACACTTTCCGACTGGATGCTGTTGACACAAATTGACCAGAGACAGAGGGGGAAAACAACGACCAAAAACCGACTGTGACCCTCAGGAATGTTCATTCATTGATCTTTGTCTGAAACAACATAGAGAGAACAACCATTATGCAAAAATCAGCCTGATTAATTACTTAGTTCTTAAAGGAGTCGCTTTTGAAAAGCGGCACCCTAATCAGGGACTTCCAATTAACTCAAACAAAAGAAAGATAATTCAGCAAATACAGGTGAAAGCATGAAAACAGAGAGCTTAGGCAAAGAGAAGAACAAAGAAAGGAAGGACAGCATGGAGCTGTTTGTGTTTAGCAGAAGGACAGCGTGGATCAGCAAACTCTGCAGGTGCTGTGGCAGAAATAACCGTTACTCCAATGAGAGCTGACTATCACAGCGAGGGATTCCCTAACAGCCCGGTCTGACACCGCTCTAGGCCACTCTGGCATTTTATCCCCCACAATCGTTTGATCGGCTCATTATGTGTAGCTGTCCCTGCTGTCATCTATCCAGCCCCATCTCTTTATCCCTCCGTGGGCATCAGATCACTCAGTTACTCTCTGTGTCCTTTTCACCATTTCTTCTTAAATAAACAGTTTTTGCTGATTGAGATTGAGATTGCCGCATAGGTCAACATATCCATTAGATGATGAAAAATTTACTGAAGGCAGAAAAATTATAATGTCTCACCTAGTTTTCTCCATTATCTGTAACAGTTTATCCCATTCAGGGTCATCCATTCAGACAGACTGTCACAGTGCCTACACATAGAAACAGACAGCCATTCACATCTACAGGCAATGTAGAGTCAACAATTAACCTGCATGTCTTTGGACTGTGAAAAGAAGCTGGAGAACCTGGAGAAAACCCACTTTAACACAGGGAGAACATGCAAACTCCACATAGAAGAGCCCCAAGCCGGATTCAAACCTGCAACTGTCTTGCTGTGAGGTGGCATTGTTAACCATTGCGTCACCGTGCAACCCTCAACTAGTAATATATGCACTGAAACTGTGTTCATTTCTCTGTGTTGATCCCTTAATTTTTCATCTAGCACCATCATTATCAACAGGTGACATTTTTAATTTGTCCAATATTTTGGTTTATGACTGTTATCTGTTGCAAGTAAAAGTCCTACGTTCAAAATTTCACCGTACTTACAGGCACAGTGTGTAGGATTTGGTGAATCTAGTGGTGTGTTTGCAGATTGCAACCAACTCAGCACCTCTCCACTCACTCCTCCCTCTCCAAGACTGCACTAATGTGCAAAACTGTAGTAATGGCGATACCACTACTTTAGGATCAACAGAAGTCAGATGGCGGCTGGCAGTACCGCGTTTTTTTACTGTGGTTCCCGTTGCCACAGTTTCAAAGCGTGTTGGAGAAGTACGGTGGCCTGCAGGTAATGTAAAAATGTGAAGATCTCTCTCTAGAGCAGGTTGGTGTGTCCATTCTGGGCTACAGCAGAAACATGGTGGAGCAACATGTCGGACTCAGTGAGGAGGACCCGCTTCCCATGTAGACATGAAGGACTCATAACCCAACAAAAACACAATTCTTAGTTTTGAGTGATAATACACTAATGAAAACATAGTTATGAATATTATATTTCATTTCTGCTTATTAGAGCCCCCGAAATGTTACACACTGTTCCTTTAAATAACCCAATGTAAAAGTAGATACGCAGAATGGCGTGTTTGCAGTTGGTAAAGGTGGGGCTAAATTGAATGCATTTATATGCAGTAAGGTTGCTTAATGTCTAATAATACATCATAATTCATAAGTCTATTATATGTTATATTACTTATCTGAATCTGTTACTTAACACCTCTGCTCGTCTAGCTGCAGCTACACTCAGTTGCTAGTTTATAACCTTCATGACAGCACAGCTGCTGAAGACCACATTAGTTTTATCTGGTGTACCTAATAAACTGGAAACTGAGAGTAAAATACACCACAGAAAGAAATAATACGTTTGGTCAATAGACAGATTCAGGTCAACATGAAATTAATCAAAGCAGACATTTCTGCATAATTTTACAGTAAGTTCATAACTTCATATCTGAAGAAGACTCGAGTGTTTTCTCTCCTGTTACATCCAGTCTGCTCTTGCATGGCCGAGCGTTGTGGGAGAAATCATATCCACTTAATAGTGTCGTCATTTACTGACATGTAGAATTAATATTTCTCATGTTTTGTTTATTGTTTTTATCCCAAATCTGACTGAATTCCCACCCCTGATATCTCTTATTACAAAATGATATTAAGGAAATTAATCAGACGCCACCAAGTTTACAGGGGGCATTTACTCATTAAGACCAGTCACAGTTATGCTTACACAGGTAGGCATTTCCTAATTAGCATTTTCAGCAGGAAAATGTGCTGCTACTATCAAACCATCATATTTTACATTGTTGATCCTCTGGAAGAAATTCTTACTGCAGCATGGTATTATGTTCAGTCCTGTTTCTTTTGCCCACAGACAAAGAAGCACAAATTATTGATGTTGAAAATGAATAATATGTAGATAACACTACAGTCCAGGAGTGTGTGAATGATGGTGATAACATTATAGAGCCATACTGTAGATATTATGGGCTGCAGCCATTCCATTTGTCTAGAAATATTCCCTATTAATCTAGTAGATGGTGAAATATATGGACCACGGCTGGCTGGTGCTCTGCAGGTGGAGGCTGAGCTGAGGGGGAAAGTCGTAGACCTCGGAGGTGTGGACGGAGTGTGAAAGTGACAGTTCTCGTCGAACGAACATCCTGCTTTACGCTTCCTCTGCGTCGTCGTGATATTTCTATTCTTATCCCCTCTGTCTCTCTCACCTTTTCTCCCTGTCACTTTTTCCCTCCATTTCCTCTTTCTCAGGTATTTTCTTAGGTCTGCTCCATTACTGTCATTTCCAGCGTCATACTCTTAGAAAGACAGATGAGGGGCTGAGGAGATGAAAGAGCCTTCCTCCAACACACACTGGCCCAAATCTCAAAATATATAACAAGCTAGCCCCTCTCCTTCTGGAGAAGTCTTCATTTTCTGTGTCACTCTCCATGTGGCCTCTGGGTTTTGCTGTCAGTCCAGACTCTCTGTGGTTTCCTTTAGACAATGCACCGCAAGGTGATAGCTCATATTTTGCCACGGCAAGGCGAATCACATACAGCATATACTTAATTGTCGACAGGAGGATAGAGGAAGAGACTCTGACAACTTTTATGACTCCAACTGCCGTATGTGTTTTGTGTGCATTAAATCAAACGTACAAGTTTGCTAAAGCTGGAAACAGATGTGGGTGTTATTGACAAACTTAAAGATGAGGCCCTCCACGTGCAGCAGCTCATTACAGTATTCTTCCACCCACATACACAGATTTTTAGTCTTACCAGCAGGAGGAAGCAGATATTGAACGGTGATTAGAGCGGTGTCACAAACTCCTCATTCTCAGGATGACTTCTCACTGTGCACAGTACCAACTCACTGGTACTTAAAACCCACATAAAACAGACCCATCATTTACGCAATTAATTACATCTGTACTTTATACACATTTCAAACAGACTTATCATTAATGCAATCAACATAATGACCAAGCACACCGGTTCACAGTTAATTTAATTTTTTCACTTTACTGAAGTGCAGCCATTGAGACCAAGTAAGACAGCAGTTAAAAGCCCTGCACACCCAAATGAATCCACACCGGTGATGTCAGTTATTTTGGCCGATTAGAGCCCTGTGGGTGTGTACAGACGGAGCTTGACTGACATCTCCCTCTCTGTCTTTGTGAGCGTTGTTGCCTTTATCATCCTGATTAGTGCAAAGAGTGCAGTCACCTCATGTAATTACTGCAAAGCTTCGTCCACCTTCAACCTGAGCAGAGAGACAGATGATCTGTAAACCTGAGGAGGGTGCACAAGGCCTTTGAGCCACACTCTATTGGCTATACATATAGCAAGGGTGTTTTAGCCTGCATTATGCCATATTCGCATCATTAAAAATACGCTGAATTAGCTATTAGCAGTCCCAGTTTGCAATGTAAACATGGATGTTTAGACAGCTATCACTGGATTGCTTTAATAGTGAAGAAGATGTTAAAATCTGATGATTCTCATGCAAGTTCTGGGTTAAAGCTACAGTAAACCTTTTTTCAGATATTTAGCAGATTTATAGTACATTTCTTTGTGGTGATAATTATGGTTTTGGAAAGTGTAAGTCACACTGAATCTTAAATCGTGTCTGTGCGTACGGATTTGACTTTGAGGAGTGAAAATGTTGACTGAGATTGGGGCAGTCAGGCGCGTGTGAGGCTAATCTACGATAACTAACTCTCATTGTTTTTAGAGCACCATGCATGCACCTGTCCCTTTCACCTTGCACAGTGTCTTTATCTCATTTTGTCCCTCCACGTCCCCCTGCTACCCCCTCACAGTTTGAAAGCCCTGGTTTAAACGGATTTTCACCGGATCATTGGCAGCCAAGGATATGAGGTCAATACTTTATTCGTTCCAGCCATCAGTCATTTCTAGCACACGTCTCTCCATTGGGAGACAATATTCTGCATCATGTGATCGAAGAGGCAGTAAAAACAAGAGACTACAAGCCCCTCATGACTTTACCTGGCTATTCCCTAAAAGAGGTTAATCAGCTAGAATAAAGAAAACACCTGGCTGATTGTGCAGGGCTTTAACTTGGATCTATCCTTACATCCCTGTAGGCTTTGTTGGTTTCATATGCAGTGGGGACATTTGTATCTTAAGATTTCTTTGCTCATGCGGATTGTGGAAATTAATAAATAAATGGAAGTAATTTAATTTTCTCACAGATGAAACAAACAAATCCTTCAAGGCTCCAATAACAACATCATCCTCCTCAAGAAAATGAGAAAAAAAAGTCAAGATGTTGGGGTAATTTTCTTTCCAGAAAATTCAAATAATATCAAAACTCATCTCAGAGAAGAGCGCTTGGCACAAAACAGACAAATAGCCAGGAGGGGAGAAAAAAATAAATTCAAGCTGTAGCTGTGAAACTTAAATAGCCCGAAGCAAGAAAAATGATTGTCACAGTGAGAGAACATTCAATATACTGTACACACTTTACAGATCAGCAGATGTGTTGTACTCTAAGTGATTATAGATCCATGGGAGTATAACATTGCTGTGTGTTTGTGTATTAGATCAAGTATTAGTTGCATTGAATTCTCTGTGTATTTGTACAGTTTGTATCCGTGAGCGTGACAGCATGCATATGTGTGTGTGTGTGTGTGTGTGTGTGTGGGCATCTATTAGTGCACCCAGGCCCCTGATGCAGCTAATGACTGCTTTAGCACACTGTGAATGCTGTTGAGGGGGTGTGTATGCTCACCCTTGCTTTGAATGAACAAAGAGCACAAGGCTGGAATCTCTCTCCTGTTGCTATCGACTTTGACATTTTGCGAGGATGAACAATGAGCACGACAACACTGATAAATGTCAGCCTTGTGTCCCAGTCCCATGTGTCCAACATCACCGCCGGTGTGAGTGATCAGGGTGTCTCTGTGTAATTTTTGCCACCTCCCTTTGTCTTTTTCTCTAACACTATGAACAGTTACCTTCATGCCTAACTTAAACCTGCCTGTCCCAGTGTCTTTACAGCACCTTCTGCTGAGATCTGAAACACTGTAAAGAAACGTTAGCTGTTGATTTTACAGTAACAACTTGGCAGCTGTGGTTGCCAGAATTACAACATAGTAAATATGTTTTTTATGTCCTTTTTCTATTAGTAAAAGGATATTAGTATTGCTAATTTTACGGTTAAGGTTTGATCCCATATTTTACTGTATAAGTACCAGTTTGCAAAAATGACAGTGCAGCACAATGTAAAGTACATTTAACAGTGACATGTATTTGTTACAAAAATAAATGCAAAAAAATGTAGTTTTTGGATGGTTTAATTTATATTAACGGCATTTCACTGTTACAGAAACTGTATATAACCCACTGAGAGTATGGCCTTTTACTGTCACGGTTTCACAGTTTTTCACTGTGTTTTTAAGGGCACCCATAGAAGAAGAAGAAACCTTTATTTGTCATATACATACAGGTACATATATGAAATCTGACCTTTGCATTTAACCCATCTGTGTTTTTTTAGGAGCAGTGGGCTGCTTTAAGTAGTGGAGCAACTTGCGGTGAAGTGTCTTGCTCAAGGACACGTCAACATACAGACTGAACCGCCAACCTTGTGGTGAAATGACAACCCACTTCGCCCACTGAGCCCGATCGTGCACATAAGGCGACAACAGATGTCAGTTACTCCGCCGGCAGAATTCATTATCTGAGCAAACCTGTTTTTATATTTGATAATCATTAATTTCAAAGAAAGGGAATTTAATGAAACTTGTAGATTTAAACATTTCAAGGTTTACTGATAAATACATAATTCACATGTGTATGCACCATTCAGAGTCTGCGATTTATTTAAAGGTAGCTGGATAATTACAGAGCACTGGGGTGACCGTAGCTGGATCAACTCTTGTCTTAAATGTGCAGTAGGTGCAAAGAGTTTAATTTCATGCCATGAAAGGAACCATCCACCAAAACAGTTTATGTAAATGGACGGTACGGTAGAGTTTGACAGCAGTGTCGATCCACAACATTGATGATAAACATCAGGTATTACTGCCAGTCACTTAGATTTTGGCCTTTTTCTTTTAGTGAACGTCCAGGTCTGAGAAATGAAGCCAATGCTGAAGTGTCTTAACCCTGTCTGTCTTTCTAACAGCCAGCAGGGGGCGACTCCTCTGGTTGCTAAAAGAAGTCTGATTGTATAGAAGTCTATGAGAAAATGAGTCTACTTGTCACTAGATTTATTACCTCAGTAAACATTGTAAACATGAGTTTACGATCTCAATCACTAGTTCCAAGTCTTCTTCAATACAGCATGATGTTTATTTGGTAAATTACAGTCCCATTTAGATCAAATAGACCATAAAGCAGGTGATGCTTTAGGGCGGGGCTACCTTGTGATTGACAGGTTGCTACCACAGCGTTGTCCGGTCTGGGACAACTTTAATTCTTTAAAGTGTGTTTTCAGTTTCTGAAAGCTAATTGTAACATTTTGGTTGCCATAAAATGTCTTATGCCTCATTCGATTGTACTAAGCTTCTCCCTCTCATGTCAGTTCTGGTTGCAAATAAGCAAGATGGCGATGGACAAAAACCAAGATGGCGAAGGTCAACATGCCGGACTTGAGGCTTCAAAACAGCAGTCCGCAAACAAATACGTCCACTTCTTGTATACAGTCTATGTTTTTTCTAGAGAAGCCATTTTTAAATCACTTGAATGGAGTGACCGGGTTGTGGGCTGGAGAAGTAGAAGAAAATGAATGGATGATAAACAGAATGAGATACCAATTTATTAATAAATACCTCAACTGAATGAAATGCTGCCAAAACGAGTCATTTTAAATATGCAGTGGAAATCACTGTAAATCATAATTAAAGAAATAGCTCAGCATATTCACTTTCTTACAGAGAGTTAGGTAAGACTGATTGTAGAACTCAAAGTCACCATCAGTCACAGTGGAAAAAATAGGAAATAAATGGATGAAGTTCATGTAGATGGGAAGGAAAGTCTGATACACCAGAAGATTGAACTACAACTCTTGAGCACTACAGTACTATATCGGAGCGTCCGAGGGAGACGGTTTCCAAATCTGATGAGCTGACTCCAATGGGCCGGTAAAGTCGGTGCATTTCCTCAGCGAGCTCAGTGAACATAAGCCTCGGACCTGTGGAGCATTTGCAAAGCCCGCTGGCAAATCACCGGTGCGTTGCAGCCTGGCTCCTTTCTTTAATGCTGTGGGTTGGAAACTTATCTCTTCATGCCCCCTCCACCTCCACCCCCACCATGCTTCCTTGATTCCCCAATGTGTCCCTTTGGCCATGTCCTGCCAGCTTCAGACCACTGCATTTCCTAATGCCTGTCTCAAATATGTGCCTCTGACCTTTCTCAACATCTCCAGGGCTTTTATCGTGAACAGACACCTGTAGTCTGACCATGCCAGCCCTCGTTTGCCTCCCATTATAGTCTGGCTTCTTTAATGCATCTTCTTGAATTACTCAGTGTGAATGGGTAATTAGAATTAAAATGACCGTGCGTTTTCCACTGTATACCCTGCCAGAGTTTTCGTGTGACAAGCAAAGGATGGCATTTCCTCTTTTTCTCTTCCCTTTAGCCAACTTGTGAAGGGAAGTCTCTGGGGAGGCCAGAGCGAGCTGAGTGTCACTCAGCATCTCTCTGGTTCCCCTCTTCTCTCCCCTGTTGGTGACGGAGCCGGTGCTGAGCATTCCTGACACGTTCAGCAAACACCCCGACTGTAACCACTGACACAAACACAGACAGGGAGAGGGGATGGGACATTTATTGCACTCGCACTCTGACTTGCAGAGCAGAGTACAGTACTCCAGGAAAACACTGTAATGTCTCCTTTGAGCACGTCCCAGTAGTTATGTTGATTGAATATGATTGTATTAGCTGTGCAGTTTGCTGTATGACATTCAGATGAGGATATTAATATTTTGAGCGTAGGTGTGTGACTTCATTTGTTGGCTAATGATATTATTTACCCATCTGTTTCCTTTAAAATAAAGAAAAAACAAACTCAGGCTATGATGATCAACATGTTCTCATCCTAACTCCTCACATACTGCCACTTAATTTTCACCATCAAACCACTATAGTTAACCTTTACGATGGGCAACAAAACTACTATAGCTGTTTGGGCTTAAAACTATTATGTCTGTGCGGCGAAAATGCAACTGAATGTTGTGACCACAGGACATGATTGAACACTTGATTGGCTTGTGTTTGTTGGATCTATCCACCACGTGGTTGATTTTGCTCTTTAAAGCTGATGATATGCTTCTCTTCAGAGACACGATCGGCTGGACTGGGGCAAAAAATGGGCCCAGGCATTTGGGCTCAGACCGGCCCCATTCCATGGATCCAGGATCGATGTCACATCATTATACATTTGCAAACACCAGCTGGTTTGTTCATCATTAGCGCTTTGTTGCTCAGTTTTATCAAGGGGATCGTAATGTAGGGGTCTGGGTCCTCACCCAGAAAAGTTTCACAGACTTTGTGTCCTGCCTTCTGGTGACTTTAAAAGAGTGAAAACAAAATAACAGGTTCACTGTAACAGCATTTTATTTTAAACCTTTACTTTTAATTCCCAGGAAAGGAAACTAAATAATTTGCCCCTCTGGTTGGAGCATGGCGTGTGAATATCTGGCATAAACTAATATTCATCAGTTTTCATTTATTTATGCTCCTGCTTGAGTTTTATTCTCCATTCCTCACTCATTCTTATATTATTAATTATAATAATAATACATTTTATGTGGTGGGGCCTTTCAGAACAACCAAGGACTCCTTACAAAGATAAAATAATACTTGACATGATGAAAACACTAGAAGAGCGAAGATAAGAAGAGACATTATGAATAAATAATAAAACAGGAACAATGTTGAGGGAAGGACACCGGATGATGGACACTACAGTGACCAGACCAGGTTGAGTTTGGGGTTTGGAGGAGTTTTGAGGTGGGATTTAAATGTTGTAAAAATGTCAGACTGTTGGATGTGCGGAGGGAGGGAGTCCCAGAGCCCGGGGAGCAGTGCAGCTGAATGCCCTAGCACCCATGGGTGCTGAGGTGTGAGTTGGGGTTGGACTGGATGGTCAGAAGACCAGCTGAGGATGAGCAAAGTGGCTTCTCTCACTCACTGAAGGTCCTTTTATACCCAACACGACAACGACACCACTGTGCTCTGAAACACATTATTTCTAATGGCTTGCACCGTGCTGCGACGGCTTGTCGCTGCGACAGCTTGTCGCTGCGACAGCATTTCACTGCAACAGCTTGTCACTGCGACGGCTTTTCGCTGCGACGGCTTGTCGCTGGGACGGCTTGTCGCTGCTACAGCATTTCGCTGCATCAAGGAAAGCTCAACTTTGGCCTTGACGCTGTGGTGATCGCAGCTTAAACATGAACTCAAACTGCGCTGTGTGGCGAGCAACGACTGCTTGCCTCCGCTGGCACAGAGCCCAAAGGGGCAGGTGTTTAAAGATGTGATTGGGCCAGGTCAGCCCAGTGTAAGGCCGATTTACCTGTTTTATGGGCCAAAACAAAGAAAGAAAACTCATACGTCTGCAACTGGCCCAAAAGGCCTGGTATGCCAGATAGACAGTCCAGCCCTGGGCACAATACTGCCTCAGCCCAAACACCTCAGTCCCCAGGTCTCAGCTCTATCTCCAAACTTTTAAATCCATCGCCATAACCTCATACAACCTCACCTCCAGACTTAAAACCTTCTGTTTTCACACATTCCCCCACAATGTGTTTTCAGCTAAAAAAAATGTTGCGTCAACTCTCAGGATTTTAGCTTTCTGTAATCCAATGGGAAGCTACTAGGGCCTGATTGAAACTTTTGTTCCTAAAAAGCGTAGTTATCCCCGTACAATCACACATATGCACACATTAGTTGTCAAGGCAGCGGCGCTGTGCTCTGGTCTACGGGTCCAATAATGAATGAAATAAAGCGACATAATCAAATCAAGGACGTATCCTCGGTCAGTCGGCTCCCCTCTTTCTCCACTGTGACCCACCTCTAATAGAATTACAGCAGCGCTTTATTAAATCACAGATACATGCTTGTCTGTATTTTAATCCAGCCGTGCCAGAGGAGTTAGATTTGATTTTGCTGGAACCGTTTTTTTTTTTTTCTATGTGGAGTAAGAAACAGAAACTTAAGCAAAACCTGTGCTGTACTACTTTTTTTTCCTTCCAGCCGTGTGGTGGATTAGTGATAAACCTGCTGTGCCTCTCTCCCACCAATCATTATGGATTTCTCTTTTGGTGGTTAAAACATTGTGACAGCACATTTCTCAGATGCAGAACTCTGAAAAAGACGATGTGTGCTGATATGCACTGTGAGGATATATCCATTTACATATGCCTAATGGACTAATGTAGAAAATGTGTTCTGGCCCACTTTATCAGGCTATTCCTGTAGGTACACCAGCCTGTCCTCATTCCCAGGGCGTCAAACACTGGGGCTTTGTCGTGACCTTCTGCCTCAGATACCAACACACAAGGCGCCCTTTAGCGTCAGTATGAGAAGCACCAGGCTTTCCTTAAACTACAATATAAACCCATCCAGCAGCAACAGTAAACGCTCAGAGAAAGTGCACCAGGAGTGACTGTGGTGACGTAGATTAAAGAGCGAAAAAACATATAGGGCAGGAAGTGGATGGGTCCAACATACACAAAGCTTTCATCCAGGAGACTGCTGTTCATGACTCATGCCTCAAGTTTCACTTTTGCTTTACCATCAGCTGTCCCGTGCTCGCAACATTTAGTTTCATTTTCACTTTACAAATGTAGTAGTTTTAAGCCCAACCATGTCGTTCTTTCCTATTCCTAACTAACTGGTTTTGTTGCCTAAACCTAAAGTGACACTAAGAGACGTGACAAAACGGCAGTATGTGAAAGGTTGGGATCAGAATGTGTTACATATATTTAAAGTGGCCATTTTCTGTTGACACTGAGATTTGCCAAATAGCACAATGCAGCAGATGTCAGAGAGTGTATTTAAACGAATAGTACAACATTTTGGGTAATGTGCTTATTTGTTTTCTTGTTAGTGAGCTTTAGAGGTGGTGGTGGGCAGATTTTGTTGCCTTTGGACTGAGCCAGTCTAGTTGTTTCCCTGTTTACAGCCTGTATGCTAAACTAGCCAGATGCTGTAGGATTGTGTTTGTCAAACTACTCCTTTATTTTTACCTTTTACTAATGATCCACTACAAGCTGCTCTATTTTTAATCCTGCCTCTCTGGTTCTTCATACAATCATTAATATATGCAGGTTGTCAGCTTTATAATATAGCACCTTTAACACCAAACATTAGTTACCGTTTTCTTAACAAGTCTAAAATAGAAGATGACAGAAAGCAAACTCCACAGACTGAGACCAAACACTTTTATAAAGCACATCAACTAATGAACAACTTTAGAGAAAAAGGGTAAAACCAAAGGCCTCCGCTCAGACTTAGAGGTGATCCAAGCGGAGCAGTGTGTTGCTTATTTGTCCACACAGACAAGCTGCCACCCACCACTGGGACAAAACTCGGCCAGGAATCAGAAAGCCAGCAAACAGTCTGCTCCGCCATTCTCTCGCTTATTATTTCTGCTTGAATCTCTCCTCTCGTTTCTACTGATATAAAACATATCAACGCTCAATGCTCACCACTGACCATTTAGCTTTATTGTCCGCCCCAATTTGATAGCGTGTTCGAGGGGGAATGGGAATTTACCAGTAGCAAATGAAGCAGAAGATGCACCGAACAGAGAAAGATGGAAATTTCCCTCAGGACTCCATACATCCTCTCATCCTAATAGCCTGTAAATCTCATAAGTCACTTTTTCAATGGCTCCCTGCTATATGATTAAATGAGTGGAGTAATAAGTACGGGGTGACATGTGTGTGCCATTAGACTGAGAGAAAGGCAGTGATGATTGTCCACCTCTGATCTGGACTGGAGGGAAAAGTCATTTGAAATTCTGTCCCAGATCTGGCAGATGGTCAGCTCCAGTTCTTTTGCCCTTAGTCCCTTCACTGAACACACACAGCTCGCTCCTAGATTGCCAAATGTGCATCTTTTGAGAGATCAAATGCAATCAAATGTGAACAGACACAATGCCCTGCATCCTTTTGAATGTGTCTCTGGGTTGCATCAGGTGCTGTAGCACTCATACCTGTGGAAAGTGCAACAAGGTGAGGAACAGCTTAACCTAACCACCGAGGAAGGACAAGACTTGCCCCGGGCTAACTCTAAGACATCCGACCAGACCTCTCGCTCTGTGTGGGGCTCCGTGGACATTGCAAAGCTCCGTGATATTTCTCTTGAGAGGTGAAGGTCATACGCTCTGTCTGCTAAGTGAGTTACAGTATATGGTGTTAGAGCTGCTTTGTGGCCTCCTGCACCTGTAGATAAATGCAGAGGGACTGCAGTTTAATTGGGGCTCTCGCTCTGCCGGCCCCTGCTAGCAGATATAATGCGATCAATATTGATGAAAACGCAGCTTCTGTTTGGATGCGTCTGTGATAGGTTGATGCATGACACACACACACACACACACACACACACACACACACACACACACACAGGCACACACACACAATCTGCCAAAAGATTACTCAAATTTAGTCGTGTGAAAACGGGAGCTCGCCTGAAGTTAATCCAACTAAGCTATTCCTCTTTCCTGTATGCGCCATTGCTTCACAGCATATCTAACTAATTAAGGAGGAATTTCTTCACTTTTTTTTTCTTTTAACTTTCCGTCGCGGTGGCACTGCAGGAGATATGTATTCCCAAGGCTATAGCCACAGTGCATTGTAAATCAGGAGCTTTCAAATCAGCTGCTCGCGATGCTGTTGTGTGCTAAATCTCAAAAGTGTTTCAGCGATTCAGATTTATTTCCTCGGCTGTGGCTCTGTTCCTTCAGATTTCTATGCATGTGGCAGAGATGGATGGGAATTGGTGATGATAAATTGGCCCAGTTGTAGAGCTTTAATGAAGAGAAGCAAGGAAGAGGCAAAAAGCTCTAATGTTTCTCAGTTAGAAGGCCAAATATAAAGATTTAAAGCCTAGAATAAAGCATTGTGATGGTCTGCAAATTATGGAAATTGATGTGAATGTACTGTATGTGGTCAGTGAGCATTAATGACCCCTGCAATTAAACCATTTGCAGAAAAATGAAGCTTTCCACCACCGTAAACGTCAAAAGTGTTGATGTCATCGGTGGTTATCTCAATAACTTCACATAGGCGCCTTCAGACACGTTAGGTTGTCAGTTAATCTATAATGTTTGGGCTCCTATAGACGCTGTTGTTCCTTTGCTCAATAATGTCTCTACACAGAGCAAACAGAGGCAGATAAAACTGAATGAGGTGCTCCCCAGGCAGCCGGCAGGCGGTGCTGAGTTCAGGGCTTTTTGTGCGCCTCACATTTATGGGCACTTAGAGAGCTCATCTGTTCTGGCCGGAGATCGTGTGAAAGGGCCTTGGGTCTCTTGGGAGTCCTGATGAGAACCTGGCTTAGGAGAAAAACACTTCTCTATGTACATTTTTGAGACCTGTCATCACTGTTTCTTGGTTCCCTTATCTATGTCTCTTCTTTATAGCACCTGCTCTCATGGTCATCTACAGAAAGTGTAGCGGGTTTCAAGCTTGGAAATAAGCAGAAGAAAGCTCCCAAAACAGGCTGTTATGCAGACATTTCGGCTGCCTCAATGTGCCAATGAGTTTGTCTCTACTGTAATGTCCCTTCCACCCCCTCTGTCTCTCTCTGTGAATCAATGTGATTACAATTACTTCCCAGCAGGATGAATTGGGGTACATACTGTGTATGTCATTACCTCTCCAAGCTCTGACATTAGCTCCACTAATGTGACTGTAATCCACATCATCCTTGCTTCCTCACGCAGACAAACGCGTCCTCCGTCACCAGCCTGGAAATGATGCACTCCCTACTGCTTTCATGTCAGCCTGTAAATTACAATAAAAGTAAAATTCATTTCCACAAAGGCCAGGCTTTTCTATCCATGGTATCGAGGATGAAAGCCTTGATTAATTCCAACTGTGTTTGACGTTTGGAGCCCGGGGCCCTTAAAGTGCGCCTAAACCATATTGGAGTCTTTCTTTTAATAAAGAGTGTAGTTGGAAAAGAGAAGATGAGACAAAAAAGCTTGAGTCGAGAAAAATCCTTTGAGGGTGGTATTGATTTGTCAGAGGAGATTGGATACTGTACATATTCCCCAAAAGTAGGAGGAATATTATTGCTTGTCCAACAGGCTTTTTAATTTTGAGCTTATGAAAGTTATCATCCCCAGCAAACACGGTGATGATGAAAATATCTGAAAATAGTTTGTCATAGTGAAGTCTGAGGAGTACATTGCCATTTGTAGCTGCATCATTTCATTGCAGGTGCTCTATACCATATCCAGAGAATTAATATAGCAGCAAACAACTATTTGCTATGTAAAGATATAGAGAAGTACTGTCGACCTGACCAGAGAATGAAGTCACTCTCCCTCAATGTGTGTGTTGATCCGAGCTACTACTGGGTTTGTTGACATAGCAGGGCCAGCCATGTATGCTTAAAGTGCATGTTAGTGCATGTGAGCTCATGGCTACAGCTATGCACTGCTCTCACATGGTGGTTACAGCTAATAACGCCGTCCTGTAGCACCCAGCCTCCGATCCCTCCCCCAGTAAACACTGTTAGTTCTGTTGCTGTTATTTTCACGTTTAGCGTTTTTATTACCGTTAACTACGAGCCGCCAGCTCAGTCATCGCCATGTTGAGAGCCATGTGGAGACAATAGAAAATCTCCCAATCTCACATTTAGCACGTTTGAATATGTCATGTGAATCCAAAATATTTTCCTAAGCTGTTTTCAATACATTTATACAAAATCTTTCCTGTATGAGTGGCTGTTGAATATTAAAGTTGTGAATCCTTCATGCTTTAGGTATGAAATCTGAATCCAGCACAGGAAAGGCGAACTCCGCCACTACCAGTTAAAGGCCCTGACATACTAAGCCGACAGTCAGACAGTTTGGGGCCATCAGTGAGCGTCAGTTGGCCTAGTTTTTTTCGACGTGTCCAGCACTAGTCTGCCCGTGTCAGTTTTTTCGTTCCATTCATGTTGAACTGGCGGTGGTGCCCTTCAGTGAGAGAAATCACTTGAACAAATCAGTGCACGAGAAGCGAAATGGACGTGAGGAAAGCAAGCCAACGAGTAAAGCCAAGAGAAGAAAAAACAGAAGGCTCCTCTCATTTTCATCTTCATCCCATCTGATCATTCAATACACAGATATTTTCACAGCATGGCCATCTGGAAGCTAAGTGGTGAGTGAGAGTGGTGTGAAAATGGTCAGCAAACGCTTGCCTTTTGATTGACGAATACAGACTACTGCAACCTGCTGGTGTGGACAATTATTTCACCTCACGCAAAGTGCAGAACGAAGGTGGTAGTCGGCCGTTGGCTGTTGTCTTTGCGGTGTGTTTGAGTGCAACCTTTTGGCCAATACAAAGGCAACATGAGGCGACTCAACAGGTGGGCCTCGTCACCTTTAGTTTTTTTATGTTGGGTTGGCCATAAAACTACGACTACTGCAGAAAAAAACAAGACCTTATCAAAAGTGGGGTTTGTTTCATGAAAATCTTCAGGATTTTAAATTGCTGCTAGAATGGCCCATTTTTTAATATCACTGTTTCTTCTTTTCCCACTGCAGCAAGTTTGTGCAAGCTATGTGGATTCTAATGTGAAAGCAAATACTGTGTAGATGAATTTTATCTATGCAGGTACCTTGGGGGAGCGTGCCTCAAACTCATTAAGACGTCAGGGGTTGGAAACACGATAAGCCTTGTGGAGTGACAGATAGATCACTGCTGCTCTATTTAATGACTTGAGAGCTGTGTGTGTGTGTTCATAAGAGAGGAAGTGGGGGAGGGTGTGTGTGTGTGTGTGTGTGTGTGTGTGTGTGTGTGTGTGTATTACTATATGTTGTGGGCACTTGCCTTCCTTTTGGGGACAAAATGCATGTCACTATAAAGTTGAACATAAAGTAAAACATTATAATTTAGGGTAGTTTAGGATTAAAGTAAGGTTAGGATTAGGCAAGTTACACTTAGGGTTAGGTAAGTCTCCTGGAGTTGATGAAATCAATGTAATGTCCTCAAAAATCATGGAAACACGTGTGTGTGTGTTGGTGTGTGTGGGGTATCTGCCTAAGCAATATTGCTCTGCTTTTCCATCCCTGCGGACTGAAATAATATTCCCTGCCACTGATGTCTCAACAAGAGAGCTGAAGAGAGGACAAGCTGAGAAAATGGGAGTATTTCATGGAGCATATTGTGTGTCATTAGCGTGGTATCTTTTTTGTGTGTGCCACATACCGTAAATGTAATGCGGCTGAAGTGAATCATGCACAGGGGCTCAGCAAGGTGTAAAATGAGCTAGTACTGATTAGGCTGCTCTCTCGTGAAAACATCATGACACACAGTTATCAGCGGACCAACAAATAGATGTGTCACAGTGTCTAATGTCTTTCAGAGGGATTAAAAATGTTTTCCTGCAGCTTGAAGAGAGAAAGAATAAGACAATTTGTTCTACATGAAGCCATTAAAGGTTTGCAGAAAATGCCTGTGCCTTGTAGCCGATAGCCCCCTTCACGTTTCCACAGTTAGATTCGCACCGAGGAGCCACACAGGATGTAGGATACCCCTTTACTTCTGCCGCTGGCCAGGGATCTGCTCTGCTGGAGCAGATGCGAGATAAATGCCTTGCTGAAGGGCATGTAGCTGTTTGGGAGAGCATTACTCAGTCTCTTTTCCACATCGAGTGAAGCAGCTCATCTTAGAATGAGCTGCTGGACTCCAGGGTTGTGTATTGGCAAGATATGTATATGATACAGTTAACAGTTCAATATATTGAGATATAGGAAGAAAGGAAATATATTGTGTAAAATTTAATTTTAGGAAAACTGTCATAGGATAAAGTACACACCAGAAATAAACTGCATGTGATTATTATAAAGTGGGCATGTCTGTGAAAAGCAGACTCATGGGTACCCATAGAGCCTATTTTTATCCACATATCTTGAGGTCAAAGGTCAAGAGACCCCTGTGAAAATCACCATGCCAGTTTTTCTTCGCAAAAGCGTAGTATCATTTTGAAGCGTTATCTAGCTTCCTTCTCAACAAGCTAGTATGACAGGGTTGGTACCGATGGATTCCTTAGGTTTTCTAGTTTCATATAATACCAATATTCAATCTGGATTCATTCTAGCTTGAAGACTGCAGCTTCTTAAAGACAGTAATGTCATTCAGGATTGCAGGCGATCATACAGATGTCAGATGGTTTGATAATTATTTTTTAGGGGCGTTGAGATGAACTTTAGGTGTGCTTGAGCACCCCTAAAAAGAGTCTAAAATTGCCCCGTAACGTCATTCTACATTTAAAATTAGCGTCTACGACAACCTCTGAAAGATCGAATAGCGGCCGGGCCCGATGGCGGGCTGTTGGAGGTTAATTAAAAATCGATAGTGTTTTGGAGAATCGATCCAGTATTGCACAAAACAATATTGCAATACTTGATATTTTCTTACACCTCTATAGGACCCAAGAATACCTCCACAAAATTTAGGCAACTGTGTCGCCCGTTATCATCTATTTAGTTGTTTCAAGATTTTTATGATTTGTCCATAACTTTTTGCTATATATCTATCATTAATCGATCCATAACTAAAACAGATAAGAAAAGGATAATGCCTGTATGGGGGTTGAATAGTGGGGTAAAGACAGAGTGATTCAGGGCCACAGCACACAGAGGCCCTGGAACTGCCAGAGATTGCAGATATTTACTATTTTGGTGCCTTAATTGAGTTTTTTTCAGGGGTCCTAGAATTGTTAGCGGCACCCCTGAGAGTGCAGCTGTGTATTTGATATGTTTTTAGATTTAGACAGAGCAGTTTTTCAGAGTGAGGCACACACAGAGGAAGATTAGCCTTCACAGTTCTGCTCTAACACTAGATGCCTTCCTCATTCCCCTATTTTAAGACCATATTTCCCCAAAGACAGTATAATTTTAGCTTTGTGCTGCAGAGAGACAATATCGCAGCAACACTGTAGTTTAGAAAAAAATATATTTCTGCTGTGGTTAGTGTTTTAAATATCCTATGGTCCCAGGAGGTACAGTATCTCTCAATCCCAAGTGTGGGAGAGAGCAGCCTATTGAATTGTATTAGAAAGCAGAGACAAAAAGGCTGTTAAGACGACAGAGAACAAGGTCATGTCTGACAGCTCACTGGGTGGTCAGGGAGGGCTGGAGGAAGCAGGGGCATGCTAATTTGTTCCCACTCAGTGAGAGTGTGAAACAGCACAGCTCTTTAGTGTAGGTGATGTTGGATGAAGTCGCCCTACTTCACTTGCTGTGTTTATCCTTGTGGATGAACCAGCTTCCTCTTTCCTTGCACCCTGCCAATTCAGAAATGTAAACATAATCAGAGTGTGATATATCATATGGTACATGGCATGCTGCTCTGTGTAAAAGCACCTAGTAAATGACTAAAATTGAGAGACTGATCAATGTCCATTTATTCTTTGCCACAGATTTACAGAGTTTCTGGAGCCCTTTGAGAGAGTGATTCAACCGGAGGAGCTTTGGCTCTACAAGAATCCTCTCGTTGAGTCAGACCACATTCCCAAGAGGGTCATGTTCGTAAGTACCTGCTTTCTATTCATGCATTCCCCTTATTACTGACTTGATTGCCACTAAATACTTGGTCATTATTGCTGTCTACATGAAGTAGATCCTCTGCTTAATTCTTAGTAATCTTTGTGGTACCGAAATCCTTCATTTAGGACGATCAATACTGCAAAGCCTCCTCTTTCCACTCTCGAGTTGAGGCCTGAATCGTGTTGATAGATCCAAGAAGGGCTTTATGGCGCTGTGGTGATTAGTGCTTCCAATGTAAATATAATCTTCTCCCGGACAGAAGTGGGCGGTGAAAGGTTAAGATGAATTTCTAACCAATACAGCATGGAATGAAAATGTTTCTTCCTCTGGCTCATGCTGGAAATACTGAGCAAAATAACCTAAAGAATCTCTTGGCAAACACATTTCAGCTCCAATACACTTGAAATGCAGCATACTGGGCATTAGAGCACATTCCAGTATTGTGAGTCATACATTGTTTTCAGACACTAAATGTGCCTGTTTTCAACGAGTGATTATGGTGAAACATGACAACAACCGTGATGCCAAAACAAACAAGCTGTTGTTAAACCTGTGAATAAAGCACTATTTCAGTCTGCCGCCAACATAGACCATCTAATGGCATGAAATGATTGGGAGACAATTTTATTAAAATCACTTCCGAGTTTATTTGGAAATAGTTCAAAAATTTAGGGAATTGTGTTCATGCAACATATCCTCATACAACGGTTTATATCATATCATACAAAAAGTTATTCCTCATTATTTTGTGCATTTTTCTATGAATGTCAAGCAACACGTATCAATTTAAAAAAAAACAACCTTCACAGGAAAAAACATAGGTTAGGTTTAGGGAACAAAACTCCTTCATTAAATTTAGGAAAATTCTGTGGTTTGGGTTATAATAACAACACCGTAAGTGGCGTAACTTAAGTTTGGAAATTACAAGACAAAAACTACTTAGTAAGGTATAGGAAAATATCAGCTTTAGGTTTTGATAACAGAACTATATAGTTAGGTTTAGGAAAAGATTGTGGTGTAGGTTATAGTAACACCAGAAGTGACATAAGTAATAAACTACTGAAGTTATGAGACAAAAACTATGTAGTTAGGTTTAGGAAAAGATTGTAGTTTCGGTTATAATAACACTGGAAGTAACATAACTAATAAACTATGGAAGTTATAAGACAAAAACTATGTAGTTAGGTTTAGGAAAACATTGTAGTTTAGGTTATAATAACACTGGAAGTGACATAACTAATAAACTACGGAAGTTATGAGACAAAAACTACTTAGGTTTAGGAAAACATCAACTTGGTTAGATTTAGGAAACAAAACTACTTGGTTAAGTTTAGGAAAAGATTATGGTTTAGGTTAAAATAACACCGGAAGTGGTGGAACCTCTGGTTTCACATGGGGTACGTTTTTTGACCCACCCGTCCACCCCGACCTCCTCCCTACGCGGCCCTTGTTTTATTACATGGATTACATAAGAACTGAGTTTGAGGGATATATATTTATCTGCTTTCATGCCATGAATTTGATGAAACGATTCATACCACTCTCATGTCTGTATTAAAGTATGATGTTAGCCAGGAGGCAATTAGCTTAGCTTAGCATAAAGACTGGAAGCAGGGGGAACCGCTGGCCTCAGGACTTCACTATCGGGACGAAACAAACATGCAGTGGTTCTGCAACTTTAAACAGAAATGGTAACCATTTAATCAGGAGCATTCAGGCAGAACATGCTTTATATGAACTACCTTTTAAAGCTGCTGTAATATGAATACCCTCTGAATGTGTTTTTCATTCTGATGCTTAGTTTGATGACTGCATTATGCACCTTGCTCTCCTAAAGTGTTTCATGGGTTTCACAAGGCTGCTGTAGCGGGGTTTGTATGGAGTTGTGAATTTTAACTGAATAGTCCTCATTTTCAGTGAATCATTTCTCTGGCATGTTTAACTCTGCACAGCTGGACATCTTTGTCTGTATTCTCACTTGTCAGAAGACCTTGTACAGTTTGATCAAAATATCAAACCGGTTTAACAGGCAAAGAATTGCCCACCCATTGCTTGTCTAACTCACCTCTTCGGGAGCTGACAGAGCTTCAGTGACTGGCGCTCCACTCCGTCCACACAAATCTGTGATCGCATTGTGTCAGGAAACAGCTGCAGTAGGTGGTGAGCACTGTCAGTCATTTCAAGCTAGAAATAATGGCACCCAGATACTTAAACCCCCTATATAAAGTAATGGCTGAATAAATGTAGTGTCAGCAGAAGATACTGTATGTTGAGGTTTAGCTTGGCTTCATTAGTGACACACCAGTTTAACCAATGATAAAAAAATGAAACTGAACTTTAAATTGCTCATCAGCAAATCATTTGTTATAATAAACTTTAAAGTGCATTGATAATACAGTCGAAGGCCTCCACCAATCAGGCAGAAAATACACGTTCATGCAAAAGCCTATTATATTTCCTCCACTGCTCGTCGTGCTGAGCGTCCAGTAAAAGCAGCAGATAAACCCTGGAGCTTATCTCCAGCTTATCTGAACTCTATTATATGTTATTTCCTTTTTCATCATGCTTTATAAAAAACATTGACAAGTTATATTAACATCAATGTCCCCCATCCCCACAACCTCTAATGTCCAACCCACGTGCCTCTCATCGGGAAAATGCTCCCAGTGCTGAGACCTAACAGTCAGGCTTCTTCAATGTCATCGCACTGACAGTAACCCTGAAGGTGTGGAAAATGTATCTGGCCATTAAAACTAGTCCATGGAAGCGATTAACATGAAGCTACATTATGACTCACTGCGACCTTCATTAAGATATATGCTGTTTATTAGCCTGAGTGCCGTCTGAAGAGTCCTGCTCACCCTCTTGTTATGGGAGGAGCAGGAATAGTCTTGATCTGATCGGTATAGACAAAGGTTTGTAGATGTATGTAGACAGGCTGAGACTGTAGGACAATGGTTTTCAGTGGATTTCCCAGGGGTCCTTGAGGTGGTTCTCGGGGGGTCCCCATGAAAAAGGGTGTTACATCCACTAAGTGAGAACAGTAACTGAACAAAAACAACTCATGATTAGACAAAGTCTTCCTGTCACACTTGACATTGATGTAAATTGATGAGTGAGTGATGTTTGAAGTAGCGTCACCTGCTGAGGCAGCACTTCTATAATAAGTCATGGACTGATAAGCGTTTTTTCACAGAGGTTGGCATTAAAGTTGTGTGCTTAGTTTGCCATAAACATGTGGCTGTATTCAAAGAATACAACTTGAACCGTCACTTTGAGACAAAACATGCAGAAAAATACAGAAACCCGACTGGAGATGAGAAGGAGAGGACAGCCGAGGGGCTGCTAGCTAAGATACTAAAGCAGCAAGGACTTTTACAAAGCTGCATTCAACCAGAGAAGGAAATGTAAGTGTTAATGTTAAGTTTTGTTAATAGAAACATTACTGCCCAAAACAGTCAGTCCTGTGCGGTTCAAAGACTCCTGCATGTAATGTAATTTCCTTAATAATATGCTGTTTGCAGTGATTTTCAGTGTAATAAATGCTGAAAAATACAAATAACAGTAGGGTCTGACAGTATTTGTTTGACCACCGGCAACAATCTGGGTTTCTCATGTGGCCCCCCAGGAAAAGAAATTGCTCAGCCCCGCTCTAGACAGCGTTAACTAGGTTACAGTTATTCACACATCAAGAGAAATATGTAACCCTTACATAATTTTAAACAATTATTTTACAGTTAAGTAGATTCAATTTCAGTTTATTTTATATAGTGTCAAATCATAACAGAAGTTATGTTGAGATGCTTTTCATATGGAGCAGGTCTAGACAGTACTCTATTATTCAAGTAAGTAAGCATGCATTGTTATGCAACAGTCCCCCCCTTTAGTGGGTACAAACCGTGGGCAAAACCAGACTCTGGGTGGGCGGCCATCTGCCTCGACTGGTTGGGTTTTGAGAGAGAACACGTATAGTATGCAGCCTTTTGTACGGGGGTGTTAAAGGGGACATATTAGGTTCATACTTGTAATTTTCTACAAGAATGTTTATGAGCGTTAATATTTAAAAAACACATTATTGCTCTCATACTGTTTGAATATACTGCAGCTGTATTCACCCTCTGTCTGAAACGCTCCAGTTTACATCCTGTCTCTTTAAGCCCCCCTCCTGAAAAAGCCCATACTGCTCTGATTAGAAAATATGGTTCACCTTTGCAAAGGTAGCTCTCAAGCTGTGGGTGGTACATACTTAAGAGCCTGCATGTGACATAGAAAGGGAAGCCATTTTCCTGAAGAACCCAGAACAGTTTCTGGGTTGGATGTCACTCCATATACTCAAATGCATTTACACAAGCACTAAAAAATTGAGTTTTTCATGATATGTACCTTTTAAGTGAAAGCATCGAGAAATGTAAAAAGATGATAAGGATCATTAATTAAGACCATGTGCCAAAATGCATCTGTTTATTAATTATTCCACATGTATACATGTTTTTAAGACAAGATCATATAAATTGTCACACATTTAAGATGCTTTTGGATAGTTTAATGTGTTTCCATGGCAACTCAGACCTTCATAAGTACTGCTGCTTTCCCATCTGTGCTACATACAGCATGACTCTTCACATCTTTGATAACTGTACTCCCAGGAGTGTCAGTGTATAATTTTAGATTATGAAGAGCTTCTGTAAGTAAAATACTGTCACGGATAGTAAATCTAAAGATAGCTGATTCACCGTGGATTCCCTCACAGTGATAAAATGATGGGAGCTGCTGTGATTGAAAGGGCACTGACACTCAGGGTGCATTTGAGGCAAACATGACAGGACGGATGTCAGAAACTGCTGAGTCGCCACAGCTTGGTTGCTTTAACACAGTTTTTCCAGGAAACATTTTAGCTCATACAGTATTTAAATGTATGTCTGTCTTTTTATTATAATGTACAAGCTATTCATTCATGTATACAGTAAATGCCTCATTGAATCGACAGTGTTAAATGTGTGCATTGCACTGAGTGTAAGGCCCAGTTTTAGCACTACGTCGTTCACAGATTCAGTATGAGTACGATTTTGACTCCACATACACTACCATTCAGAAGTTTGATTGGATACAGTCAGAAGGCTGAGAGGACAACTCTATATTTTCATACAAATATATGTTAGTTTGCAAAAACTCATGTTATATGTGGAGAACAACAATGCTGTAAAATGGTTCAACAAATGAAAGGGCAGAAAGAGGCAACAGCTGAATAAGAAGAGAGGAAAACACCAGTCATCGGCAAAAGAAACTGGAAGCTTGGCATCAAGTGTGTGCAGATTTAAATAAGAACAGCTTCCTGTTTCAGTGGCAAGTGCACAATAATGTCTATAACAAGCTGGAATTAACAGGCGAGTTGCTTTAGCAGAGCTATTCTTAAGACTTCACAATAGAAAGAGAAGGTTAGTCTTGGGTTGGAGCTGGATCAGAGCGTACCAGCTGCCCCAGTGTTTTCCCTTGTGTTTCCCACTTCCTCTGTGTCTCCTGCCGGTGTGTGTGAGGTGTTGGTGTGTGTGAGGTGTTGGTGTGTGTTGGTGTGTGTATGTCTCATAGCTCCTGGCTCCCTGCTCAACCGGCACACCTGCCTTCAATCAGCTCATCACCTCCCCTGCATATAGATCGTTATCTCAGCTACCGATCCATCCTTCCTGCGTGCTTACCCTCCAGTCACTCATCCTCATCCAGCCTAGTCCACCATCGCCCCTCTGCCCTCTGCCTCAGCCAGCCGTCTCCTCTCCACTCACCCACCATTCTCCGTTATCCTGCAGCGAACCTCCTCATCTACCTCTGTGTCAGTGTCCTGGTAAAACCACAACACTGACGTCAAGGTTTAAACAGCAGAGGGCCCAAAGAAAAGCAGCTCTCCAAAAAGAGTCCAGTTGCATTGTGTGGTTCAATAATGTGAATTCAACCGGTTATTATATTTTGCTTTTTTTTTACTGTTAAATCATTTATTATAGATCTATCTTGCTTTTTTTAAACTGATGCTTATAATATAGAGAAACGTTGTCACTGTCCACTCATATTTATCAACATGAATCCCTATTAGTATATGGATGAAAATAATTGTTAAATTTATTTCAATTTATCGTTTGCATATAGTTTGTGTTCATGAATGGCCGAAGGGTGCACCACTTTAAAAGTTGCAGCTGCAAGGAACTGTGGGGCGGCATCATCTCCTTTCCTTTGGTAAAGGATGGTCCAATGTATCCTACGCTAAAGGAGATAAGAAAGGAAGCACTGAAGCATTTTTCCTTAACACTTACAGAGTCTGAACAGCTCTAATCGTGGCTGCTACTTAGATACTTCTGAGTCATTTCACTTCGTTAGGAACCTTCCTAAGCAAGACTGCAGCCAAGCTGTGGGTGATATACTCTAATGAGCCTGCATGTGACATAGGGAAGGGAGCCAAGTCTGAATGGTTTGTTAAATCACATGTTTTCTGATCTAGACAGCCTTAAAAAAAAAACGACTGGGTTGTCTTATTTCACAGTTTCTGGGTTGGCTCTCCAGATACCCAAATGTATCTGCACAAGCACTGACTGTGCTTGTGACATTCATAATATGTAAAACATTTAATACTTCTTGTTTTGGGGCCAAAACTATTTCAAATGTAAATAATATATTTGGTATCTATGTTAAAATAGCCATTACTGAAGGAAAGAAAAACATCAGTACAACAGGTGACTCCAAACTTTGGAATGGTTGTTTATCTTTGTCCTTGTCACAATGACAAAAATAAATAGCGGCTGATTTAATATCCAATACAAGTAGTAGGCTAAGTGTTGAATCCAAGTGGGATCACTAGTTTGAATCCAGCTGCTTCAAAGAGGATAGTGAGGTACAAAATGAATTTAAAATTGCAGAGATACACAGATGTACACAAGACTGGAGTGATGAACAGCGCTCCAGGGAAATTCAGTATGTGTGTGTTATAATAACGGAGCTGAAACGCTGTCATTTGTTTTTACTACCTCTGTTGCTTAAGGCAAAGAAAATATATTGAATTTGGCCGGAACGTAATTAATCTGTTCTGAGGCATGAATAATTACCGAAGTGCTGAGGAGGCCCAAATCTCTTATCAAAAGAGGGGAAGAAATCTTCCTTGTACAGACAATAAGAGACCCCACTGAACGATAAAGAAGAAGCTTGTTTGGCCCCTCACTTTTTCTTGTTAAAATTAACACTGAATAATGGATAGGTCCATGTCATTCCCCCAGGCAAAAGTCATCAAACGATTAACTTGCAAACCAGATCCCGCGGGGTGATGCAGCACATTTTTAATGTCATAATAACTGTACATGTTTCATCCTTGTTTCCTCACAGGCGATTTCATTCCTCACCCCGCTGGCGGTGATATTTGTGGTGAAGATAATTCAGAGGACGGACAAGACAGAGCTCAAAGAGGCGTGTTTAGGTACGTGGAGACAATTACTTGAAATGTGTTAGTCGCGGCCTTACGAGAGGTCTTTACATGACAGCATATAATTGCTACACATATTGCATTTGTTGGAGATTTTTAATAACTGCAAAATATCCTCTTTCCCCTGTTTCCCCTGGGCTGCCCTAAGCTACTTTATTATGGTGCAGATCTTCCAACTCTGTGATATAATAACCCTGAAGGAGTTTAAAACGATGGTAAAGTCTAGGCCAGGATGTCAGGGTGCAAATATTTTATGTGATAAGTTTCAATGATATTCAATTTTATGTTTCAATTTTTTGTTTATTGTTTATGTTGAAATTCGGTGTTGCTGCTGTTCTTGGTCAGATCTTTCTTGTAAAAAAGTTGGGCTGTCAAAGTTAAACGTGATGGTGATGCATTAATGCAAATTTGTTGAAATGTGTTTTAAAGTTTTAAAGCTAATGAAGATACTGCTATCATAAAAAAACTAGAAAACGTAAGGAATCCATTGGTACCAGTGTCCATACTATGTATGTCAGGAAGGAGGTTAAATAATACTCCAAACTTACCAAATATTGCCAGGACCCTCTGACCTCTGACCTCAAGATATGTGAATGAAAAGTCTCCCCTTTACAGACATGCTCACTTTATGATAATCATAGTCATAGTCAAGTCAGCACACTGACACACTGATTTTTTTTTGTGTTGTTTATTGATTGACAGTCCTATTCCTACACCTAGTTAAATATAGGCTAACTAAAAATATACAGTACATAGTGTTTCGGTCAGTATGGTACCACACATTTGTCTTAATTACAGAAGTCAGGAGTATTTACACACATTTATTATTTGTATGCTAACTGTTTGATTCTCACAGCGTCTGGGCATTTCCCCTTGGCTGGACAGGCCTGCAGAGGACACCAGAGGGCATTAATTGGGAAAGTTGAACACAAATCCAATTATAGAGACACGCAGAGATGAATCTGGCGGAGCGAGGGTAGCTCATTGCATCGGTATAGAGATTACAGTGCTGTGTAGAATTTAACAGGCCCATTACCGCCTGCAGAGAAGCACTTCTACGAGGCTTTATAGTCGTACAAAACAACATCCCTCAGAAGAACAAAGAAGAAAAGGGAGCCCATTATTCTGACAAGTTTCTACATGGGCATAGTTTTGAGCATGGCTTTGAATCACTGGTGCCTCCAGACCTAATGAGAAAGACAGATCATAAAAGCAGTTTTGGGGCTGGGTGTGCAGTTAGCTTGTTACCTAAAGACCTATTTCTTTTTTCATCGCCAGCTAAAATCACTGAAAAGCAGCGATCACTGTATTCCTGCAAATGTATTGAGTTCAAAGTTGCTCCTGAGGGTCCTCTAATTCTGAATTTCTTAAAATCAAAATTTCAAACAGATTTATTTGAGGTGGCGTAAAGTCTGTCTTTTGTTTTTGTTAGATTTTCGCCCCTGTAATACCAATGAGACATGCTAATATTGTGCATTTGTTGTTTGAAACAGTGCTCTCTGCTCTCACATCTGCACTTCTTTATTTTTCTTTGGAGTAAAAAGAACACAATGTTTGTTTTGTAGAGCTGTCTAATAACCAATTATCCTTCCAGAAACTCCTGCAGCGTAATTGTGTGATTATCCATCAGCCAAAAAAATATAATGGAGCCATTTTGGAAGTTTGATTATATTTTGCAAAACACTACACTCTGAGAATGGCACTGAGATGATTCTGCAGTGATTATTTTTAATTTTGTTACAAAGCATGACTGATATTATTCATCATCTGGATGTGAGATAGCACATAGCATGCAGAGGCATTATTGTTTGATGTGTGTGGAGGGAGTAATCTTTCAGTTAGTGAGACAATGAGAGGGGTTTTTCAGTAGTAGGAGTTCAAACCAGAGCTTTGATAATAAATATCATCAGTGGGAAGATTCAGGCAGGAGCATTTTTTTAGGATGCTACTGGTAATTGTTTTGTTCCAATCAACAGCAAATCAGATTATACAGTATATACTATATGAGCAGAATGCGAGGGACTTTGGTAAAACGATGGCAGGAATGCTGTCTTCCTGAGACTGTACCTCGCGTGACCACCAGTGCAAACTCTGGTAAGCAGTAGGGATGAGGGGAGGATGCATTTGTTGACCTGCCATCCCTCCCCATCCCCTATAGCAGAGAGAGTGCAGGGGCAGAAGGGTTGTTAAGTTGTAGTCCAGTCTACCTGACTCACTGATGCTTTATCTGAGGTTTGCGCAAGTAACAATTTATGGCCCTGATTATGGCTCTGGAATGTTGTATATACAGTATGGCGCAAAATGGCACATTTCCACCAGATCTGCTGATAGCTCAACACTTTCCATTCATTTCCTATGAAAAGCAGGAGAAGCAGTCGGTCAGTTCATGGTGGGAGTGTTGCAGTGAGTTGGAGGGGGTCTGTATCTCTATATAAAGTTTATGCAAATGAGACCATCCAACATGATGCATATGACTCACAAAACTTGGGCCAAGCTGTCAAACTAGGCAGTATACGGTGGAACCTGCTTGTAGTGATCACTGTCCGGGTCAAATTGATGATCATCATAACCAAATCTTTGTTTAAATGCATTATTTTTCATTCAGATTACCATCTAATTGGTATTTGTATATTAAGAACATGAATACAAAGTGATGAAACAGCGCGTCTCGTACTGGATCGCTGCCAATTCCTCTGTGTTTTCCCCACCAGGGGTGAGACATTGCTGTTGTTGGTCGGCCCTGCAGTGCAAGCATGCATACAGATGAACGGCACCTCTTTGCCAGGGCTGCTTGGAGGGAGACGGGCGCCGGTCGGCATGTCTGCTGCAGAGCCAATTGAGAATCAGAAAAAGTTTCACTTAGGGGGCATTACGTGAGCAGGCATCATCAGTCCACTTGACGAGGGTGCTTTCCCTCTGCGCATTTGTTTTCTGCATGCAACATCAGACTCAGGTATCCAGCCAGAAAGCAAATGGGCTACCAGGCAAAGTATCATGGGATTAAAGTAAATTACAGAACAAAAGGTAAATTCTGATATAGTTTTAAAAAGTTTGACATGTTTCAATGTATAAAAAGACCCAACATGAACACTATAAGCACACTACTTGACTACTATGAGCCGAATATTTAAACTGTTTTTGTATAGGAATGATTCTAATGATTCTATCTCAAGCTTTTGGATCCATATAAGCAGTTGATCACTGTAACCATGATCACTATAAGCAGTTTCCACTGTAGTTTTAAAATGAAATGAGATTCAGCAGTGGCATAGCCTATTTCCCACCTAAAATGCCTTCAGAAATAGATTTTGGTAGATTGTTTGGATGGAATAATAAGCAGCGCTCCCCCTAGCGTCCTTGGTTTAAAGTGTCCGTGGTGCAGAAGTAGCAGATTGTTTTGTAATTGCATTTCTTTGAGTATTGTCCTTCTGTCTGTTTTGTCTTGAATCTATAATATCCTTAGCTAGCTAACAAATTGCCTGCTATGGATAAGTACATGTGAAAGTGACCAGAGGCACAACCACAATCCTAACGCACCACAGACCAATTTGGCAAAAGGACTGATGGAATTCATTATTGGGGGGGATGCAGTATCAGCGGGCGCTTCAAGAAA
Organism: Pterois miles; assembly: GCA_947000775.1. NCBI lineage: Eukaryota > Metazoa > Chordata > Actinopteri > Perciformes > Scorpaenidae > Pterois > Pterois miles. Next base: position 6,523,594 of record CAMQGK010000341.1, read on the forward strand.
GGCCAGTCACATCTGTTCCTCTCACAACTTTGAGAATAGCAGATGGAAGCAAAACTGCAGGCACAAAGTCACAAGGCAGGAATATACAGTATGCCACATTACTATACAGCACCCCAAATATGCTATAAAGTCAGAGGACATCCTCTTAGTTAGTTGTTAGTGCTGCTGTTAGCTTTGGCCCAGCAAAAAATTATTGAATACTTTTATGACCATCAGCAAACTTCCCATGGCTCAACTATATACGAGCTGGATGAATAGTCTTAAACAGTAAGTGCTACGCCTCGTCGTAGCGAGAAGGAGCTGACAGTATTACTTATAAATTACAGTAATTTAATGTCCCATTTTTCAACTGGTCAAACGGAACATGTCTCATTTTGGGCTTTCGTCTGGTCTGCGCAGAGTTTGCCCAGATTAACAAGCTGTTAAATAGCATTGACGCTGTGCTCCTCTCAGCAGCTCAGGAAGATAATACTGCTTGAGCTCTGGCAACGTGGGGTGCATTCAATTGACCTGCAGACTACTGGGATTAACCTGTGAGGGCAGGAACTCTGGCTAATGATGAGCCCCAGTGGTTTGCTTCACAGCTAATTAAATGATCATACAGTTACAGAGCAGTGCCTATTGCCTACCTGTCAACCAACAGCAGTCCTCCTGGTTTGCATTACCAAAGTTAAACTGAAGCAGTAATTGCTTTACAGTTTGATTTGCTCTAAGTAAGTACAATCATTTTGCCACCACCACTGTAGAGATACTTTTTCTCCCAATTAGATATATCTGATAGATACTTTCCAGCATTCGCCCAATTCAACTGTCATCAGGCTATTAAATAGGTGTTATCAGTCCATATAAGCACCATAGATGTGGGTCATTAGGGGCGTACTACTCCTACTACGTTGTAAAAGTAAAAGTGAAAAAAAAAAAACATGTCTAACACACAAAACTGAATGAAACATTACATTTTAAACACAACAAAAAGGTGACAAAACTTCAACTTCTGTATGTTTAGGCAACAAAACCACTTGGTTAAGTTTAGGGAAAAAGTTCATGTTTTGCTTAGAATTACGTTCAAACATGAACATGAAAGCAGAAGTTAGTGCTTGTGAACACGACAACTACATGTTGGTTTCACACAGGAGGCAAACCTCCTCTTCATCTTCTGTTCCTGTCATAATTACTACGGTCACTAGGGGTTGTGTTTCATCTATTGTCTAGATGGTATAAAAAATATCTATCTATTTAATGATTAAACCCCCATTGTCCCACATTTGGTGCTTATAGGGACCAATAACACCTGTTATTAGCCTGATAACAGTGTACACAGCTTCTCTTTAATTTTGGTGACTACTTTTTTGCTAGCATGGTTTTGCTACTGAACCATATCTCTCAGCAATCATCACATATATTGCTATGAAATTTGGTACAGACATGCACGGAAGGATTAATAACTTTGGTGAACCCCTGACTTATCCGCTAAGCCATGCAGGCCGAGTCTGTTCAATACTTAGGTTAACGATAGTCCCATCTGCCTCAGCTGTAGTTTCTGTTAACTTGTGTTCTGTGTTTAGTGTTTATTAACACATTTTAACATAACACACAGACTTTGATGGTGGAAGTGGCAAAAATATACCTGCCTAAGCATCAGCATGTTAGCTGCACTGGGAGTATCCTCAGAGAGCTGCTAGTATGGTTGTAGAGCTTTAGCCTTGCTGAATCGTCATTCACATTCAACTGACTACAGTATTACTGGGAAAATGTGACTCACCACGGGGTTAGGGTTGGTCATTCCCTCTGACTGCACAAAAGATGTGACTCAGCAATAGGTAAAAGAATCTATGTAAAAACTCCCTATGCATTAATATACGTATTTGTCTATTTCTGTGTGTGTGTGGGTGTGTGTTTATGTGTGTGTTTGTGAAGCTTGCACTGTGTTTACGACCTGCTTGCTATGGTTTCTGCTTGGAAATTATGAAAGGCTTCACACATATATCTTGACAACCATCTGTCCAGCTGCAAGAGAAATTCCCATGAACCTAATTGGCTGTTTTATTTCTACATTATGTCAGCAGAGGGGGCGACTGATAGTAAAATCAATTGTATTACAACAGCATCACTGTTTCTATAAAAGCTGCTTACACAGAAAATGCTGTGTCAACTTCGTCTGTATCACCTAAGATGCTTATTTGACTGTGTGTATCATTCTTCCTACTCCAGCTGTGTCCTTGGCCCTCGCCCTGAACGGAGTCTTCACAAATACTATCAAGTTGATTGTTGGCAGGTACAAACTGAAGCATTTTACAGCCTCTCTTGGTGATGCTGCATGTTGGCCTCTGAAGATCACATTCAACTTTAACTTTTACAGTCATTGAATTGTTTGACAAGTAGGTGGAATTCTCTGTGCAGACAAAACAGAGACCAACTTTGGGATTGTTTTTGATTTTCAGACCCAGGCCTGATTATTTCCAGCGCTGTTTCCCAGATGGACTTGTAAATGCGAAGATGCTGTGTACTGGGGAGCCGGATCTAGTCTCTGAGGGACGCAAGAGCTTCCCCAGCAGCCATTCCTCCTGTGAGTACCAGCTTTTAGTCAGAGCAGATCACCGTCAGCACTTGTAACATGGCGCCAAAGACAGAACTCACAGGCTTACTCATTAAAACTGCACACAACTGTACAGCGTTCACTCAGTTTGATCTCGATGCTCTGAGCAACATTTTGCCAAGTAGAAAATGTCCATGTGTGCCGACTGGGTGTGTACAAGGTGTTTCCTTCCCATTTCAAAGAAATGATCTCATTGCCGCCTCTCTTCAAAGGTAATTACAACATGCAGTGATGAGTTATTATTCAATTTACACATCCCGAGGCAGCTTGTCGAGATGCTCATGGGTTTGGATGATTGAGTCAAATGCACCAGTGTCGAATGCACTGTCTCAGCTTCACTGGACTTCCTGCTGTGAGACACTGGATGCATTTTTTCAAACATTTGCTGCTTTCCAAGCTATTTTCACTCCAGCAGCGTGTTAAATAATTCACATGTTTTTATGTTGTCCAGCAGATGAATGTTAAGTGGTGTGCATGGGGTGTTTGCTGTGGGCAGCCACACAGATGTTGAATAGCTGCTCAGCATTATATGGTGCACCAGGCATGTAAAGACCGCATTTAATAAGATACACACACTTGACTGCATGGCTCTGAAGTTTCTCAGAAAAGTCCACCAACAACAAAAATGCTTAGACTGAAATTACACTGAGCCTCCTGCATCTATTATGCAAAATATATCTTTATATTCTCCAGTGCCTGGACTGTTGCATGCTTGAGCTTTATTTTCTTTGCTTTTGTTCAAAATCCTTATTACATTTCCTCTCTGGATGCACATTTAACAAGGTAATTATTCAGAATTCCTAAGTACTGCAGGAATGTGTTAATATGCAAATGGTGCATCCAGCTGAGGCATTTCATTGTTGCAAATTGAAAAGAAGTGAATATCCTCGGCGCTGTGAACATTTTGAACTCATTTTGTAAAAATTTCACATTCTGATTAGACTGAAAATCTTGCATGCGAATTCAGGAAGGAGTATGTGTGTGCAAGAAACACTTATTGAAATGGTTTGTGAATGTGTTTAATTGACATCCTCCTGTGAGTGCGACTGCCTTGACCTGCTCTATAACAGGCTTCAAATAAAACATGGGATTAATAAGTCTCGACGTGTTCCAGTAATGCAGCAAGATGGATAAAATCTTACTGTAATTTCATGGTCCAGTCTGATTTCAAATTGATGCTTTAGCACAATGATAAAGTTGCATTACTTACAGCTTCTCAGACACCTGCTTTAAATAGAAATGCTTTGAAGTGCCTGCTGTGTCCCATTAGAAGAAGCAGAGAGGGACATTTCTCTGTAATTCACTATAGCACCGTGTATGGATTACATCCATCTGCGCGGCAGCTCTAATAGCCTTATGTTGTTGCGCTGCGAGTGAGAAAGTGATTGAGAGAGCCGTGCGACGGGGACACAGGGAGCACCCGAATGCCGGCACGTCCAGAGTGCAGAAGAAATCCAATTTCCTGTCTGTGTCCCCTTTCACCAGGACAACGCCTGTGGACCGTGCATACGTTACAGAGCTTTTACTCAGACCAATATGGCCATGGACAGCGAATAGGGGCAGACCGCAAACAAGAGTGAATGTAGTATTAGTTGAAGAGGCATCTACGATGCCACTTTTGCTGGTATAAAGCCTGAGACATGGATTATAGGTAAAAGAAACTCTCCCAAAAGGAAGCTGGATAATCTGTGTGGTAAAAATAAAACCCAAACTAATCCATCAGAATCAGCCAGGACAAATGTATAAATATGCACAAAGCTTCAGTGTTTGACAGCTATTTTCTAAAGCACACAAACTATTATTGCATTTCAAAGTTTTTAAAGTTTCTCCATGATTTGATTTCTTTTCTTCACCTCATAGCAACGAAACAAAGTCACTGAAATTGGAGGAGACACATCTGATAAAGAGAAAAACAAACTCCACTGAACCCACTGCACCAATATACACAGCTATAAATCAAGCAGCCCTAAACTCTAAAGCATTAGCTGTAGGTTATCTCCTTTTTATTGGTATTCATCTCACCATCCCCCCTTGTGCATATTAAGCCACTAGATATGATCAATTAATTCACACTAAAAAAAAATAATGGATCCTGAGAGATGGACCTAATCACATCTTTGAACCTCTACTGTGTGTTTCACTTGCACACAACTATCTATATTAAATTAAGCTTGAGATGTCCATCAAATTAGTTCAGTATCTTCAGTATATTAAACTTCTGCAAAGTGTGCTCTCACATGTTTACTATAACTCACTGAGGAGGCCGTCTGCAGTGTCCAAAGAGGTTGAGGAACAGCTTGTGTAGGAGTGCTGCAGCAATTAGACAGCGCTAATAATGAGTTTCTGTTGGGCTTTTGTATGTTAATGGATGAAACCGATTGAGAGCCCAAGTGGTTGGTTAATATGCATCGCTTTCGACTGGAGTCCCACGGGTTCCTGCAGGGGTCAAAGGTCAAAGAGAGAGAAGGGAGATGGCTGGGAGATGGAAAACAGAGCTGCTACTCTCAGTGATTGGTTAGACACTTTGTGTCTGAAGTTGGTTGTTCAATGATAGATATTTCAACAGAGGAGGAAAGAGTAAAGAGACCACAATTATTGGACTTTGCAGAGCATGACCAAACCCTGTACTTCAGAGAGCACTTATGTACTTGTGTTAACTTGTCAGAAACCATAACAGATTCAACAGAACACCTCCTAATTTACTGTGGCTTCCTGTTTTCACTCTTCTCCTCAAGCTTCTTACCTCATCGCATTAAGAACTGCTGTTTTTGTCTGGCTGTCGCCTGCAGCAGAACTTCCCTCACCTCTGGCACCATCCATCCCCACCACACTCACACATAACACGGAGTCATACAGTGCTCAGACATACTTTAACAGTGGAACGTTTACAAAATAAAGTGTACTTCGAATGTCAATATGCAGTCTGCAGTTTCTCTACTCTTGAGCAACCCGTTTGCAGGAAAAGGTGAGAATGACGAGATAATGTGCGTGTCATTTGTACGCCATAAAGTCATACTGACGGCAGCGTAAATGCATCCGTGTAAAGATGCTGCACTCAGAGCTAGGAGGGGGGGCGGATGGGTCCAACAAACACAGGACTTTCATAAAGGAGGCTGGTGTTCGAGACCATTGTTTCGTTTTGTTAGTGATGTTCGTCACACGTTTTAGCAATGTTTGTGACACATTTACCGTACTTATGTAATTTTGTTTCCGTATGTATTTTATGGCCAACTATGATGATTTTCCTGAACCTAAGTGAGACTGAGACTGATGAAGTTGACAAGCTGAGACTGACAAAGCTGAGACTGATGGGAACGTCATTAGTTATTTCTACATAAACCAAATTTTTGGACAAATTCAAAAGTTGACCTGATGATGGATATTCAGAGTATCACCAGAGTTCTTGTAATTTATCTAGAGGGGGACAGAAATGTCTGTACAATGTCTTGGCAACATTTCACTCAAAACTAGGAGTGTGACGACACACTCAGTTCACGATACGATACACGATACTGGGTTCACGAGCTCGATACGTTTCTATAACTATAATTTTAACAAAACTTGAATGATGAAAATATTTGACTGAAAAAAGTAGCCTGTAGTAGTAGCCTTATGTTAACCAGCTATTGTACTCTTTAATGTAAGTGTATACAACTGTGTTTCATTTGTGTCTGTTTATTTCCTTCGTTATTTTTGTGTGTGAATTTATTCAGTTTAAATTTTACTCTGGGCTCTCAGGACAGACTCAGTAACGTTAGTCAGTAGTCCTGGTCCAGACTGAGAGGACAGACTCAGTAACGTTAGTCAGTAGTCCTGGTCCAGACTGAGAGGACCAGCCTGGTAAGTGATGTGTAAGAAATAACATTAGAGCTGATCAGGTGTTTTGCTATTGAAAGTTAGCTCTACGATGCTCTGCGTTAGCTTACATTGTTCATGTAAACGTACATGTAAAAACACCAACTCATACAGGTGAGTAATGTTACGTTCACAGATCATCTGCTAAAACAAGTTTCAGTTGTGCTGCCAACCAAGGCTACATAAATAAGCACTATTCTCTTGTTATAGCTGATTGCCTGTCACTGCAACAGTGTGCATCACTCTGACCTTCTCAGCAGTGTAACTGGGAAACTGGGCATGCTTGTCCTCATATAAATACTGTGGTGGAGAGAGCAGAGCTCAGCTCGCTGCAGCAGCTCCGGACTGTGTCTGTGTTTTCCGCTGCCTGTCTGAAGCACAGTGATCCTCAGTGTTGCTTGGATATTGCTGATGATGTGTAAACCAATCAGATAGTGCTATGGGCGGGACATGGAGCCGGTCTACACAGTGGACAGAGTTAAGAGCACTGACAGAGAAAGGAGGCCGATCAGAGCCAAAGCAGCGTATTTTAAACTTTTTATCTTATCTCAAAATATCACAGAACGATATGCTGTATATCGTCACACCGCTACTCAAAACCCAAACTGAATTCTGTTGCAGGTAATATTAGCTGTGTAAAATGGCCCAAACAACAATTAAAGACTCAGAGGTAGTACCGTACCTAGTTCTCACATTTACGATACTCGGTGTGATAGCACATACACATGCCTCCACTATCACGTATATGACTGTTATCTTTCCTACTGGTCTGATATACCTGCATATACATGGAATTACTGTGTTGATATTTATCATATTTTCTTCTGAAACTGCTTGCATCCCCTGAATAAACCTTGTGCTTGTTTGAAGATGAAAAAAAACAATCACACTGCACTCATCACTCTCATTAGGCATCTTTGGGGAATTACTCATCAAGGCTTTTTAAATGCACAAAGCGGATTCATTACCGAGATGCTATTCCCTGTGTTGGGCTCCTCTGTGTCCTCTGGCCTCTCAGACTCTCCTGCTGCCTCTTGGGAAACATCCTTCAGTGGTTGTTGGGTACACATAGTCCTCAGTGAGTCACCTTCCCGCCATAAATGTATTGTCTTAGTTAATTATGTAAATTTGTACGTGTAGAGATGTGTTTTAGTGTGTGTGTAGATGCGTGTGAGGGACACACACTTGCTGTCCTCACTCATGTATTATGCATATCCCCGAAGCATTTCTATTATTCTCAAGATGTTGACTCACTGTGTCTGCAAACATATTGTTTGTGTGCAGTATGGAAATAAAGCATGCACATGTACTGCTGCAGTGAACCATTTTCCTTATGAAAACTTTAATAATTAATATGGAATTTTGCTTAGTTTAATTAAATCTTTTCATATCTGTGTTACAATTCTAAAACTAAAGTCAACAGAGGAGGCAACAGAATAGTGTGTACTTATACCACTTACTACATATTTTGCCATAAAAGGTCTAAATGGATCATTAGCACGTTTTTAGAGTAAGTAAGAAACCACAATAAGTAATGATGTTGATGATGTTCCTCAAATGATACAGATGATATTGCTCATTGCAATAAAGAAATGTATTTATTTCTGCATTCTAAAAATGCAGTTAAACGGATCACCTCTAGAGTTTTGGAAATGTGTGATTGTCTGATGTGAAAGTGCTGTGAGTTTTCCGAAGTTAAAATGTTCAGTAAGCAGACTGAGTCACTGGTTCATGCATAATTTAGTTCTGTCTATCCAAATGAGTAATATAATCGTCTTAGCCATGGTTAGAGCTATTAAAATGAAGGATGTGAGTCTCTGTATGATTGGAAATGTGGAAAGGTCGCTCAGAAGTGAGATGTAGGGGCATTGAGCATTGAGGGAGGCTGAGGCTGAGGATCTCAGATGGGTTCTTCATGACCTCCAACCAGAAGCACTTGACTAATGAACTGAGCCAGAGAGCATCGGTTTAATGTGTTGTTGTCTGTTAAACCCATGTGGCTCACTTTGTTGGTGATGATAACCCAGGACAGGATTTTATAGACCACAGGGTGTCAATTAACTATGTGCATATTTTAAATTTTCATTGCTCTCCATATAGATTAATTCAACTATAGGACTCCCAAGGGGCCCACACAGCCAGCTATACAGGATCCATTTGATTAACGCATTATCGAGTTGATTATGTTAAAATCTGGATGAAGGACTAAAATCAATCTGCCCTCCACTGAAGCAAATCACAGCAAACTTAGAAATGCTGCTTCTCAACCTCACAATTTCCCCGCTTCAAAATGTTCTTTATGGATTAGAATATGATATAATACTACTTTATTAATTAGGAAATTAATCCTCTGCATTCAACCTAGCCAAACATCCCGTATACACAAACACACAGCCAGTAACTGGAGCGGCCTAAACGCAGACCGACTGTAGCTCACAGGGTGGAGCAGATCGTCTACTAGTCAGACGGTCGGTGGTTCGATCCCCGGCTCGATGTGTGTGTCCTTGAGCAAGACACTTAACCCCAAATTACTCCTGAAGGCACAGCCATTGGTGTGGATGAATGAGTATTTAGATCAGATGGCCAAAGTTGGCACCTTGCATGAATGTGTGTGCGAATGAGTGAATGCAGACATGTAATGTAAAGCACTTTGAGTGGTTGGAAGACTAGAAAAAGCGTTGTATAAACGCAAGACCAACAGCAGGAGCTTGCATCTTGACTTAACTCTAACAGCCCTCTGGTTCCCAGCTGTCATTTTGCCAGATTTGTTTTGTGCAATTTGACCGGGATTCGATCCGGCAACCTTTGGGCTACTAATCAGCGTCTCTAACTTCTGGGCCACCTACTGCCAAAGTTGCCCACCTGTTATACCAGCCCATCCTTATACTGTAGCAGGCTTAAACTGGCCCTGAGTATTAATGAAATTGTCATCAACCTCAGTCGCACTTTGGTTTTAATGTAAGCATGCTACTTACAGCAACTAAAGCCATGTTTCCACCAAAACTTACCAGGACATTTAGTCCCTGGAATTACTTTTCAAGGAACTAGAAGGTTCCTTCAGCCGACTGCTGTCTGCTAGAAAGGTGCAATATAGATGCAAGACCATTTATCATTTAATTAGACATGATCTTAAATGAACATTACACCTGGTTTATTAATATTGTACGTAATGTTAACTCACACTACACAGGCCTGGCACTTTTATGATCAAACTGTACAAATCGACTGACAGTTCACAACGTGGCAGCTCAGACTGAGTGTAACCACAGAACCCCTGGTTAGTTTTTGTCTGGTGACATTTCCAGTAAAAATTCATCGTGTTTAATGCATCCACTGTCTGCTTTTCACTTTCTTTTGGGATTTTGGACCATCTAATGACAGTGTGTCCAGTTTATTTTTTCCAGTTTGTTTCATTTTGGGTCCAGCAGTCAGCTTGTTTGATGCTTTGTTGGATTTGGAAGGTGGATATTTTGGATCCTCTGTGAGCCTCTAAAACCTACTGAACAGCAACACCTTTCTCTGCATAGACAGAAGCAGAGACGTTCACATGTATATATCCTCCCAGAAGCATTTATGGGACCTATGCAGTTTCCCACAGCATACCTTTCAAGCCTATGCAAACTTGTTGGCCACATTTAATACATGAGTTTACATTGATATGTTTGCTGGGTAGCAACAAGTAAACATTCAGTACCCCATACATTGTGGAATCCAACCAAAATCTCACATTATATTCAGTACTGTGACTCAATATCGGAGTCAATTTTTAAGTAAAGATGCAATCAAGTGACCAATATCCATCATACCAGCCATCCAATATATTGGTCTAAATTGCCGATTGGAAAATGCTGAGTTCCTAATGGAGCCTGCTGCTCGCTGACAGCAGGACAGCCACTGAGACAGCTGGACTTCTGCCTCTGCCCTTTTTTTCCCCTCGTCCTCTCGCTGATGTCCCAGTTTCACTGTGACCTCAGACTCTCAGGCCATTGCCTGTGCAAAGGAGAGCAGCTGGACAAAATTTATATTTTGCATCAACTATGTATTAATATATAAGCTCTATACTGATGTTGTGATGTGGTGTAATGTGGGACTGACTCTCTTTTCTCATCTCATTTCGGCAGTATTTACATACAGTAGAAACCAGTCATTAAGAATTTAATTTAGTACTGTGTATTGGCTCAGGGATGCACACTGAGGCCACACACATACTTAATGCATTTGGTTAAATAAATCTCCATCAGGGTTTGGGTTGTGCTAAGTAAAGATGTGGTAGATGTGGATGTCTGTTTGCCTTCGCCTGCTCTCGGGCACCTGTCACACAGTGATTTAGGATGGAGGTATTTTCCTAACAGAATGAGGTTTCATACCTCAGTGAGTTTACCTGGGAGTTGGTGGCAGCGGACAACCTGCAAATCTGCCATCTGCCTTCTTCTTTACCTCGTTCTGTCTAAAAATACTTTGTCATTGCACTATAGCTGTCTATTTCATTGCGGATTTTATTATTTTGCATTGTAACTGTTGCACACTTGTCCATCACGCAGTGCAATTGACTTTTACAAGGAATTCCCTTGAGACATAGTCACAGTTTACATCTTTGCTGATTTACAAGAGGAAAGTTTATGGTCTGAATGCTGTGTTTAATGTTCAACCTTGACTCCTTTCTTTTCATTTCTCTCTCTCTCTGCTTGCTAGTTGCATTCTCCGGACTCGGCTTCACCTCCTTCTACCTGGCGGGGAAGCTGCAGTGTTTTACGGATCAAGGCCGAGGGCGTAGCTGGCGTCTCTGTGCCATGGTGCTGCCTCTCTACAGCGCTATGATGATTGCATTGTCCCGGACCTGCGACTACAAACACCACTGGCAAGGTCCGCCTAACAGCTCAGACACACCAATAGGATTTTCCTGCATTAATCAGCATTACTACCCAAAAAAATAAAGCTGGGTCTTTTTGAACTTACATAATGTTAAATCTGTTTGTGTCAGCCTGAGAAGGATTACTGTGCAGAAGTCTTTCAATCACACTTGCCCCAAGGTGCTTTTATAATTATTATCACAGATAATATATTAGGCAAACTCAGGGTGATGTTCATTTCAAACAGCTTTCCTGCTGTAATCACATTTTCAACTGGCTGACAAATCAAGGAACAGCTAAAGAACTGTCCAGTACATCAGGCTGGGCAGCTTATTTATTTGCCCAACAGACTGGAAATTGTGTCTTATGAAGCTGTTTTCTGTCTGCCGCTGTAGCATAGGGTGACCAGGTGTCCCACTTTATGAGGGACTGCACAGCATTTTTATCCCTTGTCATCAGCTCTAGTTTTCAAAAGTCAAATCACTGCAGGGCAGACACTTTTCTAAAATGTTGCCTCTATCCAGTGGCTGTGAAAAAAGCAGGGGAAGCTGTCATCGAGTAGGTCAAGTGCAGGTTAACCTGTCTTTGCTACGCTTTAGGAAAGTACTACAAATAAATGGAAATGAAGCTACAACAAAGACTGAAGAGAAATTTTTGCAAAATTTGTTATATTTCAGCTTTGCACAACCAGAGGGCAAAAGCATTGGGACGTTACGAGCTAAGGGGGTTATTTTTTAAGGAAGATAGGCTTAAAATAGAAGACTACCTCCTAGTACCTTGTGTCCCGCACAAACATTTGGTTTGTTGGGATCTGGTCACTCTACTGTAGCATAATGTTAGATTTTGATTTCCTGTTAAGTACCTCAGAAGACAGTGAGGTGGCATGTAATTCAGCAGCCTCCAGAATTATAATTACAACCTTCAGTTTTGCATAGAGGGAAGGGAATGCATATGTGGGTGGGGTGTGGGAGAGAATATGTGGTAATATGATGGCAGCTCTGTCATATGGTGTTAATTAGTTTTAGAGAGCCATATGTTCCCGTGGAGCTGGGAAGCTACACAACAGACAGCTCTTCTTTTTTTTTTTTTTTTTTTACAACCAGGGTTTATTTACATCAAAAGTCCACGTCATGAGTCCTCTCTCTTAGCTCTGCACTGTTCCTCCTTCCTGGCAGGCTGTAAGCAAGCAGCATTGGTGCAGCCTATTAAACTGGAGGGGGCCTCAATCTGCACTCAGTGTAAACACAAGCTGGGAGCCCCCATTAGCCTGGCTGCTGAGCCACGCTTGATGGATTCTAATAATTCTCACCACCCCTCTGCACTTTGGAGGTGCGCTCTGTCCTCCAGGGGGAAAGGCTGGGCTTCCAATCACTGTCTCAATGAGGCCACCAAACTAATATATTGCATCAAGTCACAGTCTATTAAATTCAGTAGACAGGAGTCGATGAAACATTCATGGAGCAAGCTCATGCATTGTATAGTTTATGAATGGTGGAAATCGATGTTATATTATATTGCATTTTCACCCAGAAGGAGAAAATAAAGGGAGTACGGTGATTTTGATATTAAGGGATCCTCTACTTCAGCTGTTCCAGCCACCAGCTGGCCATGTCATTTTGATCTATACTCAGCAATATACTGTAGGCTTCATATTCAGCGTGATATTATATGATGGATTATAGCTTAAAGGGGGCCAGGTATAATACGAAACTGTTCAGCGTAGATGACAAAATGACAGAGACAGCCTGTCCAGAGGCCAGAGAGCCCAGTGCTCAGCAGAACAGATTCATCGCTTTGCCATTCAGTTTACTTTCATCACCCTCTAAACTAGCCAGGCATGATGGATGCTCTCTGGAACACTATTACACATTCACAATAAAGCCTAATGTTCTTCTTCCACATGGGCTAAATTTAACTATGCCTTGAAATTCATGTGTTTTGTGACTTTGCAGACGCCGTTGTTGGAGGAGTGATCGGGTTGCTGTTTGCGTACGTCTGCTATCGCCAGCACTACCCACCTTTTCTGCACACGGACTGCCACCTGCCTTACGCCAGCCTGGCTGCTGCCGCCGCCCACGCACCCTCGCACCCCCAGGATGACCCGCAACCCACGGACAATGCCACCACCCTCCCCCTGGAGGGCTTGACTGAAGGGCCAGTATGACTAGTGGCCACCACCGAGACTCCCCCCAGCACCCTCACCAAGCCACCGAGCCCACCTCCCCGTTCCCAGTGACTGGCTGGCTCTTGTATACATTCCAGTGGACGATAACACACCCATCTCCACACTGCTGCACCCCAGTCTCGGTGACACGTACATTTTTTTGTGTGTGTTTCTTTTTAATATATCTGGTTCTTGCTCAGCAGCCGTGAAGGTCTATATTTAGATGTGATGTATGAGAAGAACCTACGAATATGGGACATTGCCGCTGAGAGGGAAGAGAGAAAAACATGACGAGAACCTGAGGAAAACAAGTCTTACTAATGGCTGGGAAAGAAGATGAAAATATTGACAGTTTTTGCTGGATTTTTTTGCATGATGAGAAATGTGGTTGGCAGGTTGTTTCATGCTGGAGTATATTTAATGCTTGGCTGTTAAAGGATTGGGACAGCAAGTTGGGGAGACCCAGAGAAATCCCATGAAATGTCACAGCAATCAAACCACGAAATCAAAACAGTTAAGGCCGAATATTGTTTGTTATATGTCACACTAAGAAACTAATTACGGGATTTGATAGCAATTATAGCACCAGACAATGACATCCTGTGTGTCACTTAGACTTTTAGCTGCATGTTCATTTAAACTGCATTGCTTTTAGTCATTTTTGGTTGTCCATTACAATCTAATGCTAGATATAGAACCTGTATACTGTTGGAGAAAAGCACTGGACCTTGTCAAGGACAGTTTTCAAGTTTCCCCAACTTAACTCTTCTACATTCAACCATTTTTTTCCATTTCTCCCTATTCTCACAGGGCTTGTGTGGTTTTCCAGTGCAGTCCTGCGTATCCTCTTGCCTCTTCCTCTTTTTGTCACCATCCAACTTTATTTTTCATAAGCCCTGCATTTAACACGTGTTCCCAGAGGACGGGGACGGGGACATGAAGCCACATTGTTGCTCAGTGAGTGCCATCTATAACAGGCAGGTGGGACTGGAAGTGTGTCTGGACAGGCGCAAACTCCAGTCTGATCCTGCATTAATAATCATTATTGGAGGTCAGCCGCTCCAGCTTATGAGCACATTATGAGGGACCCCACAAACGGCCCAAGCATTGCAAATGGCTCCACAAATAGACAATCTAGCATTCAGGAGATGGCAGGCCTGAACCTGGGGCAGCGATTGTGATTATTCATCCATAAATGTTCCATTATTTATTAATATTTTGAGCCTTAATTTAGGGACAGCACATCCAAACAAACACCAAAGATTTGTGGCTGTTTTTCCTGCTTGTGTTGTATGTGCCCTGTTATGCTTTATTAAATTAGATGACACCAGATTACTGGTTCCCTATCATCAACAAAGCAATCTGTAGCTTCTTACAAGTTTTGTTAGAAAGGACAGATCATTTTCTTGCCTTGGTTACTATGTCCTTTTTGCCATTGCTGTGACATTCATGGGAAAGTGCAATCTCATTTTACCTCTAACCCAAATAAGAACGATTACATATTTGCACTGAAAAGTGAAGGTTGAAAAACAGGAGATAGCACATCAAAACAGCATGATATGAAATGAGCAGCAAGCTAAATGTAGAGGGTTATTTTATCATTTTATTATCTAAATGTAAATTTGTCTCCACCATCAAAAGACTCTGTTTTTATGTAGAAAGCTGCCGTTTGCTATAGATGAGGAAAGCTTCTCTTTGTTCAAAGTTCTTTTAAACATCATTTACTCAAATTAAGCCTCTATCACGAATGCAACCCATCGGCAGCTTCTTCAAACTGCGTGCAGGTTTCTGACCAGGCCTAACCTGCACGGATACAAACTTTACACAGAATGAGCCTTTCAGCAGAGAGGAAGAAGGTGCTTGACTCTGCACACCAGACTCTGTGACGGGACTTGACGAGACTCTGAGAGTTGTAACCTCCTCGCTGGTTCCACGAGTCTTCCAGCTCTCGCCTGGAGATCCGTAACTGAGAGTTTGACATTTTGAGGCAGATTTGGGGATGAAGTGATTGTGACACAGATGCATTATGTGCTATAAACCTGTATTCGCCTGACTTGGCAGCCTGATGTTTGTACTTTGTCATTTTAGTATTATCCTATTAGATGGTGCAGTGTATATTGGAAAAAAAAAATGTTGTTCAGAAGTCATGTCTGTGGCAGTATTTTCGCTTCATCAACGAAAGATTGAAGTTTCCCACTTCAGATCATTCCATGATTTGTTTTGATTTGGTGCTATAAATACTTTTGTAGCAGATGGTGAATGTGTCATTTTGAAATGAAAGTTGAATAATTTTCTACAGAGACAGAAAAAAAGATTATAATACAGGACATATTTCTTTTTTTTTTTCTAAATCAGATGTACAATGGCAACAAATGCGTGTTATTCTGTGGATTTTTCTTTTCACTCACTTCACCTTCCCAAGGACTGAAGCGATAAAAGTGACTCAAAAAATAAGAGCAATGAAATGATTAGTGATTATAATGAATAGATGTCTGAAGAAAAAAACGAGTGTAAGACTTATGAATCTTTGTTCATGGCATGCCAGTTTCATTTGTGAGATAAGACTGTTTTCTATGAATAAGCATGTCTGGCCTTGAGAACTCTTTGAGCTGTGTTTTGCTGTTTAAATACTTTATGTACAATAAAGGACTGCAGCTGTGTGAAATGTGTCCATGAAGAAAACAAAGGAGCTCAACATATCTTGTCAAAGTGTAATTGTTGGAGCCTACAGTATGTTTATGCCGTAATGAGCCTCTTCCCTTGGATTCAACGCATCACTGAGAAACAAATCAAGGTTTGAAGATGTTTATATGAAAAAATATCCGCCTTTGAATCAGAACATATGTATTTCTGTGGTATTCCTTATTATATGCAAAATGAACAGTCTGACAAGTTCAGTTCAATGATTTCTTTCAGCTGAGTGTGTGCGTGACTGTGCTAAGTGTGTGTTGTGCTTTCTTGCATCTGTTGTGTTGCACTTTGTTTCGAGAGTTTCCAATAAATGTGTGTATGCTTAAAGCTGCAGTCGGTAACTTTGAGAAAATATACGTTGTGTAGTGCATGAGCCAGATTATCTGTGAAAAAAAAATCATGTTCCTCTGCCTCCTTTTAGCGCCCAAAATGGTATGTGCAAGATTTTACAACTCGTAAACTCTGATCAGATTGTCAAGCTAGGCAGCGCTGATCAAATATCAATCAATATTCTGTCACCGTAATGCCTATTTCTCACCTCAACTGATTTCAGAAAAATATTTTACTGTGTAGCTGTAAAATGTGAAAGTTTGCTCCAGTTGGTGGGCGTATAACTGTAAAATGATCATGATCTCAATGCATTACTTTCAAAACTTTAGATAACAGCCTGTAGTTTGAAATAAAGTCAGTAATTCAGTTATTTTGAAGGACTGAAAATAATCCCTGAATGTTTCCATGCAGGCTGTTAACCCTCATGGTCTTGTCACTGATGAAAATGATTGCTGTTGAATAGTGAGATAACGACACCGCACATCAATAGTGTTGTTACTCTCAGACATCTGCCCTCTCCGGCTGATAGAAAACTGTAAGATGTCTGGTAACAGCCTATTCAATCAGACATGAGTGGTGATGGTTGCCCTGCTACAAGAGCCTTTTACAACCTGATATATCCTGTTTTCACCTCACACTTGACACTAGAGTAAATGGCAGTTCGGTCCGTGTTTCCAAATAGTTGTCCTAACGTCTTTCTGTAGCTGAGAAATATCACTTCTACTTTATTTGGAGTTGACAGTGAGTTGTTAAAATTGCATATCATTTCCTAAGAGTCTGGGGCCGCTACTAGATATATTACAGTTTCAAGGCACATTGAGCACTCACAAATGCAAAACACCCACGTAGCAGCAATTACGCAGGCAACCGTTGTTGCCTTGTTCAGCACGACAGAAGAATAACATTTGATACAGCAACAATAAAGGGACGGCCTGTCAGTCACACGTTTGTTTGCCTTAGAAATAAAAGAGTGTGTGAATGATCACAGTGCTCAAAGAAAGGCAAGCGTGTCATCCTTCAAAACATCATATTGTTTTCCTGTCAAGGGCAGCTCCCCGCCTCTGGATGAGCGGCGCCATTATGGCAGTCAACTCTACCTGCATCTAATGCATCAACAGTCAGCTGGTATCTCATATCACTTATCATTGCAATACCCTTCAAAACGCTGCATATAATACTCCATCACACTCAGCGCTGTCAAAGGGGTATTTAAATCTAATGAACTTGTGGTTACGTTAGTTGACATCATGAGGAAACAGCGGTCGGTAAAATGGTAAACACGGTAAATATTATATTAGATATTGTAAATGCTGGCAGCTTTGCGCACATACATACAAATACATACTGCTTCTTGGTTTAATGTCTTATCTGTGCTTGCAAATGTTTCCCCAGTAAACGTCTTATGTAGTAGATAAAAGGGACTTTCAGCAATTTAGTATTGTGCTTCCATACAGTTCTGAGACGTGAAAAAGCAAAATGATGATGATTCATGAGTGTCGGAAATCTCAATTTATTGCTCACCCTATCGAGTAAACTGCTGAGTGTCTATTAGGGAGTAGTGATTTAGTGAAAGAGGGAGGCTGAGCAGTGCTCCACAGGACGAGTAAACTGATCCTAGATATTCCATTATTTATTGATATTTCCAGCCTTAATTTAGGGACAGCATGTCCAAACAAACACCAAAGATTTGCAGCTTTTCTTCCTGCTTGGATTGTATGCACCCAGATTGCTGCTTCCCCATCAGCAACAAAGCAATTTATAGCCTCTTACAGGTTTTGTTCGAAAGATTGGATCATGTCATTGCCTTGGTTACTATGTCCTTTTTGCCATTGCTGTGACATTGATGGGAAGGTGCAATTTCATTTTACCTGTAACCGAAATAAGAACGATTACATACAGTATTTCCACTGAAAAATGAAGGACGAAAAACACACTACGATATGAAACGAGCAGCAATGTATTAGTTATTTTGTCATTTTATCATCTTATCAGAATGTTAGTTAAGCCTATTTATAAATTTGTCTCCACTGTCTGGTGTCGGCTCCTACCCCGACCCTTAAAGAGCTTAGTGGTTGCAGATGGATGTATGAATGGATGGATGGATCAAGGCCAAGTCCCATTTCTTCCAGTGGACCACCATGGGACCTTATTTTGGAAAAAATCTGAATGTAGCCTACGGAAAAAGACAAAGTCAGTCACATTGTGGGGAGTTACCAACCTTTTGGGGACAAGGTGCCCATCCCCATAACGTAACACATTATACTTTAGGGTGAGGACTTGGTTTAGGGTTAAGGTAAGGTTAGTTTTAAGGTGAGGTTAGGGTAAGGATTAGGCAAGTAGCAATTACAGTTAAGGTTAAGGTAAGTATCCAGGAAATAAATGTAAGTCAATGTAATATCCTCAAAAGTCATGGAAACACAACTGTGTGTGTCTTTATATAATTTTTGGGGTTTTTCACAAAGACTCTTTTGGAGTTAAAGGAGGGTTTTTTCTTGTTAAAACTTTCCCACCGCAGTAAGTGATGATGTACTGTAGCCACTGTAAAGGGTTGTTTTATTACAACATAAGGTTTAAATAATGAAAATGTTTTTTCTCCCCTACTTCTCTAATATCGTATTGCTTTTTTTTTTGACAGAATACGACATTTCTGAATAATGAATGGACCTGGATTCTGAAGGATGCGGAAAATACAAAAAGTCCTCAGATTGGCTCATAATTAATGGATCAGCCATGAAGGAATGTGAGACTCGCCTATTACAAGTCTCTCTGTGGAGTTGTAACTGATATTGTGGAAAATTCGCTGAGCTCGCCAGGGTGCCCCCGAAGTCAAAAGTTATACTTAAAATTAAAAAAAAAAACTGTATACACAGTGGATTACAACAGACTGAAGTGTAGCTTTTGGGCAAAGAAGAGTTTTGTGTTCTTGGACTTCTTTCCAGATTCGGATCGTCAAACATGCTGTAGATGCAGATTTCTATAAGGAGGTTTTGTACGGTCTGTAGGTTCATGATTATATGCACTGGCAGCATTAAGAAACCAATATGTACTGTATTCAGCATCATCTGGGATGAAAAGGCTCTTCCTGTAGTCTTTTTGATATTATAATAACTATTATAAACTGTAAACATGTAAAGTAGTGTGCACAACAGACCCCAGCTCAGCATGAATCACAGCTGAAGCAGAAGCTAACATTCATAATAGATCAATAGCAATGAACAGACAGATGCAGATGTACCTTTCCTGCTCCTGTAAATTCCTGAGGGTTCTGTGCTATATCGCACAACCCAGTGATTTCTGCCTTGTCTGCCTCATTAATACACAAACCACAATTCTGTCAAAGTCTAACATTCAGTATAAACCCTCAAGGAAGGGTGTGGGGAGCTGTCGGCAGAGTGAGTGGCAGGCTTGCTCTCGTTTAAATGCTTCATGTAGCGCCGCGACCACATAAAGGGCAGATGAGATAGTTTGGCACTTGAAAATTCTAGAAAGGGATGCTGAAGTACCAGGTCGATAAGCAGGAGTAGTGTAAAAGAAGTGGTATTTATTAGTGAAAAGTTTGCTGAAAGAAAGGACAAAAATGAAACCCAGGAAATTCAATAAAACTAAATTAAACTAAAGAAGAAGAACCCCAAACAAAAGAGCCCTGCGGCCTCGCAGCAAGCTGCCAGCTACAGGGGGGCTTCTGTATGGACTCCTCTTCTGAACATGATAAACACGACCCAGTTTCAAGGCACCATTTGACCCTCTTGCTCATATATCTGCTGCAGAGGATTGTGGGTCAAAAAGCCAGAAAAGCATGCTGGCTTGCATACTGCAAAATACAACCAGATGCAGGAGGATGTCCTGGTATTTTTAGCACTCTGCATTTGACATACTATGTACTGGGACATATTAAATGTTTTTCTGGCATACTAAATAGTGTGGTGGCATGGATTATGAAATGCACAGTTTACCTTCTCAGCCTCACCTTGCTGGAACCTACCACCTGTCCAGGTATGCAGGTGTAGGGTGAGCTAAACTGAGCAAGCATTCAAATTCACAAAGAATATCTCTGCTGACAAATCAGTCTATCTATAGCAGGGGTGGGCAATTATTTTTCCTGGGGGACAAACAAATATTGTCAGACATAACTTCTATTTTATCGCTACAGAAAACATACTGTTAGCATATCATTACTAAAAATATATGCAGGAGTCTTTCAACGCCTCGGGATCCCCCAGGCAGAGCTGGTTAATGTGGCCTGGAAAAGGGGAGTTTGGGGTCCCCTGCTGGAGCTGTTGCCCCCACGACCCGACCCTGGATAAGTGGTTGAAGATGAAGCAGTCTTTCAACCATACAGGACTGACTGTTTTGGCTAGTAATGTTTCCATTAACAAAACTTAACATTTAACTTAACATTAACACTTATTTCCTTCTTCGGCAGCATGCAGCTTTGTAAAAAGTCCTCTCTGCTTTAGTATCTTAGCCAGCAGCCCCTCAGCTGCATTTCTCATCTCCAGATAGGTTTTTGTATTTTTCTAAAGGTTTTGTCGCTGGTTCTGGCCCGCGGGCCGTATAATGCCCAGGTTCGATCTATAGGCACCCATCCACATCAATGAGCACACCAAATATTACAGAATACCTATACCTACCTGCCTCGGCTGCACGGTGGTGCAGTGGTTAGCACTGTCACCTCACAGCAAGAGGGTCACAGATGTTTTCATGTTCTCCCTGTGTTTACATGGGTTTTCTCCAGGTGCTCCGGCTTCCTCCCACAGTCCAAAGACATGCAGGTTAATTAATGACTCTAAATTGCCCATAGGTGTGGACGTGTGGATGTGAGCGTGAATGGTTGTCTATCTACATGCCCTGCACCAAGACTGGCGACCTGTCCAGCGTAAACCCTGCCTTCACTGAACGCCAGCCCCCCCCGCGACCCCTAACGGGATAAGGGTTGAAGATGGATGGATGGATATACCTACCTATCTTACATCTTAACAGCTCCCAGTCGCTCCCTGCTGTGAACATAATGAGGCAAACCTGTTCACACTTTCCTTGACTGAGCTGCTGAGCTGCAGTCAAACCCAACATCCCAGGAGAACAACCAAAGCCCTGCAAATACCCCAATTAAAAAAAAAAAAAACTAAGTAAAGAAGCTTGGGTCATTTATTTATCTTTATTGATATTGTATCAAATCAACTAAAGCTGTCTGAACATAATAATTAAGCAGCAGACACAAAAGCAGCGTTAATGTTTGGGAACAGGGTCTAATGAAAATGGAGTTCAGCAACCTTTTCACATGCTGAGCACTATGGTCTGATTCACTTGAAGCCACTCAGAGCTGCCTAAACAGCAGCTGTTATTATTATTATACCATTCAGACAATGGACAAACATACTTGAATGGATGAAAAGAGGATTTTTCAAAAGGGAATATTGCCAATTAATTATGAGAAAGGGTTTCAGAAACTTCATGAACTACTGTTTTCTACACAGTCAACTTAATGCAGGACTGAAAAGAGACTTCCTCATGCTCCTCGACAGATTCCTCCTCGTCTGCTTTATGGCAGCCCTGATATTAAGCTGACTTTTGTAAAGTTGCAGTTTGCTTCATAATGAAGGCAAACAAATAAAATAATGGGAAATGAAATACTTAAAATGTTGCTTTGTGACATGCTCCATTATCAGTAAGAAAGGTCTGGACTTGTATAAGAGATGTTATGCCATCCTAACAAAAAGCCAAGGTGAGATCAGAATACAAGCTTGTATAACTCTTACCTAAAACTGTAATGCTTGCCTCTCTGCCTTCCCCTTTGACATTGCTATGTGTTGCCTAATCTGTTTGAGCTATTATCAGAAACAAACACATACTTTTATTCTGTTATTCCATTTGATTCTATTCCTTTCACTTTGCCTCCTCCCTGTCTGTTTAACTCCCACCACACTCTGTTGTTGACTTTACTCCCACACGTTTCCTTCAGAGGGAGCAGAGACCTGAGAGTTAATGTGAAAACAGTCAGTGTTGAAATAACTTGTCATACAAAATAAATAAGTACTCTGCGGGGGGGGGGGGTTACTTTGCGTAGTAACACAGTGTTTGAAATCACAACGTTAACAGAGCTGCCAAAGTTCGGAAGTTTCAGGCTCAGCTCTTTTTGGACAAAGCTGATATTCTCCGGCGAGTCGGCCGGCTTCGGCTCACTCTAGACCACACTTTTATATCCTCTTCTCTGCTGCTGATGTTTCATGGCCGTTATTGATGGCTGAGGTGTGAGGAGAGCTAAGTGACACGCTGAGAGAACAAACCTAGTCAGCACTGTCAGGACTGCTGACACTTTTACACTTCTAACCTCTCACAAAACATCCCAAAGTGTAAAATGTACAATTCCCAACAGCTTTAACAAGCTTTCACAAACTGGTGAAATATTAGGGCTTTTCCATCATGGGCTGCTTCACCTGCGGTGTGTGAAAGAGAGATACCAGAGGTCCTTCTGCTACATATAATAAAGGATTATCTATAACGGCTGGTGACACAGGCGGGCTAGACTCAAATGCAAAACTCTGAGAACAGGATTTTCCAAAAAAAAACCCAGCATCTTTAATAAAACAAGCCAGGTTGGTACACAGTGGGTCAGGGTTAGAGGCAGCAGTACAAAAACAGCAGGCAAAAGGCAGAGTCAAAAAACACAAGAGGTCAAAAACACTAGGAATGCTGCTACGCTTGATCACTAAGAAGGCAAGACGGACTGGCACAGAGGGGAAGGGAAGCACACATTAAATACTAGTGAGGGGAGTGATTGATGATGCACAGGTGAACACAATCAGAGCGGGGGAAGACAATCAGACAGGTGAATGGTGTCGAAACTGGGTCAGGAGGAGGTGCTCAAACGTGAAGGCGGGAAACATGCAGGCAGGAAGTGAAGTGATCTGAAACAAGAGGGGATGTTAGAATACAAAATAAAACAGGAAGTGCAAACATAAGAGCATGCAACATGAAACACAAACATTTCTGACATTATGTGACACTTATATCACTTCACTACCACGGCTGGAATTAAAATAAAAAGGAATAATCTACAGGCTAAGTTTGTATGATAAATATTGAGTTATTTTTAGAGTTATGGTGAAGGAGTACAGCCATTAAATGGACATTTCTTCCCGTTCCATTTTGGACGTAATATCTGTTTATGTTCATTAGTTGTTTCCTATACGTTTACTGTTCATTTTCATGTTATTCTTTTTTTGTTTTTTTTACGTTTTTGTTACTTGTTCAAAACAAATAAATACAAACAAAGTGAAATGAAATGGTTGTCACTGTTCATATATATTTATCATCATGAATCCCAGTTCTGACTGCTTTGTGGTATTGGGGAATATTTCATTTTATTATTTCAAGCAAACATATACAGTATATCTTGCTTATAGTGGTCTAATGATATCAATTGTGCTGCATCTTAAATTTAAAGAATTCATCACAAAGATTATTATGGTCAATCTGAAAAAAAACACTTTTTTTCATAAGCTGGTGCTAAATTAGTTTTTCACTCAAGGAATGACTATAAGACAAAGATGTCGGTGTGCGGTGGGCTGCTCCAGGAGAGCAGAGTCAGTCATTAAAAATAGTGAAAATCAATAGACATAATCTCTGTGGTAACACTGTGATTCTCTGCTGCAGTGAGCCAGCAGCGTTCCCTCTCTCAGCCGAAGCTTTGGAGGAGAGCTAAAGGATTACAAGAACTATCTGCTCTACACCAGGTACAGCAGCCACAGGTGAATTGCATTATGCTAACATCTAGTGACCTAGTTGTGAGCACTTTTAAGAAGTGGAGGACCAGAGGAGTGGCTGAGCACTGCTGGGACTCTGAACAGAAAGCACTGCTGTGGCTGCTCACATGTATATCACCAACATACAGCAAAGATTTTAGAGCTCGGGGGAGAAAGCTGGAAACTTTTATCAGCTTTTTTTTATTTATATAAATTTTATATATAAAATTAAACACATAGCACAACTCATCTTCAATATACCAAGCCTTATTCCTCAAGGAATCTCTGGCTTTCTTAGATAAAGACATAAACATGCCGGAGAAGACCTTCTGTATAATGACAATTAATCACCCGGTGTGCTCCTTTAAACACGTGAAGTTGCTCCTAAAAAGGGAAGGATTTTGGATTTGTCTGGCACTGAATACTCTCAGGCTTAAATTAAATAAGAAACTACATTTTAATTCTGTAAAATTTAATAAAATAAGAGTTTTGAATATTGTGTTTTAACCAGTGGTTGAGTAAAGAATAATGTGCTGTTTACCTGTTGATTGGTTAACATGCTAAAGAAAATATGTAGTTGGTTATAATAGTGTATAACTTGTATTCATGGAGTTTTCCTTGCAAGCCCATTTTGTGTCATTGCTGCAATAACCATGTTATAGGCATTGTTTTCAGTTCGTCCGTCCGTCTGGTCCATTTTGTGAACGTGAGCTCTCAGGAACACCTTCAGCGAATTCCTTCAAATTTTCCAAAAACATCAAGAATAAACTGGTTGGATTTTGGAGGTCAATGTCAAGGTCACTGTCACCTCAGTCCGTCCCATTCTTGTAATATCTCAGAAACGCCTTAAATGAATTTCTTCAAATTTGGGAAACGTCTACTTTGAACGTTTTTGGCCATAACTCAAGAATTCATATACTAATTATGACAATTTCACACCATTGTCTAACAGGTTACAATGATGAAGAGATGACTGGTTGGCAGAGGTATATAACCGTGAGGCGGTAATTGTACTTAAAAAGATGGTAGTAATGTTGTTCTGCATAGCTTATGATGACTGAGATGTCTAATTGATGAGCTATACTGTTTATAAAGAAACCTCTGAAAACACTGATGAAGGTGAAATGACTGAAAAGAGTGTTATACTGAGAAAAAGGTGTGCAGTGTGTTTAATTTAGAAAGACTTACTGCACAGTCACATGCAAACTAGTCATGATACTCTGCCACATGACTGCAGGTGGGACTATTGAGTGTGTGCATGTGTTCTTGTGTGTGTCTAAAAGTGCGTGTCCACAGGATCCGTGCTTTCCACTCTTCCCATTCATTGTCTATATAAGCAGCCTTGCAATGCATTCTGGTAGCGTGGCGGAGAGATTGGAGAGACGGAGCGTCACGTCACGTGAGGTCTAGGCTACTTTATGCTAATCAGGGGCATCCAACGTGACTCGCCACCTCTGGAAACTCCCAATAAACTTTTAAACTGAGCCCTGTTGATACAATATAAAGACAGATTCAGCAACTGCATGTCTTATTTCTCACCTCAAATGTTGTTAGAAACACATTTCGGTGAACTATTTTTGTGAAATAAGAGAAGACAGTTTCCAAACGAGCTCCCGTATTGTTTCTGGTCTGAAAGCTGGAAGCAGCAGCCCACGAGGGAAAGCGTTCGTCCAATCAGGTGCCGAGGGCTTTGTGTCTAGTGGCAGCCCATCAAGCATCCAACGCTGGGAAGCGAGGCGATCGCCTCACGATAAAAACTACCCCTGTGGACACATACCACAAGTCAGACAGAGTGAGAGCATTGAGTGTTTGCTTATGATATGATAATATTGATAGTATGAACTGCTGTGGAATTGCTTATACACAAGTTAACTCAATCAGATGGAAGGAAGAGGCCCAGAAGTTGTTGAAGTCTTACGCAGAAGGTTGTCACTGAAGCTTGATCAAGCAAAATTGTCAGGTTTCCACCAGTGAGCTGTTTGCTGCATGAAGGCCTCACAGATGTGATCTTTCTCTAGGTGCTCAGTCTTTTAGCAGCATTACAGGAGACTCGGCTTCTCTGTGACATTTGTGCCCCAGCAACAGAATCCATTCCTGAACTGTAGATGCAGCTGCACAGATAAGACGTCTCACCCACAGACAGGAATGCACCCCTGACCCCGGCGAGACAGGACTCAGAGACGGAGACCTCAAAGAACAGATGGGAAAATCCATCACACAAACCTCTGTCATAGTCAAGTCATACTGACCTGAAGTTGTGTTTTTACTCAGTAGTGGTATCCAGTTGAATAATGTAGGGATTTTTATTTTTTGAAATATTTGTTGAATGTCACGACCAAACAGATTAGCACGTTTTCGGCCTGTTTTTCTCCATGACCCTGAGATGCTCAGAGCCCAAAGTGCATGTTGTACATTTCCTCCTGTTTCTACAGGGCTGCAAGCAAAACCTTTGGAATCGCAATTAAATTTAGCTTTTGGATTTGCAAACAGAAGTGTATGATTCACATTAATACATTTTTAATCACAAATTTATTTTCCTTGCAATAAAACATTTTTGATTGGACCTATTCTGTTTGATTGTATAAGAAAAAAACAAAAGGAACCTCATATTAGTCAAACACCATTTTGCTGTGAAAATGATCTACAGTTTTTGGAACAGTTCATTTTGCCAACACTGATGTGATGTTAGGAGCTGCATTTCAAAATGACATATCTGCCAATGTGATACCAACTCAGCCGACAGCACAAAATTGTAAATTATGACTCTCGGGGGACAAAATGATAGCAGGTTTTTTTTTCTATCTGCAGCTGACACACGATTTGCACCTGATAGACATCAGGCAACTTATTTTCAAAAGAGATAATTTAGTAAGATGAGTCATTTCTACGAAAATGATATCTGCCACATTCGCTTCTTTTAATCTGTGTTGAGAACAAATGTTTAATCAACACCACCAAAATATCGACTTATCTTCTATGTGCAGACCTGTGGGATGAGGAGGGGGTTATTTGAGCTCCACAAACCTCTTTATCTAAGGACCATGTCTGATGACCCGTCTCTGATTCTCTGTTTGTGGTGTGTGTATGCCTTGTGCTTTCATGTAAATATGAAACAGTAGATTTTCTCAATGCTCTGATGTGGCTGGTCTTTTGAAATCTCCAACAGAATACGCCTGTTTGTACATCTGTGTGCAACAGAGAATAAAAAGAGCTGAAGAGAGCAGGAAAAAAGCCCTGTGTGGAATAAATAAATATTTCATTACAACCAAGCACTATAGACCAACATGGAAACGGCTGGGACACCTGACTAGTAATGCTGAAGAGGAATCCTGGAGTCTGTGCAGACGCATATAGGCAGTCCAATCCTAAACACCTATGGTGATTATGGAAATACTGTATATTAAATCAAAATTCAAATCATCATGGAAGCACTAGATAACAGAAAGGCATCTCAAGTTTATCTCTTTTACATTCAGTACACCAGCTGAGGCAACATCTGCCATCATCCATATTTGCACTGTGGGGAAATACGAACAAAAATACCTTTCCAGTATCAGCTCAGAAAGAAAGAATTGGACTTTTTATGAGCCAAAAGTTAATGTTGCTAGATTTCTGTGTGTATTTGGGTTAAAGCCAAAGGGTAAGTTCATGATTTTAAGACTTACTTAAGGCAAAATACTCACATTCCCATATGAACATGGAAACTTACAGGCTGCTGTAGATGTTCATTGTGCTCATACTTGCCGCACAAAGATCCTCTCCTAGTCCATTGTAAGTGATGGGGGACAAAATCCACAGTATTAGCTATTGTCACACGTCAACTTATATATTCATGGAGCATTTACATCCCCCCTAAGGTTTCATTTACAAATCTTTGACAATCGCAATGCAAAGTAAAATTACAGATCCTCCAGGTGCCCGTCTTTAAGAAGCTTTGTGGCGAAATCCCTGAAATTCAGTCTTTTCCAGCTGACTTGAGGAACATTATAAACCGCAGGATTACCTGACAACCTATTAACAGACACACTGGCTGCGAGGATACAGCATGCTCGTCTCTGTGCATGCTCATGCATACAGTAGGCAGTGCATGTGAGTGTGTACCCATGTATGTCAGTGTCTTTCAGTCCGCCTGCCAGTCTGCAGAATAACAAGTTTGTATATATATATAATAACAAGACACCACCTGCCTCTTTAAAGCAGAGAAACATCAACAATTCAACAGGTACAATCGCTCATCACAGGTTACAAACCTGTGTGTCTGGTCATATCTCTGCTTTACAACATCCTGCCTCCGTGTCTCGCACCGCCACACTACGGTCAAACAAACATCCAACGCTGAGATCTGACAAATGAGACACGTTTTCTTCTTCTGCTCCTGGTCTCTGGAACAGTTCACCTCTTCATATTAAAAGCTCAGACCGCAGAGTCATTTAAGTCTCTGCTGAAGACGTTTGATTGAGTTGACTTTCTGTTGTGCTGCTGCTCTTTTATTTCCATTATGTGCACATTATGGTCATTGATTTTGCAATGTTCTTTTTGTTGTTTGCCTTGTTTCCATTTTATTATGTACATACTCAGCACTTTGGTCAACTGCAGTTGTTATAAATACGTACTATACAAATAAACTTTGACTCGACTTGACTTGACTTATTAATTTTCGTGCAGATATCATAACCCTAATAACAGCTTATGTGATGGATGCTGTCATCTCCAGCTTCCCCTTCACATTAAAGGTTTACCTGATCCAGTCATGTATCAACATTATAGATTTAGTCTATTGGAAAATCAACAGCATAAATAGCCTACAGTCTTTTTGTTTGATAGTACGATAGATTGTGTGACGACTCGGATGGCAAACAGACTTGGACTCAAATGCAATACTCAGACAACAGGAATTATCAGACAACGCTGGTCCTTTAATAACAGAAATGGTTCGGTACACGGGTAGTCAAAACTCACAGTCAAACAAATCCAAAGCGGCAGGCAAAAGGCAGAGTCGGTAAACGGGCAGAATGATCAGGCACGAGGAATCAATAATGCAAGGAAGAATGCTGGAACGTTGTAACACAGGGGATAACAAGACGATCTGGCACAGGAAGAAAGGGAGACGCTGCTTAAGTACTGGTGAGGGAAGTGACTAACTATGGACAGGTGGACATGATTAGGGGCGGGGCGACGATCAGACACAGGTGACTGGTGCAGGTAACCGGGTCAGGAGGAGGTGCTCAAATGTGAAGGCGGGAAGCATGCAGGGCAGGGAGTGAAGTGTACTGCAACGAGAGGAGAGGTTAAACATGTCAAAATAAAACAGGACGTGCACCAAAATAAAAGCATGCAACACATAACAAATAAACTAAGTCCTGCGGGACGTTACAGGTTGAATATCTTGATTTGTCTCTACCATCCGACACCTTTTAAACTCACTAATTAACAGGTTACATTGTTTAACATAAAAACGGGTTACAAAGTCTCCACTTTCCTAGCAACCTCAGGATGATGACCAGACTCTAGCAAGCTGACTCCTACCTGCTGTACCTGTACCATTTTCCCATAACTCACAGCAAGAAAGCAAATAAGTGTACTGTATTTCCCAAAATGTCAAACTATTCCTTTAAATAAATTCTCCTAAAGAGTTATAGGTTTTACGTGTGACATATGTGCAGTGAAAGACAGGGTGGCGTACTCTTTGCTGTGATAGGTTACTCCTACACCTGTTGGTTGAGTCTCATGGTATAACTAATGATGAACAGGTGAAATAACCTCCATGGTCAGACTTCATCAGTGTGCTGGTAATGGGTTTGAGATGAAACTTTGGACCTGTAGAGAGGCTGTAAAATGTCTTACTGAATAGGCTTTGGGCTGCACAATGGTGCAGCGGTTGGCGCTGTCACCTCACAGTCTAAAGTCCCCTGTGGCCCGGCACTTCAACACAGTGGGCCATGATGTGTGTTCCCTTAAATCCTCTTAAAAGGGGTGACAGGGACAGACATTTACTACAGAGAGAGGCGTACTGGATTCATACTGTACAAACTGAAAGCCTGAAAGTTTAAATGAGGAACTATTGTTGAGTTGCTTCTTATAATCTATTTATTTCATATGAAGCATGTGGTAATATTTATTGTTGTAATGCACATATTGTGCAATTCACATTTTTAATATTTTATATATATTTACATTATCTCTTGTTATTTTCTATGATATATGATTATGTTCTTCTGACAATTTTCTATGATATCTAGTATGTATTTGTCTATTAATCTTCCTTGACGTCCTAGTACATTTTTTGCTCAGTTTAATTATGTAACATGTTTATGAAGTTTGGTTTTTATATGTCATTATTTTTTCATGTTTTTTGTTATTGAGCTTTCAAGGTGTTTCTTATCGTATTGCTGTTGTGAGAGGTGTTATTTGGGTGTTGCATCCACAGATATTTCCTATCATGTAATCGTTCAGTCTCTTCTCACTACTGGTGGCTGCGTTTCACCTGAGTATTCTAAACTGGCTTTACGTTTTCATTGATCACGCTGACGAAGGCTTGTGGCGAAAACACGTACATTTATTTGCCCTGTCACTTCATCTGAGTCTCTTGCCTCACAGTCTAAAGACATGCAGGTTAACTGATGCCTCTAAATGTCCTGTAGGTGTTAATGTGAGTATGAAAGGTTGTTTGTCTATGTGGCCTGTGATGGACTGGCGACATGTCCAGGGTGAACCCCGCCTTCGCCCAATGTCAGCTGGGATCACTCCACCCTCGCGGCCCCTAACGGGATAAGTGGTTGCAGATGGATGGATGGATGGATGCATGGATGGATGGATGAATAGGCTACATCACGGTTCGTACCATAGGCGACTGCTTTGTTGTCTACGATTATTTCTGTCTAAAGCTGCAAAACTCCCACAGCCAGTGAGATAGCAGAAACAAATACATCTTTGTAACTGAAGAACTGCTTTGTGCATGTTAAAAG
Source organism: Pterois miles (assembly GCA_947000775.1). Taxonomy (NCBI): domain Eukaryota; kingdom Metazoa; phylum Chordata; class Actinopteri; order Perciformes; family Scorpaenidae; genus Pterois; species Pterois miles. The sequence goes on from CAMQGK010000341.1 coordinate 6,554,787, forward strand.
CAACAATGAGTCCTATCACACCCTTAAAATTATGATGACTGCTGCAACTTGTTATACCAAAGTCATTCAGATTTCTGCTCAGTAAGGAGTGTGGAGCTCATTTAGCATTCATGCATCCTCAAGTTGAGCTTACAGGTTACAAAAAAACACCATGATGGAGGATCTACAGTATATTACACGGTTCTCCCTCACAAAGCATGACTAGAAAGAGCCTAAAAAGAGATCTCTTTTGATTTGTACTGTATTTTAAGTAACCAAAAAATGTAGTGCACACTACAAAGCAGCTCCACTACCCCAGGGCTCCCCGAAGCTCTCTCTCTCTCAGGAAACACCCGGCTTCACAGGTGAAGGTAAATGCCACATGCACCTATACATTTAATCATGAATTATAGATACACAGTGTTTTTCAGTCGATGTTGCTGGTGATGTGCAAAACAAAGCAACAAAAGAGAAAATCACTGGCAAAATATATTTTTGAGAGCACCAATGAAAGCTACACATCATTTCTAAACAGAGATGTGTTGAGCAAAGGGACTCACCAGACAGGATAAATATTTAAACGGTCTCCCTTCTTTCCTTATTTATTCATTTTATCTAGTTAATTGGCTTTCAGTCCCTTTGCCTGGTTCCAGTTGATGAATCACAGATGATTTTTTTTTCCCTCTGAAGAGCTTACGAAGGTAAATTTGTCAAAGAATTTATAGCATTTTCTTCCACTATAAGGAAACCATGGTTCTCTCCAGTTGTTTGATTTCATGTCATTTTGTGAGCAGCTGCTGTCAATCTGTGGTCTCCCTTATTAAATACTGTTGTACTTCAACAATAACTGTACAAACTGTGTGATAGAAATTATTTCTTTGTACATGACCAACTGAGAGACACAGGAAGTGGATGTTTATGCACCAGCGAATTTATGAGCAGGAGGTGGCTACACATTAAAACACCTTCTCACCTCAAAAAAAGACATCTGCATCCCCTCTGCCTTTTTCACACAATAACGGTATTAATGAAATCTCTAATAGCCTTGGTTAGTTCATTTCATGCATACAGACACAGACAGATTCTCACACATACAGACGTCGAAGCGGCCAGCCCTCTGAAGTGGAGATGATGTGTGAATCTGGGGCATGAACTGACTGATGTTCGGAGCTGATGGGCATTGGCACCGTCACTCTGCCAAACCCATGAGGCGCCCGGAAGAGGAGAGGGGCTACAGCTGGCCTGGATAAGATTCTCCATCAACACCGACAGCAACCTGGCTCCAGTGGGAGTGGGAGTGGGCCATCCAGGGACACTTTGAGGATGCTGATGCTGCTGTTGTCTTCTACTCTGTGAAAGATGACTTTCACTTTGTGAACACTACTATCTGGGAGTTGGGTAAGGACACAGTGAAGGGAGGTCTGCTGTAAATTCAATAAGAATGTGACGAAATAAAATAAGTTGCAAGTTTTGAAACATGAACAAATGATTGTTAGAGACTATAAGAGTAAGTCACATATTTATCAAGATTGTCAATACTGCGAACTAAATAAAATAGAGAATGAAATTCATTTTATTTTGTCCTTTGTATCATAATTTATGACAAATATTGTTTAAAAAAGTTCATGTTCCTGGTTTAGATTTGATAGATCTGGAGTCTGGAGCCTTGACTCAATATCTTTTTGATAATGTTTTTGTATTTGCTGAATATCTTTCAAAAGCATGGGACAGGAGGAGAAAGTAACATAGACAGATAAATTCATACTCGTGCACTTTTTTTGTCATGTTTGGATTTGTGTAAGTGTCTAGTGTTTAGGGAGCTGTGTTTGTACATCTGTGACTGCTTGTTTGTTGTATTTTCAGTGTGTGGTATATCCTGGAGCGAAACTTGTGGGAGGTTCACATTTGCGATTATGTCTGGATGATGTTTAATTTTGTGTTTGGATGATGCTGCTGTGTCGTGCTGTTAGATGATGGTGGTCTAACATGAATGTCTGTTTGTTTGTTTTGTTGTCGGTTAATGTGTCTGAATAATCCCATGAAGTATCGGTCAGTCATTCATATTGATCCACCCTAAAAACTGAGAGCTCCAAATTAGAGATTTTGATCAAATGGTCAGGAAATATTATCTGAGTATTACACACTCAAACTCAACCTGCCCAGTATATTTACAGACATGTGAGCCAATATGATACTGTCTGATATTAATTCAACATCTGAGAACAACTCACTTGGTACATGGGATCGCAGATTTATGCCAAGAGAGGAAACAAGCCAATGACAGATGAGTTCACAGTGAGGGGAATCTGTCTACGGTACAAAGGGTGAAAGAACAGCAGGATTTTCTTATATATTATGAAAAGTAATTTTCCTCACAAAGTGTGAGCAGATTTACATCTGAAAGACAGTTCTGTGAACACTTGTTGTGTGGTGTTTTTTTCAGAGTCAGTTTGGTTTTTTGAATGTCCCATCGTCTGCCCCAGCAATCCAGATGTTGCATTTGGATTGATGACGCTTCCTCTGCTTCTCCAAATCTTTGGACTGCCTGTATCCTCACTGTTAAAGCAATATGCTGGCCACCACAATCTGTTGAATCTCCTCTTTGCTCTTCTGTTCAGTTTGTTGCTGATGCGCACACAAGCAGAGCTGTTTCTCCTCCTGAGCAGCAGCCCTGGATGTTTATAGATGACTCTGAGACAATATAAGTTCCCTTTCCAGACTCTATCACTTTCTTGCCTGCTTACAAGAGCTCATGAAATGCAGCAGCATGCCGGTTTTTATCTTTTAGGTATCTTTTTCTTTTTGACCTTTTGTGAGCAGCGATACAAGGATTAAATATTACATACATACAGTATATACTATCACCTTTTGAGTTGATATGCTGTAGTGAACAATCGTACACTTAGGAAACATGGAGCAACTTTTTTCTCACTCTCATTTTAGCTCTGTTTTCCCTCCACAAACCTCTGAGGGAAATATCTGGCTTTAGTTGCTAAATGCTCCACTACTCATCAGCTAGTCGCTAACCTCCTGCTGCTGCTGCTGGAAAGAACGCTGATGAGCTGTGAGAGTAAACCAACAAACATAAACCCCTCCAAAAAATGCATGTGTGTGGTGTGGTATGTAGGTAGGATGTGCAAAAAGATTTCAACTTCTTTGTGTAAAATTGCCATGTGTTGACTCACAAATAAAGCTTCTTCTTTTAAAACCAAAACAATGAGGTGAAACATCTATAGAGCTGGAAAGAACTGCAGAGTTTGGTAATAATTATCTGTGGTTCGCCCTGCTGTACCAGCAAAAACTTTCACATACAAGTAGTAGTGATCAGCATTTTTCTTTGAAACCAAAAATAAGTGTATTATTTTTTGTTTTTGGTTTCAAACGCTCTACCAGAACGTATGCTGACACCACTTTTACTGTAAGATGAAAAAATGCTTATTATAGATTAAATGAACATGACAGATAATAGTCTGGTTCCTCTGTGGCTGAAAATCATGTTAACCAGTAGAATCATCCCCTTAGCAGTGAACCATACAGCTCTAACACAGAGGTTGAGAAGAAAACCTGTGACCCCTGTGTACATTTGAGTGATGGAAACACAACTTTCCTTATTCATCACCTAGAAGTGCCATTAAGGGACTGTGCTCATACTGCGCAGCTTTCAGGTATGAGTTATGAACATGAGAAAGTGCTGGAATAAAGTTGGCAGATCATGTTCGCCATGTTCCCCCGGAAAGGTGACAAAGTTAGAAAATATTTTTTTCCATCCATTGGGCTGACTTGACCCCTCTCTATGTGCAGGGCAGGAAACATATTGCCTTAGAGGACTTGAGCAACTTCAATCATACAGTAAGTCAATATGAGAACTCTTGACAGGCTATGCCTCCCACTCAGCAAGGTCAATCAGCATGAAGGCTGGCGCTCATAACAAGCTATACTCGCAGCTTTATAATTTTCCTTAGACACCAGCGATGTACACAAGACCTAATTCTACTGAAAGCGTTTTACATTATAGTTTATACACATACAGCACTCAGGAAAAAGGTGTTATTATTACAAATTAATTGTGCTTTAATTGGTTGGAGAGCATGTCCTCCTGTTGCCTTGGTTACTGTATCAATGGTAATGAGCTGCAGTTCCACTCCATCAGCCTCCCCTGTTGTTGCTCCACTATAATGGTATTCTTTACAATATTGTTAAAAAAAAAAGACCATTTCCACCGTGCTTAACCTTTAAGAGGGTTACTGTTGTGTAATAAGCTATGAGACATCAGGCCTGCTCTGACTGAATGTCTCTTAATTTGCTCGCCTCCGCCAGCGTCCTAATGGAGAGGGCTCTGTAGCTTCCTCTTACTCAGCAAACAGGAAGAGAGTTGTTTACCCAGTCGTTTCCATTTCGGCCGGCATGCCCCTCATTCATCTGTGCGGCTTTGTGAAGAAGTAAGTGAATGATGATGGCTTCAGGCTGGTCGATGGGGTGCTAGCTGCTGCTGAGAGCACCTATGTTCATTATCATATAAAGCACAAGACGAATTGGGCCCAGGGTTTTTTACAGCTTACGAAGCTTCATTAAATATGCATGAATCATAACAGTGATTTACAGATGATTTCCTGTCTATGAATCTTCAATGCTTTGTACTATGTCATCTGGCAAGTGTTGCTGCTCCTCTGCTAATCAGTATGACAAACATGTTACTTCATTTTAGCGCTCTGGAGCCTCATTGTCTCCCTTGTCTCACACTTAAATGCATCCTCAAAGGTGCCTGTTCTGTGTTAGATATTTTTGCAAGCACGAGTATCTTGTTTTGTCTGCGGGTATTCTTACTTTGAAGTGATGCATGAATACTAACTCTGCATGAATTTTGTAATTAAAGATCCACTACAGGTGCTCCAGCTCCCCAGTTTCATTACCACTAATTGAAGCCAATTACTTTCCAGGCTGTGTGGGTGCATGGATATAAACAGTACAGTAAACAGGGGGGTCTATGGCAAACATGGCCAATGCAGCCTTGCAGCAATCATGCTTACATGTCAAGGTGTGTCAGGGGTTGGAACTAGGGCTGTCAAAGTTAACGCGATAATAACGTGTTAACGCAAATTTGCTTTAAATTCACCACTGATTTGTTTAACACATTAATGCAATCAAGATTTCGAAGGGTGTAGCGGACTCAGTTTAATGGTAGAGTAAAGATACTGGTCTCACATGAAACTTGAAAACCATGAATCCATTGGTACTAACTAGTGATAGTTGACACCACAAGCTAGTCATACTAGCTTGTGGTGTCAACTATGACTAGTTAAAAACAAAGTTAAAAAGAAAGAAAACAAAGTTTTGAAACTTACAATAACCTGGTTGCATAAATATGTCCACCCTTAAACTAACACTTTGTTTGATGCACATTTTGATTCTATTACAGCACTCAGTCTTTTTGGGTAGGAGTCTATCAGCATGGCTCATCTTGACTTGGTAATATCAAGTCAATTTCTTCCCTCATGGCACATTTCCATCCAGGTGCCTCAGGTGACTTCAGTGCTTCACTGTAGGTCTGTGGGATTCCGCACACAGCCCTGTAACAGTAATCAACAGATGCATGGTTCTTATCATTATCAGTTCAGTCTGTTTGGTAATCCTTTAAATATCTTGGAACAACTTTTTCCCGTCTAGGATAGCGAGTGGCTTGGCTATACCTGGGTTTTGTGTCTGAGTTGGTCTCATTTTCATTTTGAACATTTTCTGCTGATCTTACGCCATGTTTTCACATCACAAGTTAGGTTCCTGCACAGCATGTCATTTACTGAATCATCATACTGTTGTTGTTGATTTACCATTGTGATGTAGTGGAGTCTTTCATGCTCCTCTATGCTGAGCACCGTCCCTTCTTTGGTTATGAATCTGTCTTGTCCTTCCTTGAATATCACGCTGGCTCCATCAGCTGTGGCCGCCTTCACAGAGATGAAGTCCTGAGGATATGATGGGATGAATAAGGCCTTCTTTAGGGTTACCAGGACAGCTTTTCCATCAGTATCACTATAGTAATACAGTAATATAATAACATAGTCTGTTATAGTTTCACCAGAGTCAGTTTGTTATACAGGGAAATAACTCTCAGCTTACCCTGGCTGGCGTGATGGTCCCGCAGTATTTACGGATCTTTTCGGCCGTCATCCGCCGCTTCCCTCATTACTAATGAGAGGCTTTTACCGTTAAGAAACCGGATTAGCTCCGCGTAGCATTCTGCATAGTTTCTGGATCTGGGTCCACAGAAAGTATTGTGTCTTTCAAACCTTCAAGCCTCATGTGTCCCAGAAACATTACTTCCCAAAGTTTGTAGTTGTTTTGGTCTCCGTCGAAAACTAAACGTTGCCATCTTCCTCCTGTAGTCCGTTGCCTGAGCCCAGAACCTGTTGCAGCCTCCTCTTCACCCATAGTTATACAAGGACACCGGGTTTTATCGTCTCTAACTTATTGATTTTCTTCTGTCATCACAGCTGTCAGGAACAACATCTGTCACTGTGGTACTTGGCGCTGAACAGAGTAGCGAAGCTTCCGCTCTTAAACAACTGCCGTAAAACACTAAACAACTGCCGTAAAAAAAGTAAAAGCGCGACGTAAAGTCGGTGCAATAGACGTGAAACAAAACAAGTCGTAAACCCAGCAGTATCGTGACATAAATACGATTTTAGATAGAAAATACATTTTAACATAAATACAGCAGCAAGATATTTCATCTCAATATTATGAACACAAAATGTGAACACAAATAAAACTGATGACGTCACATATGTCAACGAGTTTTATTCAATGCTAAGCTAGTTTTGTTGTCATGGTAACAAGTTGCGCATTTTAGCATGGTTCCAATATTCTGTTCTGATGATCAGAACTGAATATTGGAAGTTGTTGCACCTGCACGAGAGCTCACTTTCGTTCCAGCAGACACAGAGAGCAGACACATTTCTGGTGACTCTTAGCGGCGTCGAGTATCGATAACGCGAGACTTTCCTGTGGATTCAAGCGATCAGCCCAGTGCGCACTTTGAGTTGACAGCTTGTATCGTGTGTGTCTTTGCTATCAACTTCGTGTCTTCGGAGCTGTAAGTATTGATTTCCTTATATCAACACTTTATTTTAGTATTTTAAAGTTGATATCCCATAAACAAAGCTAATTTATCAGCTAATGGGACAGTGTATTGACTCAGTCACTTCTCTGGCCATATACTTTTAGTTGAAAGGCACAGCTCTTCCTCTGCAGTTAAGTTTACGACAGTCTAGTCATCATATTGGGAGAAATCTATGACCTGACCTCACCTACTGGTTATACTACAGTAGGTGAGGTCATTTGTATTAATGTACATACTAATATACTGTCATTGTTTAGCTACATTTTGCTCCCATTCACTTGGTTCAAAGTGTATTGCGCTAAAGTCTTACTAGACATTACAACTACATTACAGTGTGTTGTAAAGCATTTAATTGTTTCAATGCTAGACAGCAGATTAAGCAGTTTATGCTGAATTTGAGCATCTTTGCACTGTCTTGTGCTTAATCTGGGAATAGATCTGAAGATGTTTCTGATTACTTGGACCCTCTTTACATGGCAGATCTTCAGCATCCCTTCACACAGACCTTTAAGTCTTACTCCTGCCTAGACAGAAATAGTTATCATTATTTTAAATTCTGTTCTGTCTTTTAAATCACTTTTAGGTTTGGTCCAAGCAACCGGTCCAAATGGCAGTAGTGAAGCTCTCTGTCAGCGACCTGCCCCAGGTCACCCGAGCCCTAAACTTCATCCAGGTCCAGCTCGCTGAGCTGGTCCAAAACTGTGGCAACATGCGGCAGAAGGGCCTGGTCAGCAACAGCTGCATTTTGGAGCTGGAAAACAAACTGCAGAAGGTCCTCCACGAGGTAGGCCTTTCTCATCTTGGAGCCATTTTTTCTCAGCTGATTCGCCTCTTTATACTTTGTTAAAACTTCAGATAACAAACAGAAAACTTTGGACAAAGCATCGATCAGATTGGACAGATATTTAATAAAGATAAATACACTTTTAAAATCTTATTAACAAAGCATTATGATGACGACTTAGCCTACTTCAGTAGTACGTGATGGATAAATAATAAATCGTCTTGTCATTCGCAACCTGTTTCTGCACAAACAAAAATCCCATAACCACTCTCACTGAAATGTTGTTTAAAGCAGACATATAAAAAACCCTCACTTGTCAGTGCTTGTGCACATCCATTTGAGTATCTGGAGTACCTACCAACCTGCAAACTACATTTTAAAAGTTGTACTATATTTGTCACAACCAATCAGAGCAGACTGGGTTTTTTTTCAAAAGGGGGGCTTAAAAAGACAGGCCTGAAATGAAGCATCTCAGACAGAGGGTGAATGCAACTACGGGTATTTTTAAGACCCTGCAATGACATTTTGGTAATGATTTAATCTAATGAATTTAATCATTGTAGTTGTACGTATTCACTTCTATTCTTATGGACTGCAAAGCAATATCCAGTTGTAATATGATTATTTTCATAACTCCACTGAAGATGAATTTAAATTTAAAGTATTACACAGTCCCATTGGAGCCACTAAAAAAGGCTTCTTTTCTGATATAACTTCAGCTCAATATACATTTTGTATTTCAACTTTTTTGTCCTTCCTGTGTTTGATTTAGATCTGCGCAGTCTGCAGGCCTCCTCCGGTAAAACCGGTGAAGGATGACTTTGACATCGGCAAATACATCGCCAGAGGTGCCTTTGGGTGAGTAAGACAGACTGCTCTCTTTGTGTTCACACTGACTCTTTGGATAGTGCAGAGAGTCCAGTCAAAACAGAAATGAACCTGAAATGTGTCGTAGAGTTATTTTGTTCCAACTGGACAGTTTCTTTTTGAATCAGAGCTGATATTCAGCCATAGAAGGTGCTCACATTTCCTTTTCCCTCTTGTTCAGGAGTGTAAACGTTGTGCGCCACAAGAAGAGTCAGCAGATCTTTGCCATGAAGCAGATCAAGCTGCTTTCTCAGAGACACAGGGATTTCATCCTGATGGAGCGCGACATCCTCGTCTTCCTTGACAGCCCTTTTGTCGTCTCCATGTTCTGCGCATTTGACACAACGACTCACATGTACATGGTGATGGAGTATGTGGGAGGTAAGGAGCTTGTTTTGGATTGGTCACACATGCATATACACTATATCCACTGTACACACGTGACACACTCTAAGAAGACCTAAACATAGCAGCTGACCTGTTATGTCTCTCTCTGACCTTGTAGGTGGGAATCTCGGGAACGTACTGGACAAAAGTCGGCGTTTAAGTGTGTGGAGATCCCGCTTCTACATCGCAGAGGTCGTCTTGGCATTAGAGTACATCCACAGCCGCGGCATCATCCACAGAGACCTCAAACCTGACAAGTGAGTGGAGCAAAACTTACAGAAAGTCTCCCAGTACTGATATTTTGACACAATCTTGAGGCATATAGTGTAACACGAGACATGTTCTGCTTCCCTCCATTGTAGTCTTCTGATCACAACCACAGGACACATCAAGGTTGCTGATTTCGGGGTGTCCAAGTGTGGGTCAATGAACATAACCTGTCGGACTAAAAAAGACTGTCAGCGAGTTGCCAGAGAGTTCACTGACAACGAGGTTAGTCTCCTCTTTTCTTCACTTATTTAAACACGTGTAAATCCTGTTATATGTATTTTCCTACTTCACTTACCATTTCTTCCCCTCTTTCATGTCCTCCTACAGGAGTGTGGCACGCCTGACTTTATAGCCCCTGAAGTGCTCAAACACACGGGCTATGGAAAGCCCGTAGACTGGTGGGCCATAGGGATTATCCTCTTTAATTTCCTGTATGGCGCCCCACCTTTGAATTATCCCCAGGAAGACGACGAGGAAGACGACGACAACGAGAGCAACACATTCATCATGCTCGAGGACGATGTGGAAAACTACAACTGTGCGATCAATGGTTAGAATCTTCAGATCCATTCATTATCTTCTCATCACATGCAACCTTTCTACACATTCGTCATTCTAGCAGTTCTCAATGAATCTTTCTGCATTTTAAAAATGATTCAAAATGCACCCACTTTGTGAATTAACGTTAAAATCTGGCACAAAGTAGCTTTCATTTCTTGTTTCTTTTAAATTTGGGATTTACATTTTTATGCTAGTTTTATGATGTTTTCCTCTAAGAATTATGTCATTCAGTCCCTTTGGTGATGTCAATTAAATGTAAATGTGTTTCTTTTCCAGATGACATCCCCTGGCCACATACACGCTTTTCAATGCCGCAGGATGTCCTGAGCCTCATAAGTCGTCTTTTGGACAAGAACTGCGTGACACGTCTTGGTACAAGTAAGTGACAGCTTTACTAATGACAAACAACATGAGAAACAGAAACTGTATTTTTATTAGAATACTAACTGATGCCATGGTTAGAGGGGAGCTACATATACAGTGTCCAACAAGTGTTGATGTACAAACTAAAGGTTGTTGTGTCACTTCTTATCCAGGAGGTGCCAATGAGGTGAAAAGACACCCGTTCTTCAAGGATGTGGACTGGAGCGACCTCCTTAATCAGAAGGCTCCATTTATCCCTGTGGCAGAACCTGATGAGGAGTTTCAAAGTAGGTGCCAACGCAGACACACTGACAAAGGCTGCGGTCGAAAAGTCTTTTTCTCTTAGGAAGGTTCCTAACGGAGTGAAATGACTCGCAAGAATCTCAGTAGCAGCCGTGATAAGAGCTGCTCACAACCTCTAAATGCCAAGGAAAGGGGCTGCGGTGCTTCCTTTCCTATGTCCTTTAGCTTAGGATGCACTGGAGCGTCCTTTACCAAAGGAAAGGAGATCATGCCGTCCCACAATTCCTTGCAGCCATAACATTTAGAGTGACGCATCAATCTGCTGTTCATGAAAACAAATAATATGCTTATGTTGCATATTGTAGCGTATTATGTTGGCTTGTTAGTGGACAGTGACATCCATCTGGTTTCAAGTTATTTTGAATTATTGTTCATTATTATTATTCATTTTTTATTAAGTCATATTTTTCACCGCTCCACGTTAGGCTAGGTAACTATTATATGTTGATGTGAAGTGTTCCAGCAGCAGAATGACCTGTGGTATCTCTGAAGTCCTCATGAATTTTTCTTCACCTTTCCTTCATCTCATGACGTTTTCCATTGAGGTCAAGGAAAAGTGGATAGGAAATGACATCATTTTATGACTCTTCGACCACAGCCTCATGTCTGACGTTGTTTTGTCGGTAATGTCTGGTGTGAATTTCAATTTGGATAAATATGTCAGTCTTTCCCATCACTTAACACGCGTTAATTGTTGCAGCATATCCTCCAGTGCTGTCCGACGTCAGCTCCGATGATGATGACGATGATGATGATTATGATGATGATGATTACCAGCATGAATCATCTGCAGAGCCAGCGGACTTCTGCTATGTTGCCTTCCGCTTCAAGGAGGTAGGCTACAGTTTTCCTCCAGCTCCTCACCTCTCACTGCTGGTTGAGACTGTATTAATCGGTTTCTCACTACTGAATGAACATTGAATAGAAATAACTGACAGCGGTTTTCTCTTAAATCTCCAGCAGCACAGCAGCCCCCCACCCATGTCCACCTGCAGGCCGATGAATCGGGACCTGTTGTCAGAACCGGACGACTCCGGTGTGGACAGTGTTGAATACTCCGTCAAGGAGGCCTCCGTTAAGAAAGGCATCAAAAACTACACCATGGACTTGTCCAAAGAGGACGACTCCGTGAAGAAAGGCATCAAAAACTACACCATGGACTTGTCCAAAGAGGACGACTCCATTAAGAAAGGCATCAAAAACTACACCATGGACTTGTCCAAAGAGAAGAAAAGCATCAAAAACTGCACCATGGACTTGTCCACAGACGACTCTGTGAAGAAAGGCATCAAAAATTGCACCATGGACTTGTCCAAAGAGGACGACTCCGTGAAGAAAGGCGTCAAAAATTGCACCATGGACTTGTCCAAAGAGGACGACTCCGTGAAGAAAGGCGTCAAAAACTACACCATGGACTTGTCCAAAGAGGACGACTCCGTGAAGAAAGGCATCAAAAACTACACCATGGACTTGTCCAAAGAGAACAAAGGCATCAAAAACTGCACCATGGACTTGTCCAAAAAGAAGAAAGGCATCAAAAACTGCACCATGGACTTGTCCAAAGAGAAGAAAGGCATCAAAAACTGCACCATGGACTTGTCCAAAGAGAAGAAAGGCATCAAAAACTGCACCATGGACTTGTCCAAAGAGGACGACTCCGTGAGGAAAGGCGTCAAAAACTACACCATGGACTTGTCCAAAGAGGACGACTCCGTGAAGAAAGGCATCAAAAACTACACCATGGACTTGTCCAAAGAGGACGACTCCGTGAAGAAAGGCATCAAAAACTACACCATGGACTTGTCCAAAGAGAAGAAAGGCATCAAAAACTACACCATGGACTTGTCCAAAGAGGACGACTCCATGAAGAAAGGCATCAAAAACTACACCATGGACTTGTCCAAAGAGAAGAAAAGCATCAAAAACTGCACCATGGACTTGTCCACAGACGACTCTGTGAAGAAAGGCATCAAAAATTGCACCATGGACTTGTCCAAAGAGGACGACTCCGTGAAGAAAGGCATCAAAAATTGCACCATGGACTTGTCCAAAGAGGACGACTCCGTGAAGAAAGGCGTCAAAAACTACACCATGGACTTGTCCAAAGAGGACGACTCCGTTAAGAAAGGCGTCAAAAACTACACCATGGACTTGTCCAAAGAGGACGACTCCGTTAAGAAAGGCGTCAAAAACTACACCATGGACTTGTCCAAAGAGGACGACTCCGTTAAGAAAGGCAACAAAAACTACACCATGGACTTGTCCAAAGAGGACGACTCCGGTGTGGACAGCGTTGAATACTCTGTCAAGGAGGACTCAGTTAAGAAAGGTATCAAAAACTACACCATGGACTTGTCCAAAGAGGACGACTCCGTTAAGAAAAGCGTCAAAAACTACACCATGGACTTGTCCAAAGAGGACGACTCCGTGAAGAAAGGCATCAAAAACTGCACCATGGACTTGTTCAAAGAGAAGAAAGGCATCAAAAACTGCACCATGGACTTGTTCAAAGAGAAGATAGGCATCAAAAACTGCACCATGGACTTGTCCAAAGAGGACGACTCCGTGAAGAAAGGCATCAAAAACTACACCATGGACTTGTCCAAAGAGAAGAAAGGCATCAAAAACTACACCATGGACTTGTCCAAAAAGAAGAAAGGCATCAAAAACTGCACCATGGACTTGTCCAAAGAGGAAGACTCCGTTAAGAAAGGCATCAAAAACTGCACCATGGACTTGTCCAAAGAGGACGACTCCGTGAAGAAAGGCATCAAAAACTACACCATGGACTTGTCCAAAGAGGACGACTCCGTGAAGAAAGGCATCAAAAACTACACCATGGACTTGTCCAAAGAGAACAAAGGCATCAAAAACTGCACCATGGACTTGTCCAAAAAGAAGAAAGGCATCAAAAACTGCACCATGGACTTGTCCAAAGAGAAGAAAGGCATCAAAAACTGCACCATGGACTTGTCCAAAGAGAAGAAAGGCATCAAAAACTGCACCATGGACTTGTCCAAAGAGGACGACTCCGTTAAGAAAGGCGTCAAAAACTACAGCATGGACTTGTCCAAAGAGGACGACTCCGTGAAGAAAGGCATCAAAAACTGCACCATGGACTTGTCCAAAGAGGACGACTCCGTGAAGAAAGGCAACAAAAACTGCACCATGGACTTGTCCAAAGAGGACGACTCCGTGAAGAAAGGCAACAAAAACTGCACCATGGACTTGTCCAAAGAGGACGACTCCGTTAAGAAAGGCATCAAAAACTGCACCATGGACTTGTTCAAAGAGAAGAAAGGCATCAAAAACTACACCATGGACTTGTCCAAAGAGGACGACTCCGTGAAGAAAGGCATCAAAAACTACACCATGGACTTGTCCAAAGAGGACGACTCTGTGAAGAAAGGCATCAAAAACTACACCATGGACTTGTCCAAAGAGAAGAAAGGCATCAAAAACTGCACCATGGACTTGTCCACAGATGACTCTGTGAAGAAAGGCATCAAAAATTGCACCATGGACTTGTCCAAAGAGGACGACTCCGTTAAGAAAGGCGTCAAAAACTGCACCATGGACTTGTCCAAAGAGGACGACTCCGTGAAGAAAGGCATCAAAAACTACACCATGGACTTGTCCAAAGAGGACGACTCTGTGAAGAAAGGCATCAAAAACTGCACCATGGACTTGTCCAAAGAGGACGACTCCATTAAGAAAGGCGTCAAAAACTACACCATGGACTTGTCCAAAGAGGACGACTCTGGTGAGGACAGCGTTGAATACTCTTTCGAGGACAACTTTGTTGAGGACAATGACCATCGTAATGTTGATGGCAATGTTGATGACAAAACCCTGTCAAAGCTAAATCCTCTCCTTATTCCCAGTCCAGAGACAAAATTCATGGACCTCTTGAGGAGTGCAATCAAGCCAATGATGTGGCTGACCCTCAGCTTTGGTGCACTGTGGGACTAATAAAGGAATATCTTATCTTATCTTATCTTATCTTATCTTATCTTATCTTTGATAGCATGTAGAAGATTCTAGAGGCCGATGAGCCGGGTTCTGTGTGTGTGTTTGTATCTATGTATATAAATAATTTATAAATAAAAAAATGAAAAATGACAGTGGATGTAATGAATCTTTCTGAATATAACAATAACGCTAACTAGTTAAGAGTAGCCATTAGTGAGCGTACAGTGGAGACACATAAAAAGCAAAAATAGTATTTTGGATTTTCACTATTACATTATTCTCTACTGTGGCGAGCAAGATTAACATTTGTTTTTCATTGAGGGATGCCAGTTTTATGACAAACAAAGTTTTGGCATTTATACTCAAAAAATAAGGACTTCACCATGTGCATAATAGATGACAGCGGGGCTGACTGCGGCTCAGAGGGTAGAGCAGGTCGTCCGCCATTTGGAAGCTCGTGGTTCCATTCCCGGTTGCTCCGGTCACACGTCGAGCAAGACACTTAAACCCAAATAGCTCCTGAAGGCATAGCCATCAGTGTGTGAATGACTATTTAGATTAGAAAGTTGGCACTTTGCATGGCAGCCTCTGCCTTCAATCCATGTGTGGGAATGCTGACATGTGGTGGAGAACACATTAAGTGGTTGGAAGACTAGAGAGGTGTTATATGAAAGTTCATTTACCATTTACCATGACAGAAACATGTGACACGTTTTAGAAGCAATTAGTGCAACAGAAATATTGCTCAATTTGAGAGGCTTTTCCTATTGGATGGATGCTTCAGCTGGACATTTCTAAAGTTTTACCCATGACAAGATATATCGATATTGGATTCATTTAAAGTAATGCTGTGTATAGAAGAAAGAGAAAGATTTTTAGTCATCAAACACTATCCATGGCTATATCTTCAAAAAGTAATGCACTGTAATTCGTATATATCCCGCAAAACAAATCTGTGTGTAATTAATGTAATCGTGAACCAGGAATAAATAGCAGCAAACGCCACATGGACAGGTGGGTCCAAGGACACCAGACTTTTGCCCAGGAGACCAGCATTCATGTACTGTGTGATAACAGAAGTCAGTGCTGATTTATTTGTCACACAACTTACGTACTAAATTAACGCCACTTCCGGCATTATTTTCAGCCAAACTGCGATCTTTTCCTCAGCCTAACTGAGGAGTTTTCTTGTCTAAATCTAATGTTATAATACTGGAATGGGATCCAGTTGTTCCCAGTGTTTTCCCTGTGTTTCCCCTGCCCTTTTGTTTCTCGTCCTGTCTTCCCTTGTCTGTGTCCATGTATGGAAGTGTTTGTGCAGGTGAGCGTGGCCTCCAGTCTCCTCCCTGGGGCGGTTGGAGCTGGCACACCTGACCGCAATCTCCAGATATTCAACCCCTGCAGTATATCTGCCTGAGCTTACCTTCCATTCTTCACCAGATCGTTCAGTCACCCACCGTGCTAGCACACGTCTCAGGCCAAATACCTTTTGAACCTTGATTTTTCTTCGAGTGAGAGTTTTTGTACAAATCTGTCTTTTCCTGTGTCCGGTGCTGCTGTCTGCCAGCCTCTCCTGCTCCCTCACCTGCTACTCGCCTGCCTGCCTCCACTTCCCGATATCCCACCACAGTAAACAGGGGGGTCTATGGCAAACATGGCCAATGCAGCCTTGCAGCAATCATGTTTACATGTCAAGGTGTGTAAGGGGTTGGAACTAGGGCTGTCAAAGTTAACACGATAATAACGTGTTAACGCAAATTTGCTTTAAATTCGCCACTGATTTGTTTAACTCATTAATGCAATCAAGATTTCGGAGGGTGTAGCGGACTCAGTTTAATGGTAGAGTAAAGATACTGGTCTCACATAAAACTTGAAAACCATGAATCCATTGGTACTAACTACTCATAGTTGACACCACAAGCTAGTCATACTAGCTAGTCATACTAGCTTGTTGTGAAGGAGGTTAAATAACGTTCTGAACTTGTCCTAAATTTTGGTGAGGAAAAACTTCTCAAAGGGCTCCCTTGACCTCTGACCTCAATGAAAATGGGTTCTTTGGGTACCCATGAGTCTGCATTTTACAGACAGGATTTTATGATAATCGCATTGCAGCTTCAGCACACTGACACACTGACAGCTGTTGTTGCCTGTTGGACTTGAGTTTGACATGTTAAGATTGGAGCATGTTTTTATACTAAATATTATTGTTTTATGATTTCCAGTTATGAATATATATCATAAAACATATTCACCCACTCTCATGTTGATAAGGGTTTAAATACTTGACAAATCTCCTTTAAAGAACATTTTGAGTAGATGAATGAACTGATTAATTCGCGACTAATTGTGATTAACTATTTGAATCGACTGGCAGGTTTAGTTTGAACATTTGGAAAAGCTAACTCTCCTGCTGACACATTTCCGTCCAGCAACATTACATCTCTGATCTGGATGTCAGTGCACAGCCTGCCCACGAAGGTTCACAGCTAAACTCAAGCACACCTCTCAGCAATATTTTCCTGAGAGTTCACACTCATCAGTGTGTATTGCTAATCTTCTTATTCCACTGCCAGTCGGATTACCTGACTGCTGATTTGTTGAATAAACCTCTGTGTGTTTTCCCTCTCCTTCTTCCCTCAAGCTCTCTTTATCTTGCGAGTGTGTCCAGACAGACGATGCAGCCAGTAATCATTTGGTTGCAGCTGGTAGTATGGCAAAATTGCATCATATCCAAGAGTTCCATCTTAGACCCGCCATGAATACTACCTGAAGACATTCACGGACATGTTCTGCTCATTTTCTTGTCTGCAGGAGACGCTTTGTTTGCTTGAGTGAAACATTCCTGTAAGAACTTGCATAACAATGATGCTCATTTAGCAGGGCTGGATAGTCTCCTACATCACATAGTGCTGTGTTTGTTCTTTATATTAAGCATGCCTGCATAATTTGGAATATCTCTGCTAATTAACCTTGTGGTGTTAATTTGTGCAAAGCTTTCTAGATTGTAAATGGCCTCTCACAGCTGCTCTGTAATGCCTGTCTGCTCCGTGTGCAACAGTTGCAAGTAAAACACCGGTCTCAGAGTGTGTAAACCGGCAAAAACAAAGGCCCTCATCTGTATCCCCTCTCAAATATGCATGCGTCCACATACACGCAAGCACAAAAACACGCTGGTCTTGTTCTTTCAACTCCCTCTGCAGCCCTGAAAATGCATTCAGCCCCGCTACTGCAATGGACAAAATGTTTTTTTGTTAATTTTCTCTGTTCTGCTCCAGTCGGTGCAATGGCTAAATTGCTGCTTATTAGAGGGGATGCGGCCACACAGTGTACTAGGTCCATCCTGTTCCCCAATGTATGGGAAATGACTCCACTATTACGTGGAGGAAAGGAAAAGCATTAAGGGTGAGTGTATGCTGATGATGATCATGTGATGATTGTTGAATTCTTAAAGCAACCTAGAACTTGCACAAACTGAGTATGCATAATAAGTATACTCAATATGCAGTATAATAGAATAGTTTAAAAAATGAGTTCGTATTTTAGCACTTCTGGTTCCCTCGTCTGGAAGTCAACAATACAACAAACTGTTTTCTGAATGGGTTTTTAATCAGATTAAGATTTAATCAGATTTTAACGGTTTGTTTTATGACATACTGTCATAAAAAAAATAAAGGGAACACTAAAATATCCCATCCTAGATCTCAATGAATGAAATATTCCAGTTGAAAATCTTTATTCATTACTGTGGAATACATTGACAACAAAATAACATAAATTATCAATGTAAATCCAAATTATTATCCCTTAGAGGTCTGGATTTGGACTCATACTCAAAATAAAAGTAAAAAAATCACATTACAGGTTGATCTAACGTGAGTGGAAATTCCTCAAGACAAGTCAAATTGAGGCTCAGTAGTGTGTGTTGCCTCCACGTGCCTGTACGACCTCCCTACAACGCCTGGCCATGCTCCTGATAAGGAGGCGGACGTTCTCCTGAGGGATCTCCTCCCAGACCTGGATTAAAGCATCAGTCAACTCCCGGACAGTCTGCGGTGCAACGTGGCTTTGGTGGATGGAACCAGACATGATGTCCCAGATGTGCTGGATTGGATTCAGGTCTGGAGCTGCTGACACGCTTCAGCCACATGAGACCGAGCATTGTCATGCATCAGAAGGAACCCAGGGCCCACTGCACCAGCATATGGTCTCACAGTGGGTCTGAGGATCTCATCCCGGTACCTAATGGCAGTCAGGGTAGCTCTGGCTAGCACATGGAGGGCTGTGTTCACCTCCACAGAAATGCCTCCCCGCACCATTCCTCACCCACCGCCAACTGGTCATGCTGGAGGATGTTGCAGGTAGCAGAAGGTTCTCCACGGCGTCTCCAGACTGTCACGTCTGTCACATGTGCTCAGTGTGAACCTGCTCTCATGTGTGAAGAGCTCAGGGCGCTAATGGTGAATCTGCCAATCTTGGTGGGTTCTGGCAAATGCCGATCGCTCGGCGATCGTTTATACAGTGGATAGAAAAAGTCTAGGCACCCCTATTAAAGTACCAGGTTTTTGTGATGTCAAAACAAATGAGACCATGATAACTCATTTCAGAACTTTTCCACCTTTAATGTGACCAATAACCTGAACAATTCAAATGAAAAACAAAGTTTTGAAACTTACAATAACCTGGTTGCATAAATATGTCCACCCTTAAACTAACACTTTGTTTGATGCACATTTTGATTCTATTACAGCACTCAGTCTTTTTGGGTAGGAGTCTATCAGCATGGCTCATCTTGACTTGGTAATATCAAGTCAATTTCCTCCCTCATGGCACATTTCCATCCAGGTGCCTCAGGTGACTTCAGTGCTTCACTGTAGGTCTGTGGGATTCCGCACACAGCCCTGTAACAGTAATCAACAGATGCATGGTTCTTATCATTATCAGTTCAGTCTGTTTGGTAATCCTTTAAATATCTTGGAACAACTTTTTGAAACAACGAAATAACTCTCGGCTTACCCTGGCTGGCGTGATGGTCCCGCAGTATTTACGGATCTTTTCGGCCGTCATCCGCCGCTTCCCTCATTACTAATGAGAGGCTTTTACCGTTAAGAAACCGGATTAGCTCCGCGTAGCATTCTGCATAGTTTCTGGATCTGGGTCCACAGAAAGTATTGTGTCTTTCAAACCTTCAAGCCTCATGTGTCCCAGAAACATTACTTCCCAAAGTTTGTAGTTGTTTTGGTCTCCGTCGAAAACTAAACGTTGCCATCTTCCTCCTGTAGTCCGTTGCCTGAGCCCAGAACCTGTTGCAGCCTCCTCTTCACCCATATTTATACAAGGACACCGGGTTTTATCGTCTCATACTTATTGATTTTCTTCTGTCATCACAGCTGTCAGGAACAACATCTGTCACTGTGGTACTTGGCGCTTAACAGAGTAGCGAAGCTTCCGCTCTTATCGCAAACACTAAACAACTGCCGTAAAAAAACTAAAAGCGCGACGTAAAGTCGGTGCAATAGACGTGAAACAAAACAAGTCGTAAACCCAGCAGTATCGTGACATAAATACGATTTTAGATAGAAAATACATTTCAACATAAATACAGCAGCAAGATATTTCATCTCAATATTATGAACACAAAATGTGAACACAAATAAAACTGATGACGTCACATATCTCAACGAGTTTTATTCAATGCTAAGCTAGTTTTGTTGTCATGGTAACAAGTTGCGCATTTTAGCATGGTTCCAATATTCTGTTCTGATGATCAGAACAGAATATAGGAAGTTGTTGCACCTGCACGAGAGCTCACTTTCGTTCCAGCAGACACAGAGAGCAGACACATTTCTGGTGACTCTTAGCGGCGTCGAGTATCGATAACGCGAGACTTTCCTGTGGATTCAAGCGATCAGCCCAGTGCGCACTTGGAGTTGACAGCTTGTATCGTGTGTGTCTTTGCTATCAACTTCGTGTCTTCGGAGCTGTAAGTATTGATTTCCTTATATCAACACTTTATTTTAGTATTTTAAAGTTGATATCCCATAAACAAAGCTAATTTATCAGCTAATGGGACAGTGTATTGACTCAGTCACTTCTCTGGCCATATACTTTTAGTTGAAAGGCACAGCTCTTCCTCTGCAGTTAAGTTTACGACAGTCTAGTCATCACATTGGGAGAAATCTGTGACCTGACCTCACCTACTGGTTATACTACAGTAGGTGAGGTCATTTGTATTAATGTACATACTAATATACTGTCATTGTTTAGCTACATTTTGCTCCCATTCACTTGGTTCAAAGTGTATTGCGCTAAAGTCTTACTAGACATTACAACTACATTACAGTGTGTTGTAAAGCATTTAATTGTTTCAATGCTAGACAGCAGATTAAGCAGTTTATGCTGAATTTGAGCATCTTTGCACTGTCTTGTGCTTAATCTGGGAATAGATCTGAAGATGTTTCTGATTACTTGGACCCTCTTTACATGGCAGATCTTCAGCATCCCTTCACACAGACCTTTAAGTCTTACTCCTGCCTAGACAGAAATAGTTATCATTATTTTAAATTCTGTTCTGTCTTTTAAATCACTTTTAGGTTTGGTCCAAGCAACCGGTCCAAATGGCAGTAGTGAAGCTCTCTGTCAGCGACCTGCCCCAGGTCACCCGAGCCCTAAACTTCATCCAGGTCCAGCTCGCTGAGCTGGTCCAAAACTGTGGCAACATGCGGCAGAAGGGCCTGGTCAGCAACAGCTGCATTTTGGAGCTGGAAAACAAACTGCAGAAGGTCCTCCACGAGGTAGGCCTTTCTCATCTTGGAGCCATTTTTTCTCAGCTGATTCTCCTCTTTATACATTGTTAAAACTTCAGATAACACACAGAAAACTTTGGACAAAGCATCGATCAGATTGGACAGATATTTAATAAAGATAAATACACTTTTAAAATCTTATTAACAAGGCATTATGATGACGACTTAGCCTACTTCAGTAGTACGTGATGGATAAATAATAAATCGTCTTGTCATTCGCAACCTGTTTCTGCACAAACAAAAATCCCATAACCACTCTCACTGAAATGTTGTTTAAAGCAGACATATAAAAAACCCTCACTTGTCAGTGCTTGTGCACATCCATTTGAGTATCTGGAGTACCTACCAACCTGCAAACTACATTTTAAAAGGTGTACTATATTTGTCACAACCAATCAGAGCAGACTGGGTTTTTTTCAAAAGGGGGGCTTAAAAAGACAGGCCTGAAATGGAGCATCTCAGACAGAGGGTGAATGCAACTACGGGTATTTTTAAGACCCTGCAATGACATTTTGGTAATGATTTAATCTAATTAATTTAATCATTGTAGTTGTACGTATTCACTTCTATTCTTATGGACTGCAAAGCAATATCCAGTTGTAATATGATTATTTTCATAACTCCACTGAAGATGAATTTAAATTTAAAGTATTACACAGTCCCATTGGAGCCACTAAAAAAGGCTTCTTTTCTGATATAACTTCAGCTCAACATACATTTTGTATTTCAACTTTTTTGTCCTTCCTGTGTTTGATTTAGATCTGCGCAGTCTGCAGGCCTCCTCCGGTAAAACCGGTGAAGGATGACTTTGACATCGGCAAATACATCGCCAGAGGTGCCTTTGGGTGAGTAAGACAGACTGCTCTCTTTGTGTTCACACTGACTCTTTGGATAGTGCAGAGAGTCCAGTCAAAACAGAAATGAACCTGAAATGTGTCGTAGAGTTATTTTGTTCCAACTGGACAGTTTCTTTTTGAATCGGAGCTGATATTCAGCCATAGAAGGTGCTCACATTTCCTTTTCCCTCTTGTTCAGGAGTGTAAACGTTGTGCGCCACAAGAAGAGTCAGCAGATCTTTGCCATGAAGCAGATCAAGCTGCTTTCTCAGAGACACAGGGATTTCATCCTGATGGAGCGCGACATCCTCGTCTTCCTTGACAGCCCTTTTGTCGTCTCCATGTTCTGCGCATTTGACACAACGACTCACATGTACATGGTGATGGAGTATGTGGGAGGTAAGGAGCTTGTTTTGGATTGGTCACACATGCATATACACTATATCCACTGTACACACGTGACACACTCTAAGAAGACCTAAACATAGCAGCTGACCTGTTATGTCTCTCTCTGACCTTGTAGGTGGGAATCTCGGGAACGTACTGGACAAAAGTCGGCGTTTAAGTGTGTGGAGATCCCGCTTCTACATCGCAGAGGTCGTCTTGGCATTAGAGTACATCCACAGCCGCGGCATCATCCACAGAGACCTCAAACCTGACAAGTGAGTGGAGCAAAACTTACAGAAAGTCTCCCAGTATTTTGACACAATCTTGAGGCATATAGTATAACACGAGACATGTTCTGCTTCCCTCCATTGTAGTCTTCTGATCACAACCACAGGACACATCAAGGTTGCTGATTTCGGGGTGTCCAAGTGTGGGTCAATGAACATAACCTGTCGGACTAAAAAAGACTGTCAGCGAGTTGCCAGAGAGTTCACTGACAACGAGGTTAGTCTCCTCTTTTCTTCACTTATTTAAACACGTGTAAATCCTGTTATATGTATTTTCCTACTTCACTTACCATTTCTTCCCCTCTTTCATGTCCTCCTACAGGAGTGTGGCACGCCTGACTTTATAGCCCCTGAAGTGCTCAAACACACGGGCTATGGAAAGCCCGTAGACTGGTGGGCCATAGGGATTATCCTCTTTAATTTCCTGTATGGCGCCCCACCTTTGAATTATCCCCAGGAAGATGACGAGGAAGACGACGAGGAAGATGACGACAATGAGAGCAACACATTCATCATGCTCGAGGACGATGTGGAAAACTACAACTGTGCGATCAATGGTTAGAATCTTCAGATCCATTCATTATCTTCTCATCACATGCAACCTTTCTACACATTTGTCATTCTAGCAGTTCTCAATGAATCTTTCTGCATTTTAAAAATGATTCAAAATGCACCCACTTTGTGAATTAACGTTAAAATCTGGCACAAAGTAGCTTTCATTTCTTGTTTCTTTTAAATTTGGGATTTACATTTTTATGCTAGTTTTATGATGTTTTCCTCTAAGAATTATGTCATTCAGTCCCTTTGGTGATGTCAATTAAATGTAAATGTGTTTCTTTTCCAGATGACATCCCCTGGCCAGATACACGCTTTTCAATGCCGCAGGATGTCCTGAGCCTCATAAGTCGTCTTTTGGACAAGAACTGCGTGACACGTCTTGGTACAAGTAAGTGACAGCTTTACTAATGACAAACAACATGAGAAACAGAAACTGTATTTTTATTAGAATACTAACTGATGCCATGGTTAGAGGGGAGCTACATATACAGTGTCCAACAAGTGTTGATGTACAAACTAAAGGTTGTTGTGTCACTTCTTATCCAGGAGGTGCCAATGAGGTGAAAAGACACCCGTTCTTCAAGGATGTGGACTGGAGCGACCTCCTTAATCAGAAGGCTCCATTTATCCCTGTGGCAGAACCTGATGAGGAGTTTCAAAGTAGGTGCCAACGCAGACACACTGACAAAGGCTGCGGTCGAAAAGTCTTTTTCTCTTAGGAAGGTTCCTAACGGAGTGAAATGACTCGCAAGAATCTCAGTAGCAGCCGTGATAAGAGCTGCTCACAACCTCTAAATGCCAAGGAAAGGGGCTGCAGTGCTTCCTTTCCTATGTCCTTTAGCTTAGGATGCACTGGAGCGTCCTTTACCAAAGGAAAGGAGATCATGCCGTCCCACAATTCCTTGCAGCCATAACATTTAGAGTGACGCATCAATCTGCTGTTCATGAAAACAAATAATATGCTTATGTTGCATATTGTAGCGTATTATGTTGGCTTGTTAGTGGACAGTGACATCCATCTGGTTTCAATTCATTTTGAATTATTTATTTATTTTGAACATGTAAAACAAACAAGAATAACAAATAAAATGAACAGTAAACATATAGCAAACTTTCAATAAACAAATAATCAATATCTGTAAAGAAACATTACATGTCCAAAATGGAATGGGAAGAGTTCAGTCTACACATGGTCCTCCCCCTTCTCCATAACTCAATATTTAAAATATATGCCTTTTTTATTCATTTTTTATTAAGTCATATTTTTCACCGCTCCACGTTAGGCCAGATAACTATTATATGTTGATGTGAAGTGTTCCAGCAGCAGAATGACCTGTGGTATCTCTGAAGTCCTCATGAATTTTTCTTCACCTTTCCTTCATCTCATGACGTTTTCCATTGAGGTCAAGGAAAAGTGGATAGGAAATGACATCATTTTATGGCTCTTCGACCACAGCCTCATGTCTGACGTTGTTTTGTCGGTAATGTCTGGTGTGAATTTCAATTT
This sequence comes from Pterois miles, assembly GCA_947000775.1. Lineage (NCBI taxonomy): Eukaryota > Metazoa > Chordata > Actinopteri > Perciformes > Scorpaenidae > Pterois > Pterois miles. Next base: position 6,579,768 of record CAMQGK010000341.1, read on the forward strand.
GGATAAATATGTCAGTCTTTCCCATCACTTAACACGCGTTAATTGTTGCAGCATATCCTCCAGTGCTGTCCGACGTCAGCTCCGATGATGATGACGATGATGATGATTATGATGATGATGATTACCAGCATGAATCATCTGCAGAGCCAGCGGACTTCTGCTATGTTGCCTTCCGCTTCAAGGAGGTAGGCTACAGTTTTCCTCCAGCTCCTCACCTCTCACTGCTGGTTGAGACTGTATTAATCAGTTTCTCACTACTGAATGAACATTGAATAGAAATAACTGACAGCGGTTTTCTCTTAAATCTCCAGCAGCACAGCAGCCCCCCGCCCATGTCCACCTGCAGGCCGATGAATCGGGACCTGTTGTCAGAACCGGACGACTCCGGTGTGGACAGTGTTGAATACTCCGTCAAGGAGGCCTCCGTTAAGAAAGGCATCAAAAACTACACCATGGACTTGTCCAAAGAGGACGACTCCGTTAAGAAAGGCATCAAAAACTACACCATGGACTTGTCCAAAGAGGACGACTCCGTGAAGAAAGGCATCAAAAACTGCACCATGGACTTGTCCAAAGAGGACGACTCTGTGAAGAAAGGCATCAAAAACTACACCATGGACTTGTCCAAAGAGAAGAAAGGCATCAAAAACTACACCATGGACTTGTCCAAAGAGAAGAAAGGCATCAAAAACTGCACCATGGACTTGTCCAAAGAGGACGACTCCGTGAAGAAAGGCATCAAAAACTACACCATGGACTTGTCCAAAGAGGACGACTCCGTGAAGAAAGGCATCAAAAACTACACCATGGACTTGTCCAAAGAGAACAAAGGCATCAAAAACTGCACCATGGACTTGTCCAAAAAGAAGAAAGGCATCAAAAACTGCACCATGGACTTGTCCAAAGAGAAGAAAGGCATCAAAAACTGCACCATGGACTTGTCCAAAGAGAAGAAAGGCGTCAAAAACTACACCATGGACTTGTCCAAAGACGACGACTCCGTTAAGAAAGGCGTCAAAAACTACACCATGGACTTGTCCAAAGAGGACGACTCCGTGAAGAAAGGCATCAAAAACTGCACCATGGACTTGTCCAAAGAGGACGACTCCGTGAAGAAAGGCAACAAAAACTGCACCATGGACTTGTCCAAAGAGGACGACTCCGTGAAGAAAGGCAACAAAAACTGCACCATGGACTTGTCCAAAGAGGACGACTCCGTTAAGAAAGGCATCAAAAACTGCACCATGGACTTGTCCAAAGAGGACGACTCCGTTAAGAAAGGCATCAAAAACTGCACCATGGACTTGTTCAAAGAGAAGAAAGGCATCAAAAACTACACCATGGACTTGTCCAAAGAGGACGACTCCGTGAAGAAAGGCATCAAAAACTACACCATGGACTTGTCCAAAGAGGACGACTCCGTGAAGAAAGGCATCAAAAACTACACCATGGACTTGTCCAAAGAGAAGAAAAGCATCAAAAACTACACCATGGACTTGTCCAAAGAGGACGACTCTGTGAAGAAAGGCATCAAAAACTACACCATGGACTTGTCCAAAGAGAAGAAAGGCATCAAAAACTGCACCATGGACTTGTCCACAGATGACTCTGTGAAGAAAGGCATCAAAAATTGCACCATGGACTTGTCCAAAGAGGATGACTCCGTGAAGAAAGGCGTCAAAAATTGCACCATGGACTTGTCCAAAGAGGACGACTCTGGTGTGGACAGCGTTGAATACTCTGTCAAGGAGGACTCAGTTAAGAAAGGTATCAAAAACTACACCATGGACTTGTCCAAAGAGGACGACTCCGTTAAGAAAGGCGTCAAAAACTGCACCATGGACTTGTCCAAAGAGGACGACTCTGTGAAGAAAGGCATCAAAAACTACACCATGGACTTGTTCAAAGAGGAGAAAGGCATCAAAAACTACTCCATGGACTTGTCCAAAGAGGACGACTCCGTGAAGAAAGGCATCAAAAACTACTCCATGGACTTGTCCAAAGAGGACGACTTCGTGAAGAAAGGCATCAAAAACTACACCATGGACTTGTCCAAAGAGGACGACTCTGTGAAGAAAGGCATCAAAAACTGCACCATGGACTTGTCCAAAGAGGACGACTCTGGTGAGGACAGCGTTGAATACTCTTTCGAGGACAACTTTGTTGAGGACAATGACCATCGCAATGTTGATGGCAATGTTGATGACAAAACCCTGTCAAAGCTAAATCCTCTCCTTATTCCCAGTCCAGAGACAAAATTCATGGACCTCTTGAGGAGTGCAATCAAGCCAATGATGTGGCTGACCCTCAGCTTTGGTGCACTGTGGGACTAATAAAGGAATATCTTATCTTATCTTATCTTATCTTATCTTTGATAGCATGTAGAAGATTCTAGAGGCCGATGAGCCGGGTTCTGTGTGTGTGTTTGTATATATGTATATAAATAATTTATAAATAAAAAAATGAAAAATGACAGTGGATGTAATGAATCTTTCTGAATATAACAATAACACTAACTAGTTAAGAGTAGCCATTAGTGAGCGTACAGTGGAGACACATAAAAAGCAAAAATAGTATTTTGGATTTTCACTATTACATTATTCTCTACTGTGGCGAGCAAGATTAACATTTGTTTTTCATTGAGGGATGCCAGTTTTATTACAAACAAAGTTTTGGCATTTATACTCAAAAAATAAGGACTTCACCATGTGCATAATAGATGACAGCGGGGCTGACTGCGGCTCAGAGGGTAGAGCAGGTCGTCCGCCATTTGGAAGCTCGTGGTTCCATTCCCGGTTGCTCCGGTCACACGTCGAGCAAGACACTTAAACCCAAATAGCTCCTGAAGGCATAGCCATCAGTGTGTGAATGACTATTTAGATTAGAAAGTTGGCCCTTTGCATGGCAGCCTCTGCCTTCAATCCATGTGTGGGAATGCTGACATGTGGTGGAGAACACATTAAGTGGTTGGAAGACTAGAGAGGTGTTATATGAAAGTTCATTTACCATTTACCATGACAGAAACATGTGACACGTTTTAGAAGCAATTAGTGCAACAGAAATATTGCTCAATTTGAGAGGCTTTTCCTATTGGATGGATGCTTCAGCTGGACATTTCTAAAGTTTTACCCATGACAAGATATATCGATATTGGATTCATTTAAAGTAATGCTGTGTATAGAAGAAAGAGAAAGATTTTTAGTCATCAAACACTATTCATGGCTATATCTTCAAAAAGTAATGCACTGTAATTCGTATATATCCCGCAAAACAAATCTGTGTGTAATTAATGTAATCGTGAACCAGGAATAAATAGCAGCAAATGCCACATGGACCGGTGGGTCCAAGGACACCAGACTTTTGCCCAGGAGACCAGCATTCATGTACTGTGTGATAACAGAAGTCAGTGCTGATTTATTTGTCACACAACTTACGTACTAAATTAACGCCACTTCCGGCATTATTTTCAGCCAAACTGCGATCTTTTCCTCAGCCTAACTGAGGAGTTTTCTTGTCTAAATCTAATGTTATAATACTGGAATGGGATCCAGTTGTTCCCAGTGTTTTCCCTGTGTTTCCCCTGCCCTTTTGTTTCTCGTCCTGTCTTCCCTTGTCTGTCTCCATGTATGGAAGTGTGCAGGTGAGTGTGGCCTCCAGTCTCCTCCCTGGGGCGGTTGGAGCTGGCACACCTGACCGCAATCTCCAGATATTCAACCCCTGCAGTATATCTGCCTGAGCTTACCTTCCATTCTTCACCAGATCGTTCAGTCACCCACCGTGCTAGCACACGTCTCAGGCCAAATACCTTTTGAACCTTGATTTTTCTTCGAGTGAGAGTTTTTGTACAAATCTGTCTTTTCCTGTGTCCGGTGCTGCTGTCTGCCAGCCTCTCCTGCTCCCTCACCTGCTACTCGCCTGCCTGCCTCCACTTCCCGATACCCCACCACAGTAAACAGGGGGGTCTACACTTTGAAGTGATGCATGAATACTAACTCTGCATGAATTTTGTAATTAAAGATCCACTACAGGTGCTCCAGCTCCCCAGTTTCATTACCACTAATTGAAGCCAATTACTTTCCAGGCTGTGTGGGTGCATGGATATAAACAGTACAGTAAACAGGGGGGTCTATGGCAAACATGGCCAATGCAGCCTTGCAGCAATCATGTTTACATGTCAAGGTGTGTAAGGGGTTGGAACTAGGGCTGTCAAAGTTAACGCGATAATAACGTGTTAACGCAAATTTGCTTTAAATTCGCCACTGATTTGTTTAACTCATTAATGCAATCAAGATTTCGGAGGGTGTAGCGGACTCAGTTTAATGGTAGAGTAAAGATACTGGTCTCACATAAAACTTGAAAACCATGAATCCATTGGTACTAACTAGTCATAGTTGACACCACAAGCTAGTCATACTAGCTTGTTGTGAAGGAGGTTAAATAACGCTCTGAACTTGTGCTAAATTTTGGTGAGGAAAAACTTCTCAAAGGGCTCCCTTGACCTCTGACCTCAATGAAAATGGGTTCTTTGGGTACCCATGAGTCTGCATTTTACAGACAGGATTTTATGATAATCGCATTGCAGCTTCAGCACACTGACACACTGACAGCTGTTGTTGCCTGTTGGGCTTGAGTTTGACATGTTAAGATTGGAGCATATTTTTATACTAAATATTATTGTTTTATGATTTCCAGTTATGAATATATATCATAAAACATATTCACCCACTCTCATGTTGATAAGGGTTTAAATACTTGACAAATCTCCTTTAAAGAACATTTTGAGCAGATGAATGAACTGATTAATTCGCGACTAATTGTGATTAACTATTTGAATCGACCGGCAGGTTTAGTTTGAACATTTGGAAAAGCTAACTCTCCTGCTGACACATTTCCGTCCAGCAACATTACATCTCTGATCTGGATGTCAGTGCACAGCCTGCCCACGAAGGTTCACAGCTAAACTCAAGCACACCTCTCAGTAATATTTTCCTGAGAGTTCACACTCATCAGTGTGTATTGCTAATCTTCTTATTCCACTGCCAGTCGGATTACCTGACTGCTGATTTGTTGAATAAACCTGTGTGTGTTTTCCCTCTCCCTCTTCCCTCAAGCTCTCTTTATCTTGCGAGTGTGTCCAGACAGACGATGCAGCCAGTAATCATTTGGTTGCAGCTGGTAGTATGGCAAAATTGCATCATATCCAAGAGTTCCATCTTAGACCCGCCATGAATACTACCTGAAGACATTCACGGACATGTTCTGCTCATTTTCTTGTCTGCAGGAGACGCTTTGTTTGCTTGAGTGAAACATTCCTGTAAGAACTTGCATAACAATGATGCTCATTTAGCAGGGCTGGATAGTCTCCTACATCACATAGTGCTGTGTTTGTTCTTTATATTAAGCATGCATGCATAATTTGGAATATCTCTGCTAATTAACCTTGTGGTGTTAATTTGTGCAAAGCTTTCTAGATTGTAAATGGCCTCTCACAGATGCTCTGTAATGCTTGTCTGCTCCGTGTGCAACAGTTGCAAGTAAAACACCGGTCTCAGAGTGTGTAAACCGGCAAAAACAAAGGCCCTCATCTGTATCCCCTCTCAAATATGCATGCGTCCACATACACGCAAGCACAAAAACACGCTGGTCTTGTTCTTTCAACTCCCTCTGCAGCCCTGAAAATGCATTCAGCCCCGCTACTGCAATGGACAAAATGTTTTTTTGTTAATTTTCTCTGTTCTGCTCCAGTCGGTGCAATGACTAAATTGCTGCTTATTAGAGGGGATGCGGCCACACAGTGTACTAGGTCCATCCTGTTCCCCAATGTATGGGAAATGACTCCACTATTACGTGGAGGAAAGGAAAAGCATTAAGGGTGAGTGTATGCTGATGATGATCATGTGATGATTGTTGAATTCTTAAAGCAACCTAGAACTTGCACAAACTGAGTATGCATAATAAGTATACTCAATATGCAGTATAATAGAATACTTTAAAAAATGAGTTCGTATTTTAGCACTTCTGGTTCCCTCATCTGGAAGTCAACAATACAACAAACTGTTTTCTGAATGGGTTTTTAATCAGATTAAGATTTAATCAGATTTTAACGGTTTGTTTTATGACATACTGTCATAAAAAAAATAAAGGGAACACTAAAATATCCCATCCTAGATCTCAATGAATGAAATATTCCAGTTGAAAATCTTTATTCATTACTGTGGAATACATTGACAACAAAATAACATAAATTATCAATGTAAATCCAAATTATTATCCCATAGAGGTCTGGATTTGGACTCATACTCAAAATAAAAGTAAAAAAATCACATTACAGGTTGATCTAACGTGAGTGGAAATTCCTCAAGACAAGTCAAAATGAGGCTCAGTAGTGTGTGTTGCCTCCACGTGCCTGTACGACCTCCCTACAACGCCTGGCCATGCTCCTGATAAGGAGGCGGACGTTCTCCTGAGGGATCTCCTCCCAGACCTGGATTAAAGCATCAGTCAACTCCCGGACAGTCTGCGGTGCAACGTGGCTTTGGTGGATGGAACCAGACATGATGTCCCAGATGTGCTGGATTGGATTCAGGTCTGGAGCTGCTGACACGCTTCAGCCACATGAGACTGAGCATTGTCATGCATCAGAAGGAACCCAGGGCCCACTGCACCAGCATATGGTCTCACAGTGGGTCTGAGGATCTCATCCCGGTACCTAATGGCAGTCAGGGTAGCTCTGGCTAGCACATGGAGGGCTGTGTTCACCTCCAAAGAAATGCCTCCCCGCACCATTCCTCACCCACCGCCAACTGGTCATGCTGGAGGATGTTGCAGGTAGCAGAAGGTTCTCCACGGCGTCTCCAGACTGTCACATCTGTCACATGTGCTCAGTGTGAACCTGCTCTCATGTGTGAAGAGCTCAGGGCGCTAATGGTGAATCTGCCAATCTTGGTGGGTTCTGGCAAATGCCGATCGCTCGGCGATCGTTTATACAGTGGATAGAAAAAGTCTAGGCACCCCTATTAAAATACCAGGTTTTTGTGATGTCAAAACAAATGAGACCATGATAAATCATTTCAGAACTTTTCCACCTTTAATGTGACCTATAACCTGTACAATTCAACTGAAAAACAAAGTTTTGAAACTTACAATAACCTGGTTGCATAAATATGCCCACCCTTAAACTAACACTTTGTTTGATGCACATTTTGATTCTATTACAGCACTCAGTCTTTTTGGGTAGGAGTCTATCAGCATGGCTCATCTTGACTTGGTAATATCAAGTCAATTTCCTCCCTCATGGCACATTTCCATCCAGGTGCCTCAGGTGACTTCAGTGCTTCACTGTAGGTCTGTGGGATTCCGCACACAGCCCTGTAACAGTAATCAACAGATGCATGGTTCTTATCATTATCAGTTCAGTCTGTTTGGTAATCCTTTAAATATCTTGGAACAACTTTTTCCCGTCTAGGATAGCGAGTGGCTTGGCTATACCTGGGTTTTGTGTCTGAGTTGGTCTCATTTTCATTTTGAACATTTTCTGCTGTTTCATCATTTTGTGACACATCTGTGTTAGTTCTCTCCTCATTCTTACTTTGTGTCTGGTTCCCTGCTTCATTGTCAACTTGTGAGACATCAGTAGTGTTTTCATTTGTAGGATTTCTGCTTTCATATCTCTGGATTTCGGGATCATAATCATCAGTTTGTGTCTGTTGTTCAACTCCGCTCTCTTTGATGAACTTCACCAGTCTATGTTTGGACACTTTTTCTGTATGCGGATTAAAGACAAGGTATGCAGGGCTGTTCTTACTGTATCCCACAAATACTCCCCTCTCACACCTGGGATCTAGTTTCTTGCTATCATGCTTGTATGCATAACACGCAGTCCCAAACACCAACATTTTCCAGAGATCAGGCTTTCTCCCTGTTAGCATTAAGTGTGGAGTATTTTTGAGTCTGTCATTGTAGCATCTATTTCGAATATGGGCAGCGTTTTGGATAGCATAAGGCCACAAAACCTTTGGTAACCCTTTGTCTAATAATAGACACCTTCCCATTTCAAAAAGAGTTCTCCTCTGTCTCTAGCTTTAGCATCAGCTTGCTTATTTCTGTTATTGGTGAATTTCCCTTCTGTGCATACATTACAGTTTACCTCTGTCGGACCTGTAATTTTCATACCATCTACCAAATCTGGTCATTTTAGCACATCTTTGACATTGCAATGTCCTAAGATCTCACGCCATGTTTTCACATCACAAGTTAGGTTCCTGCACAGCATGTCATTTACTGAATCATCATACTGTTGTTGTTGATTTACCATTGTGATGTAGTGGAGTCTTTCATGCTCCTCTATGCTGAGCACCGTCCCTTCTTTGGTTATGAATCTGTCTTGTCCTTCCTTGAATATCACGCTGGCTCCATCAGCTGTGGCCGCCTTCACAGAGATGAAGTCCTGAGGATATGATGGGATGAATAAGGCCTTCTTTAGGGTTACCAGGACAGCTTTTCCATCAATATCACTATAGTAATACAGTAATATAATAACATAGTCTGTTATAGTTTCACCAGAGTCAGTTTGTTATACAGGGAAATAACTCTCGGCTTACCCTGGCTGGCGTGATGGTCCCGCAGTATTTACGGATCTTTTCGGCCGTCATCCGCCGCTTCCCTCATTACTAATGAGAGGCTTTTACCGTTAAGAAACCGGATTAGCTCCGCGTAGCATTCTGCATAGTTTCTGGATCTGGGTCCACAGAAAGTATTGTGTCTTTCAAACCTTCAAGCCTCATGTGTCCCAGAAACATTACTTCCCAAAGTTTGTAGTTGTTTTGGTCTCCGTCGAAAACTAAACGTTGCCATCTTCCTCCTGTAGTCCGTTGCCTGAGCCCAGAACCTGTTGCAGCCTCCTCTTCACCCATAGTTATACAAGGACACCGGGTTTTATCGTCTCTAACTTATTGATTTTCTTCTGTCATCACAGCTGTCAGGAACAACATCTGTCACTGTGGTACTTGGCGCTTAACAGAGTAGCGAAGCTTCCGCTCTTAAACAACTGCCGTAAAACACTAAACAACTGCCGTAAAAAAACTAAAAGCGCGACGTAAAGTCGGTGCAATAGACGTGAAACAAAACAAGTCGTAAACCCAGCAGTATCGTGACATAAATACGATTTTAGATAGAAAATACATTTTAACATAAATACAGCAGCAAGATATTTCATCTCAATATTATGAACACAAAATGTGAACACAAATAAAACTGATGACGTCACATATGTCAACGAGTTTTATTCAATGCTAAGCTAGTTTTGTTGTCATGGTAACAAGTTGCGCATTTTAGCATGGTTCCAATATTCTGTTCTGATGATCAGAACTGAATATTGGAAGTTGTTGCACCTGCACGAGAGCTCACTTTCGTTCCAGCAGACACAGAGAGCAGACACATTTCTGGTGACTCTTAGCGGCGTCGAGTATCGATAACGCGAGACTTTCCTGTGGATTCAAGCGATCAGCCCAGTGCGCACTTGGAGTTGACAGCTTGTATCGTGTGTGTCTTTGCTATCAACTTCGTGTCTTCGGAGCTGTAAGTATTGATTTCCTTATATCAACACTTTATTTTAGTATTTTAAAGTTGATATCCCATAAAAAAAGCTAATTTATCAGCTAATGGGACAGTGTATTGACTCAGTCACTTCTCTGGCCATATACTTTTAGTTGAAAGGCACAGCTCTTCCTCTGCAGTTAAGTTTACGACAGTCTAGTCATCACATTGGGAGAAATCTGTGACCTGACCTCACCTACTGGTTATACTACAGTAGGTGAGGTCATTTGTATTAATGTACATACTAATATACTGTCATTGTTTAGCTACATTTTGCTCCCATTCACTTGGTTCAAAGTGTATTGCGCTAAAGTCTTACTAGACATTACAACTACATTACAGTGTGTTGTAAAGCATTTCATTGTTTCAATGCTAGACAGCAGATTAAGCAGTTTATGCTTAATTTGAGCATCTTTGCACTGTCTTGTGCTTAATCTGGGAATAGATCTGAAGATGTTTCTGATTACTTGGACCCTCTTTACATGGCAGATCTTCAGCATCCCTTCACACAGACCTTTAAGTCTTACTCCTGCCTAGACAGAAATAGTTATCATTATTTTAAATTCTGTTCTGTCTTTTAAATCACTTTTAGGTTTGGTCCAAGCAACCGGTCCAAATGGCAGTAGTGAAGCTCTCTGTCAGCGACCTGCCCCAGGTCACCCGAGCCCTAAACTTCATCCAGGTCCAGCTCGCTGAGCTGGTCCAAAACTGTGGCAACATGCGGCAGAAGGGCCTGGTCAGCAACAGCTGCATTTTGGAGCTGGAAAACAAACTGCAGAAGGTCCTCCACGAGGTAGGCCTTTCTCATCTTGGAGCCATTTTTTCTCAGCTGATTCGCCTCTTTATACATTGTTAAAACTTCAGATAACAAACAGAAAACTTTGGACAAAGCATCGATCAGATTGGACAGATATTTAATAAAGATAAATACACTTTTAAAATCTTATTAACAAGGCATTATGATGACGACTTAGCCTACTTCAGTAGTACGTGATGGATAAATAATAAATCGTCTTGTCATTCGCAACCTGTTTCTGCACAAACAAAAATCCCATAACCACTCTCACTGAAATGTTGTTTAAAGCAGACATATAAAAAACCCTCACTTGTCAGTGCTTGTGCACATCCATTTGAGTATCTGGAGTACCTACCAACCTGCAAACTACATTTTAAAAGGTGTACTATATTTGTCACAACCAATCAGAGCAGACTGGGTTTTTTTTTCAAAAGGGGGGCTTAAAAAGACAGGCCTGAAATGGAGCATCTCAGACAGAGGGTGAATGCAACTACGGGTATTTTTAAGACCCTGCAATGACATTTTGGTAATGATTTAATCTAATGAATTTAATCATTGTAGTTGTACGTATTCACTTCTATTCTTATGGACTGCAAAGCAATATCCAGTTGTAATATGATTATTTTCATAACTCCACTGAAGATGAATTTAAATTTAAAGTATTACACAGTCCCATTGGAGCCACTAAAAAAGGCTTCTTTTCTGATATAACTTCAGCTCAATATACATTTTGTATTTCAACTTTTTTGTCCTTCCTGTGTTTGATTTAGATCTGCGCAGTCTGCAGGCCTCCTCCGGTAAAACCGGTGAAGGATGACTTTGACATCGGCAAATACATCGCCAGAGGTGCCTTTGGGTGAGTAAGACAGACTGCTCTCTTTGTGTTCACACTGACTCTTTGGATAGTGCAGAGAGTCCAGTCAAAACAGAAATGAACCTGAAATGTGTCGTAGAGTTATTTTGTTCCAACTGGACAGTTTCTTTTTGAATCAGAGCTGATATTCAGCCATAGAAGGTGCTCACATTTCCTTTTCCCTCTTGTTCAGGAGTGTAAACGTTGTGCGCCACAAGAAGAGTCAGCAGATCTTTGCCATGAAGCAGATCAAGCTGCTTTCTCAGAGACACAGGGATTTCATCCTGATGGAGCGCGACATCCTCGTCTTCCTTGACAGCCCTTTTGTCGTCTCCATGTTCTGCGCATTTGACACAACGACTCACATGTACATGGTGATGGAGTATGTGGGAGGTAAGGAGCTTGTTTTGGATTGGTCACACATGCATATACACTATATCCACTGTACACATGTGACACACTCTAAGAAGACCTAAACATAGCAGCTGACCTGTTATGTCTCTCTCTGACCTTGTAGGTGGGAATCTTGGGAACGTACTGGACAAAAGTCGGCGTTTAAGTGTGTGGAGATCCCGCTTCTACATCGCAGAGGTCGTCTTGGCATTAGAGTACATCCACAGCCGCGGCATCATCCACAGAGACCTCAAACCTGACAAGTGAGTGGAGCAAAACTTACAGAAAGTCTCCCAGTACTGATATTTTGACACAATCTTGAGGCATATAGTGTAACACGAGACATGTTCTGCTTCCCTCCATTGTAGTCTTCTGATCACAACCACAGGACACATCAAGGTTGCTGATTTCGGGGTGTCCAAGTGTGGGTCAATGAACATAACCTGTCGGACTAAAAAAGACTGTCAGCGAGTTGCCAGAGAGTTCACTGACAACGAGGTTAGTCTCCTCTTTTCTTCACTTATTTAAACACGTGTAAATCCTGTTATATGTATTTTCCTACTTCACTTACCATTTCTTCCCCTCTTTCATGTCCTCCTACAGGAGTGTGGCACACCTGACTTTATAGCCCCTGAAGTGCTCAAACACACGGGCTATGGAAAGCCCGTAGACTGGTGGGCCATAGGGATTATCCTCTTTAATTTCCTGTATGGCGCCCCACCTTTGAATTATCCCCAGGAAGACGACGAGGAAGACGACGACAATGAGAGCAACACATTCATCATGCTCGAGGACGATGTCGAAAACTACAACTGTGCGATCAATGGTTAGAATCTTCAGATCCATTCATTATCTTCTCATCACATGCAACCTTTCTACACATTCGTCATTCTAGCAGTTCTCAATGAATCTTTCTGCATTTTAAAAATGATTCAAAATGCACCCACTTTGTGAATTAACGTTAAAATCTGGCACAAAGTAGCTTTCATTTCTTGTTTCTTTTAAATTTGGGATTTACATTTTTATGCTAGTTTTATGATGTTTTCCTCTAAGAATTATGTCATTCAGTCCCTTTGGTGATGTCAATTAAATGTAAATGTGTTTCTTTTCCAGATGACATCCCCTGGCCAGATACACGCTTTTCAATGCCGCAGGATGTCCTGAGCCTCATAAGTCGTCTTTTGGACAAGAACTGCGTGACACGTCTTGGTACAAGTAAGTGACAGCTTTACTAATGACAAACAACATGAGAAACAGAAACTGTATTTTTATTAGAATACTAACTGATGCCATGGTTAGAGGGGAGCTACATATACAGTGTCCAACAAGTGTTGATGTACAAACTAAAGGTTGTTGTGTCACTTCTTATCCAGGAGGTGCCAATGAGGTGAAAAGACACCCGTTCTTCAAGGATGTGGACTGGAGCGACCTCCTTAATCAGAAGGCTCCATTTATCCCTGTGGCAGAACCTGATGAGGAGTTTCAAAGTAGGTGCCAACGCAGACACACTGACAAAGGCTGCGGTCGAAAAGTCTTTTTCTCTTAGGAAGGTTCCTAACAGAGTGAAATGACTCGCAAGAATCTCAGTAGCAGCCGTGATAAGAGCTGCTCACAACCTCTAAATGCCAAGGAAAGGGGCTGCAGTGCTTCCTTTCCTATGTCCTTTAGCTTAGGATGCACTGGAGCGTCCTTTACCAAAGGAAAGGAGATCATGCCGTCCCACAATTCCTTGCAGCCATAACATTTAGAGTGACGCATCAATCTGCTGTTCATGAAAACAAATAATATGCTTATGTTGCATATTGTAGCGTATTATGTTGGCTTGTTAGTGGACAGTGACATCCATCTGGTTTCAATTCATTTTGAATTATTTATTTATTTTGAACATGTAAAACAAACAAGAATAACAAATAAAATGAACAGTAAACATATAGCAAACTTTCAATAAACAAATAATCAATATCTGTAAAGAAACATTACATGTCCAAAACGGAATGGGAAGAGTTCAGTCTACACATGGTCCTCCCCCTTCTCCATAACTCAATATTTAAAATATATTCCTTTTTTATTCATTTTTTATGAAGTCATATTTTTCACCGCTCCACGTTAGGCCAGATAACTATTATATGTTGATGTGAAGTGTTCCAGCAGCAGAATGACCTGTGGTATCTCTGAAGTCCTCATGAATTTTTCTTCACCTTTCCTTCATCTCATGACGTTTTCCATTGAGGTCAAGGAAAAGTGGATAGGAAATGACATCATTTTATGGCTCTTCGACCACAGCCTCATGTCTGACGTTGTTTTGTCGGTAATGTCTGGTGTGAATTTCAATTTGGATAAATATGTCAGTCTTTCCCATCACTTAACACGCGTTAATTGTTGCAGCATATCCTCCAGTGCTGTCCGACGTCAGCTCCGATGATGATGACGATGATGATGATTATGATGATGATGATTACCAGCATGAATCATCTGCAGAGCCAGCGGACTTCTGCTATGTTGCCTTCCGCTTCAAGGAGGTAGGCTACAGTTTTCCTCCAGCTCCTCACCTCTCACTGCTGGTTGAGACTGTATTAATCGGTTTCTCACTACTGAATGAACATTGAATAGAAATAACTGACAGCGGTTTTCTCTTAAATCTCCAGCAACACAGCAGCCCCCCGCCCATGTCCACCTGCAGGCCGATGAATCGGGACCTGTTGTCAGAACCGGACGACTCCGGTGTGGACAGTGTTGAATACTCCGTCAAGGAGGCCTCCGTGAAGAAAGGCATCAAAAATTACACCATGGACTTGTCCAAAGAGGACGACTCCGTTAAGAAAGGCATCAAAAACTACACCATGGACTTGTCCAAAGAGGACGACTCCGTGAAGAAAGGCATCAAAAACTGCACCATGGACTTGTCCAAAGAGGACGACTCCGTGAAGAAAGGCATCAAAAACTGCACCATGGACTTGTCCAAAGAGGACGACTCCTTGAAGACAGGCATCAAAAACTACACCATGAACTTGTCCAAAGAGAACAAAGGCATCAAAAACTGCACCATGGACTTGTCCAAAAAGAAGAAAGGCATCAAAAACTGCACCATGGACTTGTCCAAAGAGAAGAAAGGCATCAAAAACTGCACCATGGACTTGTCCAAAGAGAAGAAAGGCATCAAAAACTGCACCATGGACTTGTCCAAAGAGGACGACTCCGTGAAGAAAGGCGTCAAAAACTACACCATGGACTTGTCCAAAGAGGACGACTCCGTTAAGAAAGGCGTCAAAAACTACACCATGGACTTGTCCAAAGAGGACGACTCCGTGAAGAAAGGCATCAAAAACTGCACCATGGACTTGTCCAAAGAGGACGACTCCGTGAAGAAAGGCAACAAAAACTGCACCATGGACTTGTCCAAAGAGGACGACTCCGTTAAGAAAGGCATCAAAAACTGCACCATGGACTTGTTCAAAGAGAAGAAAGGCATCAAAAACTGCACCATGGACTTGTCCAAAGAGGACGACTCCGTGAAGAAAGGCATCAAAAACTACACCATGGACTTGTCCAAAGAGGACGACTCCGTGAAGAAAGGCATCAAAAACTACACCATGGACTTGTCCAAAGAGAAGAAAAGCATCAAAAACTACACCATGGACTTGTCCAAAGAGGACGACTCTGTGAAGAAAGGCATCAAAAACTACACCATGGACTTGTCCAAAGAGAACAAAGGCATCAAAAACTGCACCATGGACTTGTCCAAAGAGAAGAAAGGCATCAAAAACTGCACCATGGACTTGTCCAAAGAGAAGAAAGGCATCAAAAACTGCACCATGGACTTGTCCACAGATGACTCTGTGAAGAAAGGCATCAAAAACTACTCCATGGACTTGTCCAAAGAGGACGACTCCGTGAAGAAAGGCATCAAAAACTACACCATGGACTTGTCCAAAGAGGACGACTCTGTGAAGAAAGGCATCAAAAACTGCACCATGGACTTGTCCAAAGAGGACGACTCTGGTGAGGACAGCGTTGAATACTCTTTCGAGGACAACTTTGTTGAGGACAATGACCATCGTAATGTTGATGGCAATGTTGATGACAAAACCCTGTCAAAGCTAAATCCTCTCCTTATTCCCAGTCCAGAGACAAAATTCATGGACCTCTTGAGGAGTGCAATCAAGCCAATGATGTGGCTGACCCTCAGCTTTGGTGCACTGTGGGACTAATAAAGGAATATCTTATCTTATCTTATCTTATCTTATCTTTGATAGCATGTAGAAGATTCTAGAGGCCGATGAGCCGGGTTCTGTGTGTGTGTTTGTATATATGTATATAAATAATTTATAAATAAAAAAATGAAAAATGACAGTGGATGTAATGAATCTTTCTGAATATAACAATAACGCTAACTAGTTAAGAGTAGCCATTAGTGAGCGTACAGTGGAGACACATAAAAAGCAAAAATAGTATTTTGGATTTTCACTATTACATTATTCTCTCTACTGTGGCGAGCAAGATTAACATTTGTTTTTCATTGAGGGATGCCAGTTTTATGACAAACAAAGTTTTGGCATTTATACTCAAAAAATAAGGACTTCACCATGTGCATAATAGATGACAGCGGGGCTGACTGCGGCTCAGAGGGTAGAGCAGGTCGTCCGCCATTTGGAAGCTCGTGGTTCCATTCCCGGTTGCTCCGGTCACACGTCGAGCAAGACACTTAAACCCAAATAGCTCCTGAAGGCATAGCCATCAGTGTGTGAATGACTATTTAGATTAGAAAGTTGGCACTTTGCATGGCAGCCTCTGCTCAGTGCTGATTTATTTGTCACACAACTTACGTACTAAATTAACGCCACTTCCGGCATTATTTTCAGCCAAACTGCGATCTTTTCCTCAGCCTAACTGAGGAGTTTTCTTGTCTAAATCTAATGTTATAATACTGGAATGGGATCCAGTTGTTCCCAGTGTTTTCCCTGTGTTTCCCCTGCCCTTTTGTTTCTCGTCCTGTCTTCCCTTGTCTGTCTCCATGTATGGAAGTGTTTGTGCAGGTGAGCGTGGCCTCCAGTCTCCTCCCTGGGGCGGTTGGAGCTGGCACACCTGACCGCAATATCCAGATATTCAACCCCTGCAGTATATCTGCCTGAGCTTACCTTCCATTCTTCACCAGATCGTTCAGTCACCCACCGTGCTAGCACACGTCTCAGGCCAAATACCTTTTGAACCTTGATTTTTCTTCGAGTGAGAGTTTTTGTACAAATCTGTCTTTTCCTGTGTCCGGTGCTGCTGTCTGCCAGCCTCTCCTGCTCCCTCACCTGCTACTCGCCTGCCTGCCTCCACTTCCCGATAGTCCACCACAGTAAACAGGGGGGTCTACACTTTGAAGTGATGCATGAATACTAACTCTGCATGAATTTTGTAATTAAAGATCCACTACAGGTGCTCCAGCTCCCCAGTTTCATTACCACTAATTGAAGCCAATTACTTTCCAGGCTGTGTGGGTGCATGGATATAAACAGTACAGTAAACAGGGGGGTCTATGGCAAACATGGCCAATGCAGCCTTGCAGCAATCATGTTTACATGTCAAGGTGTGTCAGGGGTTGGAACTAGGGCTGTCAAAGTTAACGCGATAATAACGTGTTAACGCAAATTTGCTTTAAATTCGCCACTGATTTGTTTAACTCATTAATGCAATCAAGATTTCGGAGGGTGTAGCGGACTCAGTTTAATGGTAGAGTAAAGATACTGGTCTCACATAAAACTTGAAAACCATGAATCCATTGGTACTAACTAGTCATAGTTGACACCACAAGCTAGTCATACTAGCTTGTTGTGAAGGAGGTTAAATAACGCTCTGAACTTGTCCTAAATTTTGGTGAGGAAAAACTTCTCAAAGGGCTCCCTTGACCTCTGACCTCAATGAAAATGGGTTCTTTGGGTACCCATGAGTCTGCATTTTACAGACAGGATTTTATGATAATCGCATTGCAGCTTCAGTACACTGACACACTGACAGCTGTTGTTGCCTGTTGGGCTTGAGTTTGACATGTTAAGATTGGAGCATATTTTTATACTAAATATTATTGTTTTATGATTTCCAGTTATGAATATATATCATACAACATATTCACCCACTCTCATGTTGATAAGGGTTTAAATACTTGACAAATCTCCTTTAAAGAACATTTTGAGCAGATGAATGAAGTGATTAATTCGCGACTAATTGTGATTAACTATTTGAATCGACTGGCAGGTTTAGTTTGAACATTTGGAAAAGCTAACTCTCCTGCTGACACATTTCCGTCCAGCAACATTACATCTCTGATCTGGATGTCAGTGCACAGCCTGCCCACGAAGGTTCACAGCTAAACTCAAGCACACCTCTCAGCAATATTTTCCTGAGAGTTCACACTCATCAGTGTGTATTGCTAATCTTCTTATTCCACTGCCAGTCGGATTACCTGACTGCTGATTTGTTAAGAAGAATAAGAGAATAAGATATTCCTTTATTAGTCCCACAGTGGGGAAATTTACACGTTACAGCAGCAATACAAATAAAATAAATTAGTATATACATAATAGAAAATAGAAAAAAAGTAAAGAGAAAAAATGTGTCCATCATATCAATGATATAATTGTACATAAAGTCCTTATTGCACTTATGTCCGGTGAGTTTGTTGTGAATGTGACTGTGATTGTGGTCTACTGGGAGCAGTGCTGGTTGTGGAGTCTAACAGCTGCAGGCAGGAAGGACCTTCTGTAACGCTCCTTCGTACACTTAGGGTGTAGCAGCCTGTCACTGAAGGAGCTCTCCAGAGCTCTGATGGTGTCTCTCATGGGGTGGGAGTCCTTCTCCATCATGGATGACAGCTTAGCCGTCATCCTCCTCTCTCCCACCACCTGCACTGTGTCCAGAGAGCATCCCAGGACAGAGCTGGCCCTTTTGATGATCTTATCCAGCCTCTTCCTGTCTGTAGCTGTGATGCTGCTGCCCCAGCAAACCACTCCATAAAATATGGCTGATGCCACAACAGTGTCATAAAAAGTTTTCACTAGTGTCCCCTGCACTCCAAAAGACCTCAGTCTCCTGAGCAGATACAGCCTGCTCTGGCCTTTCTTATGGAGTGCAGAGGAGTTTGTTGTCCAGTCCAGTTTATTGTTCAGGTGAACACCCAGGTATTTATAAGATGTCACTATCTCAATGTCTGATCCCTGGATGTTCACCGGTGTTGGAGGGGGATGAGTTTGCCTGCGGAAATCCACCACCAGCTCTTTAGTTTTCCCTGCGTTGATCTGGAGGTGGTTCCGCAGGCACCAGTTCACAAAGTCCTGGGAAAGTTCTCTGTACTCCCCATCGTCCCCATCAGTGATGAGGCCGACGATAGCAGAGTCATCAGAGAACTTCTGCAGGTGACAGGTTGGTGAGTTGTAAGTGAAGTCTGCAGTGTAGAGCGTGAAGAGGAACGGAGCCAGAACCGTTCCCTGCGGGGCCCCCACACTGCAGACCACCGTGTCTGAAATGAAGTCCTGTGTCCTCACAAACTGTGGGCGGTTTGTGAGGTAGTCCAGTATCCAGGATGTAAGATGTTGATCTACCCCTGCAGTCTCCAGTTTGTCCCCCAGAAGTGTCGGCTGGATGGTGTTGAAAGCACTGGAGAAATCAAAGAACATGATCCTCACAGTGCTCCCAGGCTTCTCCAGGTGAGACAGAGCTCGGTCCACAAGGAAGATGACGGCATCATCCACCCCAATGCCAGGTTGATAGGCAAACTGTAGTGGGTCCATGGATGGACTCACCACAGGGCGGAGATGTTGGAGGACCAGGCGCTCCAGGGCCTTCATCAGGTGGGATGTTAATGCCACCGGCCTGAAGCTGCTGGGGTCCTTGGGGTGTGGGGTCTTGGGCACAGGTACCACGCAGGCTGTCTTCCACAGTTGTGGTACCTTCCTCAGCTTCAGGCTCAGGTTGAATAGACGTCCAAAAGTCCCACACAGCTGATCTGCGCAGGACTTCAGGAGCCTGGAGCTGATGCCATCTGGACCCGTAGCCTTCCTGTTGAATAAACCTCTGTGTGTTTTCCCTCTCCTTCTTCCCTCAAGCTCTCTTTATCTTGCGAGTGTGTCCAGACAGACGATGCAGCCAGTAATCATTTGGTTGCAGCTGGTAGTATGGCAAAATTGCATCATATCCAAGAGTTCCATCTTAGACCCGCCATGAATACTACCTGAAGACATTCACGGACATGTTCTGCTCATTTTCTTGTCTGAAGGAGACGCTTTGTTTGCTTGAGTGAAACATTCCTGTAAGAACTTGCATAACAATGATGCACATTTAGCAGGGCTGGATAGTCTCCTACATCACATAGTGCTGTGTTTGTTCTTTATATTAAGCATGCCTGCATAATTTGGAATATCTCTGCTAATTAACCTTGTGGTGTTAATTTGTGCAAAGCTTTCTAGATTGTAAATGGCCTCTCACAGCTGCTCTGTAATGCCTGTCTGCTCCGTGTGCAACAGTTGCAAGTAAAACACCGGTCTCAGAGTGTGTAAACCGGCAAAAACAAAGGCCCTCATCTGTATCCCCTCTCAAATATGCATGCGTCCACATACACGCAAGCGCAAAAACACGCTGGTCTTGTTCTTTCAACTCCCTCTGCAGCCCTGAAAATGCATTCAGCCCCGCTACTGCAATGGACAAAATGTTTTTTTGTTAATTTTCTCTGTTCTGCTCCAGTCGGTGCAATGGCTAAATTGCTGCTTATTAGAGGGGATGCGGCCACACAGTGTACTAGGTCCATCCTGTTCCCCAATGTATGGGAAATGACTCCACTATTAAGTGGAGGAAAGGAAAAGCATTAAGGGTGAGTGTATGCTGATGATGATCATGTGATGATTGTTGAATTCTTAAAGCAACCTAGAACTTGCACAAACTGAGTATGCATAATAAGTATACTCAATATGCAGTATAATAGAATAGTTTAAAAAATGAGTTCGTATTTTAGCACTTCTGGTTCCCTCGTCTGGAAGTCAACAATACAACAAACTGTTTTCTGAATGGGTTTTTAATCAGATTAAGATTTAATCAGATTTTAACGGTTTGTTTTATGACATACTGTCATAAAAAAAATAAAGGGAACACTAAAATATCCCATCCTAGATCTCAATGAATGAAATATTCCAGTTGAAAATCTTTATTCATTACTGTGGAATACATTGACAACAAAATAACATAAATTATCAATGTAAATCCAAATTATTATCCCATAGAGGTCTGGATTTGGACTCATACTTAAAATAAAAGTAAAAAAATCACATTACAGGTTGATCTAACGTGAGTGGAAATTCCTCAAGACAAGTCAAAATGAGGCTCAGTAGTGTGTGTTGCCTCCACGTGCCTGTACGACCTCCCTACAACACCTGGCCATGCTCCTGATAAGGAGGCGGACGTTCTCCTGAGGGATCTCCTCCCAGACCTGGATTAAAGCATCAGTCAACTCCCGGACAGTCTGCGGTGCAACGTGGCTTTGGTGGATGGAACCAGACATGATGTCCCAGATGTGCTGGATTGGATTCAGGTCTGGAGCTGCTGACACGCTTCAGCCACATGAGACCGAGCATTGTCATGCATCAGAAGGAACCCAGGGCCCACTGCACCAGCATATGGTCTCACAGTGGGTCTGAGGATCTCATCCCGGTACCTAATGGCAGTCAGGGTAGCTCTGGCTAGCACATGGAGGGCTGTGTTCACCTCCAAAGAAATGCCTCCCCGCACCATTCCTCACCCACCGCCAACTGGTCATGCTGGAGGATGTTGCAGGTAGCAGAAGGTTCTCCACGGCGTCTCCAGACTGTCACGTCTGTCACATGTGCTCAGTGTGAACCTGCTCTCATGTGTGAAGAGCTCAGGGCGCTAATGGTGAATCTGCCAATCTTGGTGGGTTCTGGCAAATGCCGATCGCTCGGCGATCGTTTATACAGTGGATAGAAAAAGTCTAGGCACCCCTATTAAAATACCAGGTTTTTGTGATGTCAAAACAAATGAGACCATGATAAATCATTTCAGAACTTTTCCACCTTTAATGTGACCAATAACCTGAACAATTCAAATGAAAAACAAAGTTTTGAAACTTACAATAACCTGGTTGCATAAATATGCCCACCCTTAAACTAACACTTTGTTTGATGCACATTTTGATTCTATTACAGCACTCAGTCTTTTTGGGTAGGAGTCTATCAGCATGGCTCATCTTGACTTGGTAATATCAAGTCAATTTCTTCCCTCATGGCAAATTTCCATCCAGGTGCCTCAGGTGACTTCAGTGCTTCACTGTAGGTCTGTGGGATTCCGCACACAGCCCTGTAACAGTAATCAACAGATGCATGGTTCTTATCATTATCAGTTCAGTCTGTTTGGTAATCCTTTAAATATCTTGGAACAACTTTTTCCCGTCTAGGATAGCGAGTGGCTTGGCTATACCTGGGTTTTGTGTCTGAGTTGGTCTCATTTTCATTTTGAACATTTTCTGCTGTTTCATCATTTTGTGACACATCTGTGTTAGTTCTCTCCTCATTCTTACTTTGTGTCTGGTTCCCTGCTTCATTGTCAACCTGTGAGACATCAGTAGTGTTTTCATTTGTAGGATTTCTGCTTTCATATCTCTGGATTTCGGGATCATAATCATCAGTTTGTGTCTGTTGTTCAACTCCGCTCTCTTTGATGAACTTCACCAGTCTATGTTTGGACACTTTTTCTGTATGCGGATTAAAGACAAGGTATGCAGGGCTGTTCTTACTGTATCCCACAAATACTCCCCTCTCACACCTGGGATCTAGTTTCTTGCTATCATGCTTGTATGCATAACACGCAGTCCCAAACACCCACATTTTCCAGAGATCAGGCTTTCTCCCTGTTAGCATAAAGTGTGGAGTATTTTTGAGTCTGTCATTGTAGCATCTATTTCGAATATGGGCAGCGTTTTGGATAGCATAAGGCCACAAAACCTTTGGTAACCCTTTGTCTAATAATAGACACCTTCCCATTTCAAAAAGAGTTCTCCTCTGTCTCTAGCTTTAGCATCAGCTTGCTTATTTCTGTTATTGGTGAATTTCCCTTCTGTGCATACATTACAGTTTACCTCTGTCAGACCTGTAATTTTCATACCATCTACCAAATGTGGTCATTTTAGCACATCTTTGACATTGCAATGTCCTAAGATCTTACGCCATGTTTTCACATCACAAGTTAGGTTCCTGCACAGCATGTCATTTACTGAATCATCATACTGTTGTTGTTGATTTACCATTGTGATGTAGTAGAGTCTTTCATGCTCCTCTATGCTGAGCACCGTCCCTTCTTTGGTTATGAATCTGTCTTGTCCTTCCTTGAATATCACGCTGGCTCCATCAGCTGTGGCCGCCTTCACAGAGATGAAGTCCTGAGGATATGATGGGATGAATAAGGCCTTCTTTAGGGTTACCAGGACAGCTTTTCCATCAATATCACTATAGTAATACAGTAATATAATAACATAGTCTGTTATAGTTTCACCAGAGTCAGTTTGTTATACAGGGAAATAACTCTCAGCTTACCCTGGCTGGCGTGATGGTCCCGCAGTATTTACGGATCTTTTCGGCCGTCATCCGCCGCTTCCCTCATTACTAATGAGAGGCTTTTACCGTTAAGAAACCGGATTAGCTCCGCGTAGCATTCTGCATAGTTTCTGGATCTGGGTCCACAGAAAGTATTGTGTCTTTCAAACCTTCAAGCCTCATGTGTCCCAGAAACATTACTTCCCAAAGTTTGTAGTTGTTTTGGTCTCCGTCGAAAACTAAACGTTGCCATCTTCCTCCTGTAGTCCGTTGCCTGAGCCCAGAACCTGTTGCAGCCTCCTCTTCACCCATAGTTATACAAGGACACCGGGTTTTATCGTCTCTAACTTATTGATTTTCTTCTGTCATCACAGCTGTCAGGAACAACATCTGTCACTGTGGTACTTGGCGCTTAACAGAGTAGCGAAGCTTCCGCTCTTAAACAACTGCCGTAAAACACTAAACAACTGCCGTAAAAAAACTAAAAGCGCGACGTAAAGTCGGTGCAATAGACGTGAAACAAAACAAGTCGTAAACCCAGCAGTATCGTGACATAAATACGATTTTAGATAGAAAATACATTTTAACATAAATACAGCAGCAAGATATTTCATCTCAATATTATGAACACAAAATGTGAACACAAATAAAACTGATGACGTCACATATCTCAACGAGTTTTATTCAATGCTAAGCTAGTTTTGTTGTCATGGTAACAAGTTGCGCATTTTAGCATGGTTCCAATATTCTGTTCTGATGATCAGAACTGAATATTGGAAGTTGTTGCACCTGCACGAGAGCTCACTTTCGTTCCAGCAGACACAGAGAGCAGACACATTTCTGGTGACTCTTAGCGGCGTCGAGTATCGATAACGCGAGACTTTCCTGTGGATTCAAGCGATCAGCCCAGTGCGCACTTTGAGTTGACAGCTTGTATCGTGTGTGTCTTTGCTATCAACTTCGTGTCTTCGGAGCTGTAAGTATTGATTTCCTTATATCAACACTTTATTTTAGTATTTTAAAGTTGATATCCTCTAAAAAGCTAATTTATCAGCTAATGGGACAGTGTATTGACTCAGTCACTTCTCTGGCCATATACTTTTAGTTGAAAGGCACAGCTCTTCCTCTGCAGTTAAGTTTACGACAGTCTAGTCATCACATTGGGAGAAATCTGTGACCTGACCTCACCTACTGGTTATACTACAGTAGGTGAGGTCATTTGTATTAATGTACATACTAATATACTGTCATTGTTTAGCTACATTTTGCTCCCATTCACTTGGTTCAAAGTGTATTGCGCTAAAGTCTTACTAGACATTACAACTACATTACAGTGTGTTGTAAAGCATTTCATTGTTTCAATGCTAGACAGCAGATTAAGCAGTTTATGCTGAATTTGAGCATCTTTGCACTGTTTTGTGCTTAATCTGGGAATAGATCTGAAGATGTTTCTGATTACTTGGACCCTCTTTACATGGCAGATCTTCAGCATCCCTTCACACAGACCTTTAAGTCTTACTCCTGCCTAGACAGAAATAGTTATCATTATTTTAAATTCTGTTCTGTCTTTTAAATCACTTTTAGGTTTGGTCCAAGCAACCGGTCCAAATGGCAGTAGTGAAGCTCTCTGTCAGCGACCTGCCCCAGGTCACCCGAGCCCTAAACTTCATCCAGGTCCAGCTCGCTGAGCTGGTCCAAAACTGTGGCAACATGCGGCAGAAGGGCCTGGTCAGCAACAGCTGCATTTTGGAGCTGGAAAACAAACTGCAGAAGGTCCTCCACGAGGTAGGCTTCTCATCTTGGAGCCATTTTTTCTCAGCTGATTCGCCTCTTTATACTTTGTTAAAACTTCAGATAACAAACAGAAAACTTTGGACAAAGCATCGATCAGATTGGACAGATATTTAATAAAGATAAATACACTTTTAAAATCTTATTAACAAAGCATTATGATGACGACTTAGCCTACTTCAGTAGTACGTGATGGATAAATAATAAATCGTCTTGTCATTCGCAACCTGTTTCTGCACAAACAAAAATCCCATAACCACTCTCACTGAAATGTTGTTTAAAGCAGACATATAAAAAACCCTCACTTGTCAGTGCTTGTGCACATCCATTTGAGTATCTGGAGTACCTACCAACCTGCAAACTACATTTTAAAAGTTGTACTATATTTGTCACAACCAATCAGAGCAGACTGGGTTTTTTTTTCAAAAGGGGGGCTTAAAAAGACAGGCCTGAAATGGAGCATCTCAGACAGAGGGTGAATGCAACTACGGGTATTTTTAAGACCCTGCAATGACATTTTGGTAATGATTTAATCTAATGAATTTAATCATTGTAGTTGTACGTATTCACTTCTATTCTTATGGACTGCAAAGCAATATCCAGTTGTAATATGATTATTTTCATAACTCCACTGAAGATGAATTTAAATTTAAAGTATTACACAGTCCCATTGGAGCCACTAAAAAAAACTTCTTTTCTGATATAACTTCAGCTCAATATACATTTTGTATTTCAACTTTTTTGTCCTTCCTGTGTTTGATTTAGATCTGCGCAGTCTGCAGGCCTCCTCCGGTAAAACCGGTGAAGGATGACTTTGACATCGGCAAATACATCGCCAGAGGTGCCTTTGGGTGAGTAAGACAGACTGCTCTCTTTGTGTTCACACTGACTCTTTGGATAGTGCAGAGAGTCCAGTCAAAACAGAAATGAACCTGAAATGTGTCGTAGAGTTATTTTGTTCCAACTGGACAACTTCTTTTTGAATCAGAGCTGATATTCAGCCATAGAAGGTGCTCACATTTCCTTTTCCCTCTTGTTCAGGAGTGTAAACGTTGTGCGCCACAAGAAGAGTCAGCAGATCTTTGCCATGAAGCAGATCAAGCTGCTTTCTCAGAGACACAGGGATTTCATCCTGATGGAGCGCGACATCCTCGTCTTCCTTGACAGCCCTTTTGTCGTCTCCATGTTCTGCGCATTTGACACAACGACTCACATGTACATGGTGATGGAGTATGTGGGAGGTAAGGAGCTTGTTTTGGATTGGTCACACATGCATATACACTATATCCACTGTACACACGTGACACACTCTAAGAAGACCTAAACATAGCAGCTGACCTGTTATGTCTCTCTCTGACCTTGTAGGTGGGAATCTCGGGAACGTACTGGACAAAAGTCGGCGTTTAAGTGTGTGGAGATCCCGCTTCTACATCGCAGAGGTCGTCTTGGCATTAGAGTACATCCACAGCCGCGGCATCATCCACAGAGACCTCAAACCTGACAAGTGAGTGGAGCAAAACTTACAGAAAGTCTCCCAGTACTGATATTTTGACACAATCTTGAGGCATATAGTGTAACACGAGACATGTTCTGCTTCCCTCCATTGTAGTCTTCTGATCACAACCACGGGACACATCAAGGTTGCTGATTTCGGGGTGTCCAAGTGTGGGTCAATGAACATAACCTGTCGGACTAAAAAAGACTGTCAGCGAGTTGCCAGAGAGTTCACTGACAACGAGGTTAGTCTCCTCTTTTCTTCACTTATTTAAACACGTGTAAATCCTGGTGTATGTATTTTCCTACTTCACTTACCATTTCTTCCCCTCTTTCATGTCCTCCTACAGGAGTGTGGCACGCCTGACTTTATAGCCCCTGAAGTGCTCAAACACACGGGCTATGGAAAGCCCGTAGACTGGTGGGCCATAGGGATTATCCTCTTTAATTTCCTGTATGGCGCCCCACCTTTGAATTATCCCCAGGAAGACGACGAGGAAGACGACGACAATGAGAGCAACACATTCATCATGCTCGAGGACGATGTCGAAAACTACAACTGTGCGATCAATGGTTAGAATCTTCAGATCCATTCATTATCTTCTCATCACATGCAACCTTTCTACACATTTGTCATTCTAGCAGTTCTGAATGAATCTTTCTGCATTTTAAAAATGATTCAAAATGCACCCACTTTGTGAATTAACGTTAAAATCTGGCACAAAGTAGCTTTCATTTCTTGTTTCTTTTAAATTCATTAAAAGATTTACATTTTTATGCTAGTATTATGATATTTTCCTCTCAGAATTATGTCATTCAGTCCCTTTGGTGATGTCAATTAAATGTAAATGTGTTTCTTTTCCAGATGACATCCCCTGGCCAGATACACGCTTTTCAATGCCGCAGGATGTCCTGAGCCTCATAAGTCGTCTTTTGGACAAGAACTGCGTGACACGTCTTGGTACAAGTAAGTGACAGCTTTACTAATGACAAACAACATGAGAAACAGAAACTGTATTTTTATTAGAATACTAACTGATGCCATGGTTAGAGGGGAGCTACATATACAGTGTCCAACAAGTGTTGATGTACAAACTAAAGGTTGTTGTGTCACTTCTTATCCAGGAGGTGCCAATGAGGTGAAAAGACACCCGTTCTTCAAGGATGTGGACTGGAGCGACCTCCTTAATCAGAAGGCTCCATTTATCCCTGTGGCAGAACCTGATGAGGAGTTTCAAAGTAGGTGCCAACGCAGACACACTGACAAAGGCTGCGGTCGAAAAGTCTTTTTCTCTTAGGAAGGTTCCTAACGGAGTGAAATGACTCGCAAGAATCTCAGTAGCAGCCGTGATAAGAGCTGCTCACAACCTCTAAATGCCAAGGAAAGGGGCTGCAGTGCTTCCTTTCCTATGTCCTTTAGCTTAGGATGCACTGGAGCGTCCTTTACCAAAGGAAAGGAGATCATGCCGTCCCACAATTCCTTGCAGCCATAACATTTAGAGTGACGCATCAATCTGCTGTTCATGAAAACAAATAATATGCTTATGTTGCATATTGTAGCGTATTATGTTGGCTTGTTAGTGGACAGTGACATCCATCTGGTTTCAATTCATTTTGAATTATTTATTTATTTTGAACATGTAAAACAAACAAGAATAACAAATAAAATGAACAGTAAACATATAGCAAACTTTCAATAAACAAATAATCAATATCTGTAAAGAAACATTACATGTCCAAAACGGAATGGGAAGAGTTCAGTCTACACATGGTCCTCCCCCTTCTCCATAACTCAATATTTAAAATATATTCCTTTTTTATTCATTTTTTATGAAGTCATATTTTTCACCGCTCCACGTTAGGCCAGATAACTATTATATGTTGATGTGAAGTGTTCCAGCAGCAGAATGACCTGTGGTATCTCTGAAGTCGTCATGAATTTTTCTTCACCTTTCCTTCATCTCATGACGTTTTCCATTGAGGTCAAGGAAAAGTGGATAGGAAATGACATCATTTTATGGCTCTTCGACCACAGCCTCATGTCTGACGTTGTTTTGTCGGTAATGTCTGGTGTGAATTTCAATTTGGATAAATATGTCAGTCTTTCCCATCACTTAACACGCGTTAATTGTTGCAGCATATCCTCCAGTGCTGTCCGACGTCAGCTCCGATGATGATGACGATGATGATGATTATGATGATGATGATTACCAGCATGAATCATCTGCAGAGCCAGCGGACTTCTGCTATGTTGCCTTCCGCTTCAAGGAGGTAGGCTACAGTTTTCCTCCAGCTCCTCACCTCTCA
Source organism: Pterois miles (assembly GCA_947000775.1). NCBI lineage: Eukaryota > Metazoa > Chordata > Actinopteri > Perciformes > Scorpaenidae > Pterois > Pterois miles. The sequence continues at coordinate 6,608,569 of CAMQGK010000341.1, forward strand.
CTGCTGGTTGAGACTGTATTAATCGGTTTCTCACTACTGAATGAACATTGAATAGAAATAACTGACAGCGGTTTTCTCTTAAATCTCCAGCAGCACAGCAGCCCCCCGCCCATGTCCACCTGCAGGCCGATGAATCGGGACCTGTTGTCAGAACCGGACGACTCCGGTGTGGACAGTGTTGAATACTCCGTCAAGGAGGCCTCCGTTAAGAAAGGCATCAAAAACTACACCATGGACTTGTCCAAAGAGGACGACTCCGTTAAGAAAGGCATCAAAAACTACACCATGGACTTGTCCAAAGAGGACGACTCCGTTAAGAAAGGCATCAAAAACTACACCATGGACTTGTCCAAAGAGGACGACTCCGTGAAGAAAGGCATCAAAAACTGCACCATGGACTTGTCCAAAGAGGACGACTCTGTGAAGAAAGGCATCAAAAACTACACCATGGACTTGTCCAAAGAGAAGAAAGGCATCAAAAACTACACCATGGACTTGTCCAAAGAGGAAGACTCCGTTAAGAAAGGCATCAAAAACTGCACCATGGACTTGTCCAAAGAGGACGACTCCGTCAAGAAAGGCATCAAAAACTGCACCATGGACTTGTCCAAAGAGGACGACTCCTTGAAGACAGGCATCAAAAACTACACCATGAACTTGTCCAAAGAGAACAAAGGCATGAAAAACTGCACCATGGACTTGTCCAAAAAGAAGAAAGGCATCAAAAACTGCACCATGGACTTGTCCAAAGAGAAGAAAGGCATCAAAAACTGCACCATGGACTTGTCCAAAGAGAAGAAAGGCATCAAAAACTGCACCATGGACTTGTCCAAAGAGGACGACTCCGTGAAGAAAGGCGTCAAAAACTACACCATGGACTTGTCCAAAGAGGACGACTCCGTTAAGAAAGGCGTCAAAAACTACACCATGGACTTGTCCAAAGAGGACGACTCCGTGAAGAAAGGCATCAAAAACTGCACCATGGACTTGTCCAAAGAGGACGACTCCGTGAAGAAAGGCAACAAAAACTGCACCATGGACTTGTCCAAAGAGGACGACTCCGTTAAGAAAGGCATCAAAAACTGCACCATGGACTTGTTCAAAGAGAAGAAAGGCATCAAAAACTACACCATGGACTTGTCCAAAGAGGACGACTCCGTGAAGAAAGGCATCAAAAACTACACCATGGACTTGTCCAAAGAGAAGAAAAGCATCAAAAACTACACCATGGACTTGTCCAAAGAGGACGACTCTGTGAAGAAAGGCATCAAAAACTACACCATGGACTTGTCCAAAGAGAAGAAAGGCATCAAAAACTGCACCATGGACTTGTCCACAGATGACTCTGTGAAGAAAGGCATCAAAAATTGCACCATGGACTTGTCCAAAGAGGACGACTCTGTGAAGAAAGGCATCAAAAACTACACCATGGACTTGTTCAAAGAGGAGAAAGGCATCAAAAACTACTCCATGGACTTGTCCAAAGAGGACGACTCCGTGAAGAAAGGCATCAAAAACTACACCATGGACTTGTCCAAAGAGGACGACTCTGTGAAGAAAGGCATCAAAAACTGCACCATGGACTTGTCCAAAGAGGACGACTCCATTAAGAAAGGCGTCAAAAACTACACCATGGACTTGTCCAAAGAGGACGACTCTGGTGAGTACAGCGTTGAATACTCTTTCGAGGACAACTTTGTTGAGGACAATGACCATCGTAATGTTGATGGCAATGTTGATGACAAAACCCTGTCAAAGCTAAATCCTCTCCTTATTCCCAGTCCAGAGACAAAATTCATGGACCTCTTGAGGAGTGCAATCAAGCCAATGATGTGGCTGACCCTCAGCTTTGGTGCACTGTGGGACTAATAAAGGAATATCTTATCTTATCTTATCTTATCTTTGATAGCATGTAGAAGATTCTAGAGGCCGATGAGCCGGGTTCTGTGTGTGTGTTTGTATATATGTATATAAATAATTTATAAATAAAAAAATGAAAAATGACAGTGGATGTAATGAATCTTTCTGAATATAACAATAACGCTAACTAGTTAAGAGTAGCCATTAGTGAGCGTACAGTGGAGACACATAAAAAGCAAAAATAGTATTTTGGATTTTCACTATTACATTATTCTCTCTACTGTGGCGAGCAAGATTAACATTTGTTTTTCATTGAGGGATGCCAGTTTTATGACAAACAAAGTTTTGGCATTTATACTCAAAAAATAAGGACTTCACCATGTGCATAATAGATGACAGCGGGGCTGACTGCGGCTCAGAGGGTAGAGCAGGTCGTCCGCCATTTGGAAGCTCGTGGTTCCATTCCCGGTTGCTCCGGTCACACGTCGAGCAAGACACTTAAACCCAAATAGCTCCTGAAGGCATAGCCATCAGTGTGTGAATGACTATTTAGATTAGAAAGTTGGCACTTTGCATGGCAGCCTCTGCTCAGTGCTGATTTATTTGTCACACAACTTACGTACTAAATTAACGCCACTTCCGGCATTATTTTCAGCCAAACTGCGATCTTTTCCTCAGCCTAACTGAGGAGTTTTCTTGTCTAAATCTAATGTTATAATACTGGAATGGGATCCAGTTGTTCCCAGTGTTTTCCCTGTGTTTCCCCTGCCCTTTTGTTTCTCGTCCTGTCTTCCCTTGTCTGTGTCCATGTATGGAAGTGTTTGTGCAGGTGAGCGTGGCCTCCAGTCTCCTCCCTGGGGCGGTTGGAGCTGGCACACCTGACCGCAATCTCCAGATATTCAACCCCTGCAGTATATCTGCCTGAGCTTACCTTCCATTCTTCACCAGATCGTTCAGTCACCCACCGTGCTAGCACACGTCTCAGGCCAAATACCTTTTGAACCTTGATTTTTCTTCGAGTGAGAGTTTTTGTACAAATCTGTCTTTTCCTGTGTCCGGTGCTGCTGTCTGCCAGCCTCTCCTGCTCCCTCACCTGCTACTCGCCTGCCTGCCTCCACTTCCCGATAGTCCACCACAGTAAACAGGGGGGTCTACACTTTGAAGTGATGCATGAATACTAACTCTGCATGAATTTTGTAATTAAAGATCCACTACAGGTGCTCCAGCTCCCCAGTTTCATTACCACTAATTGAAGCCAATTACTTTCCAGGCTGTGTGGGTGCATGGATATAAACAGTACAGTAAACAGGGGGGTCTATGGCAAACATGGCCAATGCAGCCTTGCAGCAATCATGTTTACATGTCAAGGTGTGTCAGGGGTTGGAACTAGGGCTGTCAAAGTTAACGCGATAATAACGTGTTAACGCAAATTTGCTTTAAATTCGCCACTGATTTGTTTAACTCATTAATGCAATCAAGATTTCGGAGGGTGTAGCGGACTCAGTTTAATGGTAGAGTAAAGATACTGGTCTCACATAAAACTTGAAAACCATGAATCCATTGGTACTAACTAGTCATAGTTGACACCACAAGCTAGTCATACTAGCTTGTTGTGAAGGAGGTTAAATAACGCTCTGAACTTGTCCTAAATTTTGGTGAGGAAAAACTTCTCAAAGGGCTCCCTTGACCTCTGACCTCAATGAAAATGGGTTCTTTGGGTACCCATGAGTCTGCATTTTACAGACAGGATTTTATGATAATCGCATTGCAGCTTCAGTACACTGACACACTGACAGCTGTTGTTGCCTGTTGGGCTTGAGTTTGACATGTTAAGATTGGAGCATATTTTTATACTAAATATTATTGTTTTATGATTTCCAGTTATGAATATATATCATACAACATATTCACCCACTCTCATGTTGATAAGGGTTTAAATACTTGACAAATCTCCTTTAAAGAACATTTTGAGCAGATGAATGAAGTGATTAATTCGCGACTAATTGTGATTAACTATTTGAATCGACTGGCAGGTTTAGTTTGAACATTTGGAAAAGCTAACTCTCCTGCTGACACATTTCCGTCCAGCAACATTACATCTCTGATCTGGATGTCAGTGCACAGCCTGCCCACGAAGGTTCACAGCTAAACTCAAGCACACCTCTCAGCAATATTTTCCTGAGAGTTCACACTCATCAGTGTGTATTGCTAATCTTCTTATTCCACTGCCAGTCGGATTACCTGACTGCTGATTTGTTAAGAAGAATAAGAGAATAAGATATTCCTTTATTAGTCCCACAGTGGGGAAATTTACACGTTACAGCAGCAATACAAATAAAATAAATTAGTATATACATAATAGAAAATAGAAAAAAAGTAAAGAGAAAAAATGTGTCCATCATATCAATGATATAATTGTACATAAAGTCCTTATTGCACTTATGTCCGGTGAGTTTGTTGTGAATGTGACTGTGATTGTGGTCTACTGGGAGCAGTGCTGGTTGTGGAGTCTAACAGCTGCAGGCAGGAAGGACCTTCTGTAACGCTCCTTCGTACACTTAGGGTGTAGCAGCCTGTCACTGAAGGAGCTCTCCAGAGCTCTGATGGTGTCTCTCATGGGGTGGGAGTCCTTCTCCATCATGGATGACAGCTTAGCCGTCATCCTCCTCTCTCCCACCACCTGCACTGTGTCCAGAGAGCATCCCAGGACAGAGCTGGCCCTTTTGATGATCTTATCCAGCCTCTTCCTGTCTGTAGCTGTGATGCTGCTGCCCCAGCAAACCACTCCATAAAATATGGCTGATGCCACAACAGTGTCATAAAAAGTTTTCACTAGTGTCCCCTGCACTCCAAAAGACCTCAGTCTCCTGAGCAGATACAGCCTGCTCTGGCCTTTCTTATGGAGTGCAGAGGAGTTTGTTGTCCAGTCCAGTTTATTGTTCAGGTGAACACCCAGGTATTTATAAGATGTCACTATCTCAATGTCTGATCCCTGGATGTTCACCGGTGTTGGAGGGGGATGAGTTTGCCTGCGGAAATCCACCACCAGCTCTTTAGTTTTCCCTGCGTTGATCTGGAGGTGGTTCCGCAGGCACCAGTTCACAAAGTCCTGGGAAAGTTCTCTGTACTCCCCATCGTCCCCATCAGTGATGAGGCCGACGATAGCAGAGTCATCAGAGAACTTCTGCAGGTGACAGGTTGGTGAGTTGTAAGTGAAGTCTGCAGTGTAGAGCGTGAAGAGGAACGGAGCCAGAACCGTTCCCTGCGGGGCCCCCACACTGCAGACCACCGTGTCTGAAATGAAGTCCTGTGTCCTCACAAACTGTGGGCGGTTTGTGAGGTAGTCCAGTATCCAGGATGTAAGATGTTGATCTACCCCTGCAGTCTCCAGTTTGTCCCCCAGAAGTGTCGGCTGGATGGTGTTGAAAGCACTGGAGAAATCAAAGAACATGATCCTCACAGTGCTCCCAGGCTTCTCCAGGTGAGACAGAGCTCGGTCCACAAGGAAGATGACGGCATCATCCACCCCAATGCCAGGTTGATAGGCAAACTGTAGTGGGTCCATGGATGGACTCACCACAGGGCGGAGATGTTGGAGGACCAGGCGCTCCAGGGCCTTCATCAGGTGGGATGTTAATGCCACCGGCCTGAAGCTGCTGGGGTCCTTGGGGTGTGGGGTCTTGGGCACAGGTACCACGCAGGCTGTCTTCCACAGTTGTGGTACCTTCCTCAGCTTCAGGCTCAGGTTGAATAGACGTCCAAAAGTCCCACACAGCTGATCTGCGCAGGACTTCAGGAGCCTGGAGCTGATGCCATCTGGACCCGTAGCCTTCCTGTTGAATAAACCTCTGTGTGTTTTCCCTCTCCTTCTTCCCTCAAGCTCTCTTTATCTTGCGAGTGTGTCCAGACAGACGATGCAGCCAGTAATCATTTGGTTGCAGCTGGTAGTATGGCAAAATTGCATCATATCCAAGAGTTCCATCTTAGACCCGCCATGAATACTACCTGAAGACATTCACGGACATGTTCTGCTCATTTTCTTGTCTGAAGGAGACGCTTTGTTTGCTTGAGTGAAACATTCCTGTAAGAACTTGCATAACAATGATGCACATTTAGCAGGGCTGGATAGTCTCCTACATCACATAGTGCTGTGTTTGTTCTTTATATTAAGCATGCATGCAGAATTTGGAATATCTCTGCTAATTAACCTTGTGGTGTTAATTTGTGCAAAGCTTTCTAGATTGTAAATGGCCTCTCACAGCTGCTCTGTAATGCTTGTCTGCTCCGTGTGCAACAGTTGCAAGTAAAACACCGGTCTCAGAGTGTGTAAACCGGCAAAAACAAAGGCCCTCATCTGTATCCCCTCTCAAATATGCATGCGTCCACATACACGCAAGCACAAAAACACGCTGGTCTTGTTCTTTCAACTCCCTCTGCAGCCCTGAAAATGCATTCAGCCCCGCTACTGCAATGGACAAAATGTTTTTTTGTTAATTTTCTCTGTTCTGCTCCAGTCGGTGCAATGGCTAAATTGCTGCTTATTAGAGGGGATGCGGCCACACAGTGTACTAGGTCCATCCTGTTCCCCAATGTATGGGAAATGACTCCACTATTACGTGGAGGAAAGGAAAAGCATTAAGGGTGAGTGTATGCTGATGATGATCATGTGATGATTGTTGAATTCTTAAAGCAACCTAGAACTTGCACAAACTGAGTATGCATAATAAGTATACTCAATATGCAGTATAATAGAATAGTTTAAAAAATGAGTTCGTATTTTAGCACTTCTGGTTCCCTCGTCTGGAAGTCAACAATACAAAAAACTGTTTTCTGAATGGGTTTTTAATCAGATTAAGATTTAATCAGATTTTAACGGTTTGTTTTATGACATACTGTCATAAAAAAAATAAAGGGAACACTAAAATATCCCATCCTAGATCTCAATGAATGAAATATTCCAGTTGAAAATCTTTATTCATTACTGTGGAATACATTGACAACAAAATAACATAAATTATCAATGTAAATCCAAATTATTATCCCATAGAGGTCTGGATTTGGACTCATACTCAAAATAAAAGTAAAAAAATCACATTACAGGTTGATCTAACGTGAGTGGAAATTCCTCAAGACAAGTCAAATTGAGGCTCAGTAGTGTGTGTTGCCTCCACGTGCCTGTACGACCTCCCTACAACGCCTGGCCATGCTCCTGATAAGGAGGCGGACGTTCTCCTGAGGGATCTCCTCCCAGACCTGGATTAAAGCATCAGTCAACTCCCGGACAGTCTGCGGTGCAACGTGGCGTTGGTGGATGGAACCAGACATGATGTCCCAGATGTGCTGGATTGGATTCAGGTCTGGAGCTGCTGACACGCTTCAGCCACATGAGACCGAGCATTGTCATGCATCAGAAGGAACCCAGGGCCCACTGCACCAGCATATGGTCTCACAGAGGGTCTGAGGATCTCATCCCGGTACCTAATGGCAGTCAGGGTAGCTCTGGCTAGCACATGGAGGGCTGTGTTCACCTCCACAGAAATGCCTCCCCGCACCATTCCTCACCCACCGCCAACTGGTCATGCTGGAGGATGTTGCAGGTAGCAGAAGGTTCTCCACGGCGTCTCCAGACTGTCACGTCTGTCACATGTGCTCAGTGTGAACCTGCTCTCATGTGTGAAGAGCTCAGGGCGCTAATGGTGAATCTGCCAATCTTGGTGGGTTCTGGCAAATGCTGATCGCTTGGCGATCGTTTATACAGTGGATAGAAAAAGTCTAGGCACCCCTATTAAAATACCAGGTTTTTGTGATGTCAAAACAAATGAGACCATGATAACTCATTTCAGAACTTTTCCACCTTTAATGTGACCAATAACCTGAACAATTCAAATGAAAAACAAAGTTTTGAAACTTACAATAACCTGGTTGCATAAATATGTCCACCCTTAAACTAACACTTTGTTTGATGCACATTTTGATTCTATTACAGCACTCAGTCTTTTTGGGTAGGAGTCTATCAGCATGGCTCATCTTGACTTGGTAATATCAAGTCAATTTCTTCCCTCATGGCAAATTTCCATCCAGGTGCCTCAGGTGACTTCAGTGCTTCACTGTAGGTCTGTGGGATTCCGCACACAGCCCTGTAACAGTAATCAACAGATGCATGGTTCTTATCATTATCAGTTCAGTCTGTTTGGTAATCCTTTAAATATCTTGGAACAACTTTTTCCCGTCTAGGATAGCGAGTGGCTTGGCTATACCTGGGTTTTGTGTCTGAGTTGGTCTCATTTTCATTTTGAACATTTTCTGCTGTTTCATCATTTTGTGACACATCTGTGTTAGTACTCTCCTCATTCTTACTTTGTGTCTGGTTCCCTGCTTTATTGTCAACTTGTGAGACATCAGTAGTGTTTTCATTTGTAGGATTTCTGCTTTCATATCTCTGGATTTCGGGATCATAATCATCAGTTTGTGTCTGTTGTTCAACTCCGCTCTCTTTGATGAACTTCACCAGTCTATGTTTGGACACTTTTTCTGTATGCGGATTAAAGACAAGGTATGCAGGGCTGTTCTTACTGTATCCCACAAATACTCCCCTCTCACACCTGGGATCTAGTTTCTTGCTATCATGCTTGTATGCATAACACGCAGTCCCAAACACCAACATTTTCCAGAGATCAGGCTTTCTCCCTGTTAGCATTAAGTGTGGAGTATTTTTGAGTCTGTCATTGTAGCATCTATTTCGAATATGGGCAGCGTTTTGGATAGCATAAGGCCACAAAACCTTTGGTAACCCTTTGTCTAATAATAGACACCTTCCCATTTCAAAAAGAGTTCTCCACTGTCTCTAGCTTTAGCATCAGCTTGCTTATTTCTGTTATTGGTGAATTTCCCTTCTGTGCATACATTACAGTTTACCTCTGTCGGACCTGTAATTTTCATACCATCTACCAAATCTGGTCATTTTAGCACATCTTTGACATTGCAATGTCCTAAGATCTCACGCCATGTTTTCACATCACAAGTTAGGTTCCTGCACAGCATGTCATTTACTGAATCATCATACTGTTGTTGTTGATTTACCATTGTGATGTAGTGGAGTCTTTCATGCTCCTCTATGCTGAGCACCGTCCCTTCTTTGGTTATGAATCTGTCTTGTCCTTCCTTGAATATCACGCTGGCTCCATCAGCTGTGGCCGCCTTCACAGAGATGAAGTCCTGAGGATATGATGGGATGAATAAGGCCTTCTTTAGGGTTACCAGGACAGCTTTTCCATCAATATCACTATAGTAATACAGTAATATAATAACATAGTCTGTTATAGTTTCACCAGAGTCAGTTTGTTATACAGGGAAATAACTCTCGGCTTACCCTGGCTGGCGTGATGGTCCCGCAGTATTTACGGATCTTTTCGGCCGTCATCCGCCGCTTCCCTCATTACTAATGAGAGGCTTTTACCGTTAAGAAACCGGATTAGCTCCGCGTAGCATTCTGCATAGTTTCTGGATCTGGGTCCACAGAAAGTATTGTGTCTTTCAAACCTTCAAGCCTCATGTGTCCCAGAAACATTACTTCCCAAAGTTTGTAGTTGTTTTGGTCTCCGTCGAAAACTAAACGTTGCCATCTTCCTCCTGTAGTCCGTTGCCTGAGCCCAGAACCTGTTGCAGCCTCCTCTTCACCCATATTTATACAAGGACACCGGGTTTTATCGTCTCTAACTTATTGATTTTCTTCTGTCATCACAGCTGTCAGGAACAACATCTGTCACTGTGGTACTTGGCGCTTAACAGAGTAGCGAAGCTTCCGCTCTTAAACAACTGCCGTAAAACACTAAACAACTGCCGTAAAAAAACTAAAAGCGCGACGTAAAGTCGGTGCAATAGACGTGAAACAAAACAAGTCGTAAACCCAGCAGTATCGTGACATAAATACGATTTTAGATAGAAAATACATTTTAACATAAATACAGCAGCAAGATATTTCATCTCAATATTATGAACACAAAATGTGAACACAAATAAAACTGATGACGTCACATATGTCAACGAGTTTTATTCAATGCTAAGCTAGTTTTGTTGTCATGGTAACAAGTTGCGCATTTTAGCATGGTTCCAATATTCTGTTCTGATGATCAGAACTGAATATTGGAAGTTGTTGCACCTGCACGAGAGCTCACTTTCGTTCCAGCAGACACAGAGAGCAGACACATTTCTGGTGACTCTTAGCGGCGTCGAGTATCGATAACGCGAGACTTTCCTGTGGATTCAAGCGATCAGCCCAGTGCGCACTTGGAGTTGACAGCTTGTATCGTGTGTGTCTTTGCGATCAACTTCGTGTCTTCGGAGCTGTAAGTATTGATTTCCTTATATCAACACTTTATTTTAGTATTTTAAAGTTGATATCCCATAAAAAAAGCTAATTTATCAGCTAATGGGACAGTGTATTGACTCAGTCACTTCTCTGGCCATATACTTTTAGTTGAAAGGCACAGCTCTTCCTCTGCAGTTAAGTTTACGACAGTCTAGTCATCACATTGGGAGAAATCTGTGACCTGACCTCACCTACTGGTTATACTACAGTAGGTGAGGTCATTTGTATTAATGTACATACTAATATACTGTCATTGTTTAGCTACATTTTGCTCCCATTCACTTGGTTCAAAGTGTATTGCGCTAAAGTCTTACTAGACATTACAACTACATTACAGTGTGTTGTAAAGCATTTCATTGTTTCAATGCTAGACAGCAGATTAAGCAGTTTATGCTTAATTTGAGCATCTTTGCACTGTTTTGTGCTTAATCTGGGAATAGATCTGAAGATGTTTCTGATTACTTGGACCCTCTTTACATGGCAGATCTTCAGCATCCCTTCACACAGACCTTTAAGTCTTACTCCTGCCTAGACAGAAATAGTTATCATTATTTTAAATTCTGTTCTGTCTTTTAAATCACTTTTAGGTTTGGTCCAAGCAACCGGTCCAAATGGCAGTAGTGAAGCTCTCTGTCAGCGACCTGCCCCAGGTCACCCGAGCCCTAAACTTCATCCAGGTCCAGCTCGCTGAGCTGGTCCAAAACTGTGGCAACATGCGGCAGAAGGGCCTGGTCAGCAACAGCTGCATTTTGGAGCTGGAAAACAAACTGCAGAAGGTCCTCCACGAGGTAGGCTTCTCATCTTGGAGCCATTTTTTCTCAGCTGATTCGCCTCTTTATACATTGTTAAAACTTCAGATAACAAACAGAAAACTTTGGACAAAGCATCAATCAGATTGGACAGATATTTAATAAAAATAAATACACTTTTAAAATCTTATTAACAAGGCATTATGATGACGACTTAGCCTACTTCAGTAGTACGTGATGGATAAATAATAAATCGTCTTGTCATTCGCAACCTGTTTCTGCAAAAACAAAAATCCCATAACCACTCTCACTGAAATGTTGTTTAAAGCAGACATATAAAAAACCCTCACTTGTCAGTGCTTGTGCACATCCATTTGAGTATCTGGAGTACCTACCAACCTGCAAACTACATTTTAAAAGGTGTACTATATTTGTCACAACCAATCAGAGCAGACTGGGTTTTTTTTTCAAAAGGGGGGCTTAAAAAGACAGGCCTGAAATGAAGCATCTCAGACAGAGGGTGAATGCAACTACGGGTATTTTTAAGACCCTGCAATGACATTTTGGTAATGATTTAATCTAATGAATTTAATCATTGTAGTTGTACGTGTTCACTTCTATTCTTATGGACTGCAAAGCAATATCCAGTTGTAATATGATTATTTTCATAACTCCACTGAAGATGAATTTAAATTTAAAGTATTACACAGTCCCATTGGAGCCACTAAAAAAGGCTTCTTTTCTGATATAACTTCAGCTCAATATACATTTTGTATTTCAACTTTTTTGTCCTTCCTGTGTTTGATTTAGATCTGCGCAGTCTGCAGGCCTCCTCCGGTAAAACCGGTGAAGGATGACTTTGACATCGGCAAATACATCGCCAGAGGTGCCTTTGGGTGAGTAAGACAGACTGCTCTCTTTGTGTTCACACTGACTCTTTAGATAGTGCAGAGAGTCCAGTCAAAACAGAAATGAACCTGAAATGTGTCGTAGAGTTATTTTGTTCCAACTGGACAGTTTCTTTTTGAATCAGAGCTGATATTCAGCCATAGAAGGTGCTCACATTTCCTTTTCCCTCTTGTTAAGGAGTGTAAACGTTGTGCGCCACAAGAAGAGTCAGCAGATCTTTGCCATGAAGCAGATCAAGCTGCTTTCTCAGAGACACAGGGATTTCATCCTGATGGAGCGCGACATCCTCGTCTTCCTTGACAGCCCTTTTGTCGTCTCCATGTTCTGCGCATTTGACACAACGACTCACATGTACATGGTGATGGAGTATGTGGGAGGTAAGGAGCTTGTTTTGGATTGGTCACACATGCATATACACTATATCCACTGTACACACGTGACACACTCTAAGAAGACCTAAACATAGCAGCTGACCTGTTATGTCTCTCTCTGACCTTGTAGGTGGGAATCTTGGGAACGTACTGGACAAAAGTCGGCGTTTAAGTGTGTGGAGATCCCGCTTCTACATCGCAGAGGTCGTCTTGGCATTAGAGTACATCCACAGCCGCGGCATCATCCACAGAGACCTCAAACCTGACAAGTGAGTGGAGCAAAACTTACAGAAAGTCTCCCAGTACTAATATTTTGACACAATCTTGAGGCATATAGTGTAACACGAGACATGTTCTGCTTCCCTCCATTGTAGTCTTCTGATCACAACCACAGGACACATCAAGGTTGCTGATTTCGGGGTGTCCAAGTGTGGGTCAATGAACATAACCTGTCGGACTAAAAAAGACTGTCAGCGAGTTGCCAGAGAGTTCACTGACAACGAGGTTAGTCTCCTCTTTTCTTCACTTATTTAAACACGTGTAAATCCTGTTATATGTATTTTCCTACTTCACTTACCATTTCTTCCCCTCTTTCATGTCCTACAGGAGTGTGGCACGCCTGACTTTATAGCCCCTGAAGTGCTCAAACACACGGGCTATGGAAAGCCCGTAGACTGGTGGGCCATAGGGATTATCCTCTTTAATTTCCTGTATGGCGCCCCACCTTTGAATTATCCCCAGGAAGATGACGAGGAAGACGACGAGGAAGATGACGACAATGAGAGCAACACATTCATCATGCTCGAGGACGATGTCGAAAACTACAACTGTGCGATCAATGGTTAGAATCTTCAGATCCATTCATTATCTTCTCATCACATGCAACCTTTCTACACATTCGTCATTCTAGCAGTTCTCAATGAATCTTTCTGCATTTTAAAAATGATTCAAAATGCACCCACTTTGTGAATTAACGTTAAAATCTGGCACAAAGTAGCTTTCATTTCTTGTTTCTTTTAAATTTGGGATTTACATTTTTATGCTAGTTTTATGATGTTTTCCTCTAAGAATTATGTCATTCAGTCCCTTTGGTGATGTCAATTAAATGTAAATGTGTTTCTTTTCCAGATGACATCCCCTGGCCAGATACACGCTTTTCAATGCCGCAGGATGTCCTGAGCCTCATAAGTCGTCTTTTGGACAAGAACTGCGTGACACGTCTTGGTACAAGTAAGTGACAGCTTTACTAATGACAAACAACATGAGAAACAGAAACTGTATTTTTATTAGAATACTAACTGATGCCATGGTTAGAGGGGAGCTACATATACAGTGTCCAACAAGTGTTGATGTACAAACTAAAGGTTGTTGTGTCACTTCTTATCCAGGAGGTGCCAATGAGGTGAAAAGACACCCGTTCTTCAAGGATGTGGACTGGAGCGACCTCCTTAATCAGAAGGCTCCATTTATCCCTGTGGCAGAACCTGATGAGGAGTTTCAAAGTAGGTGCCAACGCAGACACACTGACAAAGGCTGCGGTCGAAAAGTCTTTTTCTCTTAGGAAGGTTCCTAACGGAGTGAAATGACTCGCAAGAATCTCAGTAGCAGCCGTGATAAGAGCTGCTCACAACCTCTAAATGCCAAGGAAAGGGGCTGCAGTGCTTCCTTTCCTATGTCCTTTAGCTTAGGATGCACTGGAGCGTCCTTTACCAAAGGAAAGGAGATCATGCCGTCCCACAATTCCTTGCAGCCATAACATTTAGAGTGACGCATCAATCTGCTGTTCATGAAAACAAATAATATGCTTATGTTGCATATTGTAGCGTATTATGTTGGCTTGTTAGTGGACAGTGACATCCATCTGGTTTCAAGTCATTTTGAATTATTTATTAATTTTGAACATGTAAAACAAACAAGAATAACAAATAAAATGAACAGTAAACATATAGCAAACTTTCAATAAACAAATAATCAATATCTGTAAAGAAACATTACATGTCCAAAATGGAATGGGAAGAGTTCAGTCTACACATGGTCCTCCCCCTTCTCCATAACTCAATATTTAAAATATATTCCTTTTTTATTCATTTTTTATTAAGTCATATTTTTCACCGCTCCACGTTAGGCCAGATAACTATTATATGTTGATGTGAAGTGTTCCAGCAGCAGAATGACCTGTGGTATCTCTGAAGTCCTCATGAATTTTTCTTCACCTTTCCTTCATCTCATGACGTTTTCCATTGAGGTCAAGGAAAAGTGGATAGGAAATGACATCATTTTATGACTCTTCGACCACAGCCTCATGTCTGACGTTGTTTTGTCGGTAATGTCTGGTGTGAATTTCAATTTGGATAAATATGTCAGTCTTTCCCATCACTTAACACGCGTTAATTGTTGCAGCATATCCTCCAGTGCTGTCCGACGTCAGCTCCGATGATGATGACGATGATGATGATTATGATGATGATGATTACCAGCATGAATCATCTGCAGAGCCAGCGGACTTCTGCTATGTTGCCTTCCGCTTCAAGGAGGTAGGCTACAGTTTTCCTCCAGCTCCTCACCTCTCACTGCTGGTTGAGACTGTATTAATCGGTTTCTCACTACTGAATGAACATTGAATAGAAATAACTGACAGCGGTTTTCTCTTAAATCTCCAGCAGCACAGCAGCCCCCCGCCCATGTCCACCTGCAGGCCGATGAATCGGGACCTGTTGTCAGAACCGGACGACTCCGGTGTGGACAGTGTTGAATACTCCGTCAAGGAGGCCTCCGTTAAGAAAGGCATCAAAAACTACACCATGGACTTGTCCAAAGAGGACGACTCCGTTAAGAAAGGCATCAAAAACTACACCATGGACTTGTCCAAAGAGGACGACTCCGTTAAGAAAGGCATCAAAAACTACACCATGGACTTGTCCAAAGAGGACGACTCCGTGAAGAAAGGCATCAAAAACTGCACCATGGACTTGTCCAAAGAGGACGACTCTGTGAAGAAAGGCATCAAAAACTACACCATGGACTTGTCCAAAGAGAAGAAAGGCATCAAAAACTACACCATGGACTTGTCCAAAGAGGAAGACTCCGTTAAGAAAGGCATCAAAAACTGCACCATGGACTTGTCCAAAGAGGACGACTCCGTGAAGAAAGGCATCAAAAACTACACCATGGACTTGTCCAAAGAGGACGACTCCGTGAAGAAAGGCATCAAAAACTACACCATGGACTTGTCCAAAGAGAACAAAGGCATCAAAAACTGCACCATGGACTTGTCCAAAAAGAAGAAAGGCATCAAAAACTGCACCATGGACTTGTCCAAAGAGAAGAAAGGCATCAAAAACTGCACCATGGACTTGTCCAAAGAGGACGACTCCGTGAAGAAAGGCGTCAAAAACTACACCATGGACTTGTCCAAAGAGGACGACTCCGTTAAGAAAGGCGTCAAAAACTACACCATGGACTTGTCCAAAGAGGACGACTCCGTGAAGAAAGGCATCAAAAACTGCACCATGGACTTGTCCAAAGAGGACGACTCCGTGAAGAAAGGCAACAAAAACTGCACCATGGACTTGTCCAAAGAGGACGACTCCGTGAAGAAAGGCAACAAAAACTACACCATGGACTTGTCCAAAGAGGACGACTCCGTTAAGAAAGGCATCAAAAACTGCACCATGGACTTGTTCAAAGAGAAGAAAGGCATCAAAAACTACACCATGGACTTGTCCAAAGAGGACGACTCTGTGAAGAAAGGCATCAAAAACTACACCATGGACTTGTCCAAAGAGAAGAAAGGCATCAAAAACTGCACCATGGACTTGTCCACAGATGACTCTGTGAAGAAAGGCATCAAAAATTGCACCATGGACTTGTCCAAAGAGGACGACTCCGTTAAGAAAGGCGTCAAAAACTGCACCATGGACTTGTCCAAAGAGGACGACTCCGTGAAGAAAGGCATCAAAAACTACACCATGGACTTGTTCAAAGAGGAGAAAGTCATCAAAAACTACTCCATGGACTTGTCCAAAGAGGACGACTCCGTGAAGAAAGGCATCAAAAACTACACCATGGACTTGTCCAAAGAGGACGACTCTGTGAAGAAAGGCATCAAAAACTGCACCATGGACTTGTCCAAAGAGAAGAAAGGCATCAAAAACTGCACCATGGACTTGTCCAAAGAGGACGACTCCGTGAAGAAAGGCGTCAAAAACTACACCATGGACTTGTCCAAAGAGGACGACTCCGTGAAGAAAGGCATCAAAAACTGCACCATGGACTTGTCCAAAGAGGACGACTCCGTGAAGAAAGGCAACAAAAACTGCACCATGGACTTGTCCAAAGAGGACGACTCCGTGAAGAAAGGCAACAAAAACTGCACCATGGACTTGTCCAAAGAGGACGACTCCATTAAGAAAGGCGTCAAAAACTACACCATGGACTTGTCCAAAGAGGACGACTCTGGTGAGGACAGCGTTGAATACTCTTTCGAGGACAACTTTGTTGAGGACAATGACCATCGTAATGTTGATGGCAATGTTGATGACAAAACCCTGTCAAAGCTAAATCCTCTCCTTATTCCCAGTCCAGAGACAAAATTCATGGACCTCTTGAGGAGTGCAATCAAGCCAATGATGTGGCTGACCCTCAGCTTTGGTGCACTGTGGGACTAATAAAGGAATATCTTATCTTATCTTATCTTATCTTATCTTTGATAGCATGTAGAAGATTCTAGAGGCCGATGAGCCGGGTTCTGTGTGTGTGTTTGTATATATGTATATAAATAATTTATAAATAAAAAAATGAAAAATGACAGTGGATGTAATGAATCTTTCTGAATATAACAATAACGCTAACTAGTTAAGAGTAGCCATTAGTGAGCGTACAGTGGAGACACATAAAAAGCAAAAATAGTATTTTGGATTTTCACTATTACATTATTCTCTACTGTGGCGAGCAAGATTAACATTTGTTTTTCATTGAGGGATGCCAGTTTTATGACAAACAAAGTTTTGGCATTTATACTCAAAAAATAAGGACTTCACCATGTGCATAATAGATGACAGCGGGGCTGACTGCGGCTCAGAGGGTAGAGCAGGTCGTCCGCCATTTGGAAGCTCGTGGTTCCATTCCCGGTTGCTCCGGTCACACGTCGAGCAAGACACTTAAACCCAAATAGCTCCTGAAGGCATAGCCATCAGTGTGTGAATGACTATTTAGATTAGAAAGTTGGCACTTTGCATGGCAGCCTCTGCTCAGTGCTGATTTATTTGTCACACAACTTACGTACTAAATTAACGCCACTTCCGGCATTATTTTCAGCCAAACTGCGATCTTTTCCTCAGCCTAACTGAGGAGTTTTCTTGTCTAAATCTAATGTTATAATACTGGAATGGGATCCAGTTGTTCCCAGTGTTTTCCCTGTGTTTCCCCTGCCCTTTTGTTTCTCGTCCTGTCTTCCCTTGTCTGTGTCCATGTATGGAAGTGTTTGTGCAGGTGAGCGTGGCCTCCAGTCTCCTCCCTGGGGCGGTTGGAGCTGGCACACCTGACCGCAATCTCCAGATATTCAACCCCTGCAGTATATCTGCCTGAGCTTACCTTCCATTCTTCACCAGATCGTTCAGTCACCCACCGTGCTAGCACACGTCTCAGGCCAAATACCTTTTGAACCTTGATTTTTCTTCGAGTGAGAGTTTTTGTACAAATCTGTCTTTTCCTGTGTCCGGTGCTGCTGTCTGCCAGCCTCTCCTGCTCCCTCACCTGCTACTCGCCTGCCTGCCTCCACTTCCCGATAGTCCACCACAGTAAACAGGGGGGTCTACACTTTGAAGTGATGCATGAATACTAACTCTGCATGAATTTTGTAATTAAAGATCCACTACAGGTGCTCCAGCTCCCCAGTTTCATTACCACTAATTGAAGCCAATTACTTTCCAGGCTGTGTGGGTGCATGGATATAAACAGTACAGTAAACAGGGGGGTCTATGGCAAACATGGCCAATGCAGCCTTGCAGCAATCATGTTTACATGTCAAGGTGTGTCAGGGGTTGGAACTAGGGCTGTCAAAGTTAACGCGATAATAACGTGTTAACGCAAATTTGCTTTAAATTCGCCACTGATTTGTTTAACTCATTAATGCAATCAAGATTTCGGAGGGTGTAGCGGACTCAGTTTAATGGTAGAGTAAAGATACTGGTCTCACATAAAACTTGAAAACCATGAATCCATTGGTACTAACTAGTCATAGTTGACACCACAAGCTAGTCATACTAGCTTGTTGTGAAGGAGGTTAAATAACGCTCTGAACTTGTCCTAAATTTTGGTGAGGAAAAACTTCTCAAAGGGCTCCCTTGACCTCTGACCTCAATGAAAATGGGTTCTTTGGGTACCCATGAGTCTGCATTTTACAGACAGGATTTTATGATAATCGCATTGCAGCTTCAGTACACTGACACACTGACAGCTGTTGTTGCCTGTTGGGCTTGAGTTTGACATGTTAAGATTGGAGCATATTTTTATACTAAATATTATTGTTTTATGATTTCCAGTTATGAATATATATCATACAACATATTCACCCACTCTCATGTTGATAAGGGTATAAATACTTGACAAATCTCCTTTAAAGAACATTTTGAGCAGATGAATGAACTGATTAATTCGCGACTAATTGTGATTAACTATTTGAATCGACTGGCAGGTTTAGTTTGAACATTTGGAAAAGCTAACTCTCCTGCTGACACATTTCCGTCCAGCAACATTACATCTCTGATCTGGATGTCAGTGCACAGCCTGCCCACGAAGGTTCACAGCTAAACTCAAGCACACCTCTCAGCAATATTTTCCTGAGAGTTCACACTCATCAGTGTGTATTGCTAATCTTCTTATTCCACTGACAGTCGGATTACCTGACTGCTGATTTGTTAAGAAGAATAAGAGAATAAGATATTCCTTTATTAGTCCCACAGTGGGGAAATTTACACGTTACAGCAGCAATACAAATAAAATAAATTAGTATATACATAATAGAAAATAGAAAAAAAGTAAAGAGAAAAAATGTGTCCATCATATCAATGATATAATTGTACATAAAGTCCTTATTGCACTTATGTCCGGTGAGTTTGTTGTGAATGTGACTGTGATTGTGGTCTACTGGGAGCAGTGCTGGTTGTGGAGTCTAACAGCTGCAGGCAGGAAGGACCTTCTGTAACGCTCCTTCGTACACTTAGGGTGTAGCAGCCTGTCACTGAAGGAGCTCTCCAGAGCTCTGATGGTGTCTCTCATGGGGTGGGAGTCCTTCTCCATCATGGATGACAGCTTAGCCGTCATCCTCCTCTCTCCCACCACCTGCACTGTGTCCAGAGAGCATCCCAGGACAGAGCTGGCCCTTTTGATGATCTTATCCAGCCTCTTCCTGTCTGCAGCTGTGATGCTGCTGCCCCAGCAAACCACTCCATAAAATATGGCTGATGCCACAACAGTGTCATAAAAAGTTTTCACTAGTGTCCCCTGCACTCCAAAAGACCTCAGTCTCCTGAGCAGATACAGCCTGCTCTGGCCTTTCTTATGGAGTGCAGAGGAGTTTGTTGTCCAGTCCAGTTTATTGTTCAGGTGAACACCCAGGTATTTATAAGATGTCACCATCTCAATGTCTGATCCCTGGATGTTCACCAGTGTTGGAGGGGGATGAGTTTGCCTGCGGAAATCCACCACCAGCTCTTTAGTTTTCCCTGCGTTGATCTGGAGGTGGTTCCGCAGGCACCAGTTCACAAAGTCCTGGGAAAGTTCTCTGTACTCCCCATCGTCCCCATCAGTGATGAGGCCGACGATAGCAGAGTCATCAGAGAACTTCTGCAGGTGGCAGGTTGGTGAGTTGTAAGTGAAGTCTGCAGTGTAGAGCGTGAAGAGGAACGGAGCCAGAACCGTTCCCTGCGGGGCCCCCACACTGCAGACCACCGTGTCTGAAATGAAGTCCTGTGTCCTCACAAACTGTGGGCGGTTTGTGAGGTAGTCCAGTATCCAGGATGTAAGATGTTGATCTACCCCTGCAGTCTCCAGTTTGTCCCCCAGAAGTGTCGGCTGGATGGTGTTGAAAGCACTGGAGAAATCAAAGAACATGATCCTCACAGTGCTCCCAGGCTTCTCCAGGTGAGACAGAGCTCGGTCCACAAGGAAGATGACGGCATCATCCACCCCAATGCCAGGTTGATAGGCAAACTGTAGTGGGTCCATGGATGGACTCACCACAGGGCGGAGATGTTGGAGGACCAGGCGCTCCAGGGCCTTCATCAGGTGGGATGTTAATGCCACCGGCCTGAAGCTGCTGGGGTCCTTGGGGTGTGGGGTCTTGGGCACAGGTACCACGCAGGCTGTCTTCCACAGTTGTGGTACCTTCCTCAGCTTCAGGCTCAGGTTGAATAGACGTCCAAAAGTCCCACACAGCTGATCTGCGCAGGACTTCAGGAGCCTGGAGCTGATGCCATCTGGACCCGTAGCCTTCCTGTTGAATAAACCTCTGTGTGTTTTCCCTCTCCTTCTTCCCTCAAGCTCTCTTTATCTTGCGAGTGTGTCCAGACAGACGATGCAGCCAGTAATCATTTGGTTGCAGCTGGTAGTATGGCAAAATTGCATCATATCCAAGAGTTCCATCTTAGACCCGCCATGAATACTATCTGAAGACATTCACGGACATGTTCTGCTCATTTTCTTGTCTGCAGGAGACGCTTTGTTTGCTTGAGTGAAACATTCCTGTAAGAACTTGCATAACAATGATGCTCATTTAGCAGGGCTGGATAGTCTCCTACATCACATAGTGCTGTGTTTGTTCTTTATATTAAGCATGCATGCAGAATTTGGAATATCTCTGCTAATTAACCTTGTGGTGTTAATTTGTGCAAAGCTTTCTAGATTGTAAATGGCCTCTCACAGCTGCTCTGTAATGCTTGTCTGCTCCGTGTGCAACAGTTGCAAGTAAAACACCGGTCTCAGAGTGTGTAAACCGGCAAAAACAAAGGCCCTCATCTGTATCCCCTCTCAAATATGCATGCGTCCACATACACGCAAGCACAAAAACACGCTGGTCTTGTTCTTTCAACTCCCTCTGCAGCCCTGAAAATGCATTCAGCCCCGCTACTGCAATGGACAAAATGTTTTTTTGTTAATTTTCTCTGTTCTGCTCCAGTCGGTGCAATGGCTAAATTGCTGCTTATTAGAGGGGATGCGGCCACACAGTGTACTAGGTCCATCCTGTTCCCCAATGTATGGGAAATGACTCCACTATTACGTGGAGGAAAGGAAAAGCATTAAGGGTGAGTGTATGCTGATGATGATCATGTGATGATTGTTGAATTCTTAAAGCAACCTAGAACTTGCACAAACTGAGTATGCATAATAAGTATACTCAATATGCAGTATAATAGAATAGTTTAAAAAATGAGTTCGTATTTTAGCACTTCTGGTTCCCTCGTCTGGAAGTCAACAATACAAAAAACTGTTTTCTGAATGGGTTTTTAATCAGATTAAGATTTAATCAGATTTTAACGGTTTGTTTTATGACATACTGTCATAAAAAAAATAAAGGGAACACTAAAATATCCCATCCTAGATCTCAATGAATGAAATATTCCAGTTGAAAATCTTTATTCATTACTGTGGAATACATTGACAACAAAATAACATAAATTATCAATGTAAATCCAAATTATTATCCCATAGAGGTCTGGATTTGGACTCATACTCAAAATAAAAGTAAAAAAATCACATTACAGGTTGATCTAACGTGAGTGGAAATTCCTCAAGACAAGTCAAATTGAGGCTCAGTAGTGTGTGTTGCCTCCACGTGCCTGTACGACCTCCCTACAACGCCTGGCCATGCTCCTGATAAGGAGGCGGACGTTCTCCTGAGGGATCTCCTCCCAGACCTGGATTAAAGCATCAGTCAACTCCCGGACAGTCTGCGGTGCAACGTGGCGTTGGTGGATGGAACCAGACATGATGTCCCAGATGTGCTGGATTGGATTCAGGTCTGGAGCTGCTGACACGCTTCAGCCACATGAGACCGAGCATTGTCATGCATCAGAAGGAACCCAGGGCCCACTGCACCAGCATATGGTCTCACAGAGGGTCTGAGGATCTCATCCCGGTACCTAATGGCAGTCAGGGTAGCTCTGGCTAGCACATGGAGGGCTGTGTTCACCTCCACAGAAATGCCTCCCCGCACCATTCCTCACCCACCGCCAACTGGTCATGCTGGAGGATGTTGCAGGTAGCAGAAGGTTCTCCACGGCGTCTCCAGACTGTCACGTCTGTCACATGTGCTCAGTGTGAACCTGCTCTCATGTGTGAAGAGCTCAGGGCGCTAATGGTGAATCTGCCAATCTTGGTGGGTTCTGGCAAATGCTGATCGCTTGGCGATCGTTTATACAGTGGATAGAAAAAGTCTAGGCACCCCTATTAAAATACCAGGTTTTTGTGATGTCAAAACAAATGAGACCATGATAACTCATTTCAGAACTTTTCCACCTTTAATGTGACCAATAACCTGAACAATTCAAATGAAAAACAAAGTTTTGAAACTTACAATAACCTGGTTGCATAAATATGTCCACCCTTAAACTAACACTTTGTTTGATGCACATTTTGATTCTATTACAGCACTCAGTCTTTTTGGGTAGGAGTCTATCAGCATGGCTCATCTTGACTTGGTAATATCAAGTCAATTTCTTCCCTCATGGCAAATTTCCATCCAGGTGCCTCAGGTGACTTCAGTGCTTCACTGTAGGTCTGTGGGATTCCGCACACAGCCCTGTAACAGTAATCAACAGATGCATGGTTCTTATCATTATCAGTTCAGTCTGTTTGGTAATCCTTTAAATATCTTGGAACAACTTTTTCCCGTCTAGGATAGCGAGTGGCTTGGCTATACCTGGGTTTTGTGTCTGAGTTGGTCTCATTTTCATTTTGAACATTTTCTGCTGTTTCATCATTTTGTGACACATCTGTGTTAGTACTCTCCTCATTCTTACTTTGTGTCTGGTTCCCTGCTTTATTGTCAACTTGTGAGACATCAGTAGTGTTTTCATTTGTAGGATTTCTGCTTTCATATCTCTGGATTTCGGGATCATAATCATCAGTTTGTGTCTGTTGTTCAACTCCGCTCTCTTTGATGAACTTCACCAGTCTATGTTTGGACACTTTTTCTGTATGCGGATTAAAGACAAGGTATGCAGGGCTGTTCTTACTGTATCCCACAAATACTCCCCTCTCACACCTGGGATCTAGTTTCTTGCTATCATGCTTGTATGCATAACACGCAGTCCCAAACACCAACATTTTCCAGAGATCAGGCTTTCTCCCTGTTAGCATTAAGTGTGGAGTATTTTTGAGTCTGTCATTGTAGCATCTATTTCGAATATGGGCAGCGTTTTGGATAGCATAAGGCCACAAAACCTTTGGTAACCCTTTGTCTAATAATAGACACCTTCCCATTTCAAAAAGAGTTCTCCACTGTCTCTAGCTTTAGCATCAGCTTGCTTATTTCTGTTATTGGTGAATTTCCCTTCTGTGCATACATTACAGTTTACCTCTGTCGGACCTGTAATTTTCATACCATCTACCAAATCTGGTCATTTTAGCACATCTTTGACATTGCAATGTCCTAAGATCTCACGCCATGTTTTCACATCACAAGTTAGGTTCCTGCACAGCATGTCATTTACTGAATCATCATACTGTTGTTGTTGATTTACCATTGTGATGTAGTGGAGTCTTTCATGCTCCTCTATGCTGAGCACCGTCCCTTCTTTGGTTATGAATCTGTCTTGTCCTTCCTTGAATATCACGCTGGCTCCATCAGCTGTGGCCGCCTTCACAGAGATGAAGTCCTGAGGATATGATGGGATGAATAAGGCCTTCTTTAGGGTTACCAGGACAGCTTTTCCATCAATATCACTATAGTAATACAGTAATATAATAACATAGTCTGTTATAGTTTCACCAGAGTCAGTTTGTTATACAGGGAAATAACTCTCGGCTTACCCTGGCTGGCGTGATGGTCCCGCAGTATTTACGGATCTTTTCGGCCGTCATCCGCCGCTTCCCTCATTACTAATGAGAGGCTTTTACCGTTAAGAAACCGGATTAGCTCCGCGTAGCATTCTGCATAGTTTCTGGATCTGGGTCCACAGAAAGTATTGTGTCTTTCAAACCTTCAAGCCTCATGTGTCCCAGAAACATTACTTCCCAAAGTTTGTAGTTGTTTTGGTCTCCGTCGAAAACTAAACGTTGCCATCTTCCTCCTGTAGTCCGTTGCCTGAGCCCAGAACCTGTTGCAGCCTCCTCTTCACCCATATTTATACAAGGACACCGGGTTTTATCGTCTCTAACTTATTGATTTTCTTCTGTCATCACAGCTGTCAGGAACAACATCTGTCACTGTGGTACTTGGCGCTGAACAGAGTAGCGAAGCTTCCGCTCTTAAACAACTGCCGTAAAACACTAAACAACTGCCGTAAAAAAACTAAAAGCGCGACGTAAAGTCGGTGCAATAGACGTGAAACAAAACAAGTCGTAAACCCAGCAGTATCGTGACATAAATACGATTTTAGATAGAAAATACATTTTAACATAAATACAGCAGCAAGATATTTCATCTCAATATTATGAACACAAAATGTGAACACAAATAAAACTGATGACGTCACATATGTCAACGAGTTTTATTCAATGCTAAGCTAGTTTTGTTGTCATGGTAACAAGTTGCGCATTTTAGCATGGTTCCAATATTCTGTTCTGATGATCAGAACTGAATATTGGAAGTTGTTGCACCTGCACGAGAGCTCACTTTCGTTCCAGCAGACACAGAGAGCAGACACATTTCTGGTGACTCTTAGCGGCGTCGAGTATCGATAACGCGAGACTTTCCTGTGGATTCAAGCGATCAGCCCAGTGCGCACTTGGAGTTGACAGCTTGTATCGTGTGTGTCTTTGCGATCAACTTCGTGTCTTCGGAGCTGTAAGTATTGATTTCCTTATATCAACACTTTATTTTAGTATTTTAAAGTTGATATCCCATAAAAAAAGCTAATTTATCAGCTAATGGGACAGTGTATTGACTCAGTCACTTCTCTGGCCATATACTTTTAGTTGAAAGGCACAGCTCTTCCTCTGCAGTTAAGTTTACGACAGTCTAGTCATCACATTGGGAGAAATCTGTGACCTGACCTCACCTACTGGTTATACTACAGTAGGTGAGGTCATTTGTATTAATGTACATACTAATATACTGTCATTGTTTAGCTACATTTTGCTCCCATTCACTTGGTTCAAAGTGTATTGCGCTAAAGTCTTACTAGACATTACAACTACATTACAGTGTGTTGTAAAGCATTTCATTGTTTCAATGCTAGACAGCAGATTAAGCAGTTTATGCTTAATTTGAGCATCTTTGCACTGTTTTGTGCTTAATCTGGGAATAGATCTGAAGATGTTTCTGATTACTTGGACCCTCTTTACATGGCAGATCTTCAGCATCCCTTCACACAGACCTTTAAGTCTTACTCCTGCCTAGACAGAAATAGTTATCATTATTTTAAATTCTGTTCTGTCTTTTAAATCACTTTTAGGTTTGGTCCAAGCAACCGGTCCAAATGGCAGTAGTGAAGCTCTCTGTCAGCGACCTGCCCCAGGTCACCCGAGCCCTAAACTTCATCCAGGTCCAGCTCGCTGAGCTGGTCCAAAACTGTGGCAACATGCGGCAGAAGGGCCTGGTCAGCAACAGCTGCATTTTGGAGCTGGAAAACAAACTGCAGAAGGTCCTCCACGAGGTAGGCTTCTCATCTTGGAGCCATTTTTTCTCAGCTGATTCGCCTCTTTATACATTGTTAAAACTTCAGATAACAAACAGAAAACTTTGGACAAAGCATCAATCAGATTGGACAGATATTTAATAAAAATAAATACACTTTTAAAATCTTATTAACAAGGCATTATGATGACGACTTAGCCTACTTCAGTAGTACGTGATGGATAAATAATAAATCGTCTTGTCATTCGCAACCTGTTTCTGCAAAAACAAAAATCCCATAACCACTCTCACTGAAATGTTGTTTAAAGCAGACATATAAAAAACCCTCACTTGTCAGTGCTTGTGCACATCCATTTGAGTATCTGGAGTACCTACCAACCTGCAAACTACATTTTAAAAGGTGTACTATATTTGTCACAACCAATCAGAGCAGACTGGGTTTTTTTTTTCAAAAGGGGGGCTTAAAAAGACAGGCCTGAAATGAAGCATCTCAGACAGAGGGTGAATGCAACTACGGGTATTTTTAAGACCCTGCAATGACATTTTGGTAATGATTTAATCTAATGAATTTAATCATTGTAGTTGTACGTGTTCACTTCTATTCTTATGGACTGCAAAGCAATATCCAGTTGTAATATGATTATTTTCATAACTCCACTGAAGATGAATTTAAATTTAAAGTATTACACAGTCCCATTGGAGCCACTAAAAAAGGCTTCTTTTCTGATATAACTTCAGCTCAATATACATTTTGTATTTCAACTTTTTTGTCCTTCCTGTGTTTGATTTAGATCTGCGCAGTCTGCAGGCCTCCTCCGGTAAAACCGGTGAAGGATGACTTTGACATCGGCAAATACATCGCCAGAGGTGCCTTTGGGTGAGTAAGACAGACTGCTCTCTTTGTGTTCACACTGACTCTTTAGATAGTGCAGAGAGTCCAGTCAAAACAGAAATGAACCTGAAATGTGTCGTAGAGTTATTTTGTTCCAACTGGACAGTTTCTTTTTGAATCAGAGCTGATATTCAGCCATAGAAGGTGCTCACATTTCCTTTTCCCTCTTGTTAAGGAGTGTAAACGTTGTGCGCCACAAGAAGAGTCAGCAGATCTTTGCCATGAAGCAGATCAAGCTGCTTTCTCAGAGACACAGGGATTTCATCCTGATGGAGCGCGACATCCTCGTCTTCCTTGACAGCCCTTTTGTCGTCTCCATGTTCTGCGCATTTGACACAACGACTCACATGTACATGGTGATGGAGTATGTGGGAGGTAAGGAGCTTGTTTTGGATTGGTCACACATGCATATACACTATATCCACTGTACACACGTGACACACTCTAAGAAGACCTAAACATAGCAGCTGACCTGTTATGTCTCTCTCTGACCTTGTAGGTGGGAATCTTGGGAACGTACTGGACAAAAGTCGGCGTTTAAGTGTGTGGAGATCCCGCTTCTACATCGCAGAGGTCGTCTTGGCATTAGAGTACATCCACAGCCGCGGCATCATCCACAGAGACCTCAAACCTGACAAGTGAGTGGAGCAAAACTTACAGAAAGTCTCCCAGTACTAATATTTTGACACAATCTTGAGGCATATAGTGTAACACGAGACATGTTCTGCTTCCCTCCATTGTAGTCTTCTGATCACAACCACAGGACACATCAAGGTTGCTGATTTCGGGGTGTCCAAGTGTGGGTCAATGAACATAACCTGTCGGACTAAAAAAGACTGTCAGCGAGTTGCCAGAGAGTTCACTGACAACGAGGTTAGTCTCCTCTTTTCTTCACTTATTTAAACACGTGTAAATCCTGTTATATGTATTTTCCTACTTCACTTACCATTTCTTCCCCTCTTTCATGTCCTACAGGAGTGTGGCACGCCTGACTTTATAGCCCCTGAAGTGCTCAAACACACGGGCTATGGAAAGCCCGTAGACTGGTGGGCCATAGGGATTATCCTCTTTAATTTCCTGTATGGCGCCCCACCTTTGAATTATCCCCAGGAAGATGACGAGGAAGACGACGAGGAAGATGACGACAATGAGAGCAACACATTCATCATGCTCGAGGACGATGTCGAAAACTACAACTGTGCGATCAATGGTTAGAATCTTCAGATCCATTCATTATCTTCTCATCACATGCAACCTTTCTACACATTCGTCATTCTAGCAGTTCTCAATGAATCTTTCTGCATTTTAAAAATGATTCAAAATGCACCCACTTTGTGAATTAACGTTAAAATCTGGCACAAAGTAGCTTTCATTTCTTGTTTCTTTTAAATTTGGGATTTACATTTTTATGCTAGTTTTATGATGTTTTCCTCTAAGAATTATGTCATTCAGTCCCTTTGGTGATGTCAATTAAATGTAAATGTGTTTCTTTTCCAGATGACATCCCCTGGCCAGATACACGCTTTTCAATGCCGCAGGATGTCCTGAGCCTCATAAGTCGTCTTTTGGACAAGAACTGCGTGACACGTCTTGGTACAAGTAAGTGACAGCTTTACTAATGACAAACAACATGAGAAACAGAAACTGTATTTTTATTAGAATACTAACTGATGCCATGGTTAGAGGGGAGCTACATATACAGTGTCCAACAAGTGTTGATGTACAAACTAAAGGTTGTTGTGTCACTTCTTATCCAGGAGGTGCCAATGAGGTGAAAAGACACCCGTTCTTCAAGGATGTGGACTGGAGCGACCTCCTTAATCAGAAGGCTCCATTTATCCCTGTGGCAGAACCTGATGAGGAGTTTCAAAGTAGGTGCCAACGCAGACACACTGACAAAGGCTGCGGTCGAAAAGTCTTTTTCTCTTAGGAAGGTTCCTAACGGAGTGAAATGACTCGCAAGAATCTCAGTAGCAGCCGTGATAAGAGCTGCTCACAACCTCTAAATGCCAAGGAAAGGGGCTGCAGTGCTTCCTTTCCTATGTCCTTTAGCTTAGGATGCACTGGAGCGTCCTTTACCAAAGGAAAGGAGATCATGCCGTCCCACAATTCCTTGCAGCCATAACATTTAGAGTGACGCATCAATCTGCTGTTCATGAAAACAAATAATATGCTTATGTTGCATATTGTAGCGTATTATGTTGGCTTGTTAGTGGACAGTGACATCCATCTGGTTTCAAGTCATTTTGAATTATTTATTAATTTTGAACATGTAAAACAAACAAGAATAACAAATAAAATGAACAGTAAACATATAGCAAACTTTCAATAAACAAATAATCAATATCTGTAAAGAAACATTACATGTCCAAAATGGAATGGGAAGAGTTCAGTCTACACATGGTCCTCCCCCTTCTCCATAACTCAATATTTAAAATATATTCCTTTTTTATTCATTTTTTATTAAGTCATATTTTTCACCGCTCCACGTTAGGCCAGATAACTATTATATGTTGATGTGAAGTGTTCCAGCAGCAGAATGACCTGTGGTATCTCTGAAGTCCTCATGAATTTTTCTTCACCTTTCCTTCATCTCATGACGTTTTCCATTGAGGTCAAGGAAAAGTGGATAGGAAATGACATCATTTTATGACTCTTCGACCACAGCCTCATGTCTGACGTTGTTTTGTCGGTAATGTCTGGTGTGAATTTCAATTTGGATAAATATGTCAGTCTTTCCCATCACTTAACACGCGTTAATTGTTGCAGCATATCCTCCAGTGCTGTCCGACGTCAGCTCCGATGATGATGACGATGATGATGATTATGATGATGATGATTACCAGCATGAATCATCTGCAGAGCCAGCGGACTTCTGCTATGTTGCCTTCCGCTTCAAGGAGGTAGGCTACAGTTTTCCTCCAGCTCCTCACCTCTCACTGCTGGTTGAGACTGTATTAATCGGTTTCTCACTACTGAATGAACATTGAATAGAAATAACTGACAGCGGTTTTCTCTTAAATCTCCAGCAGCACAGCAGCCCCCCGCCCATGTCCACCTGCAGGCCGATGAATCGGGACCTGTTGTCAGAACCGGACGACTCCGGTGTGGACAGTGTTGAATACTCCGTCAAGGAGGCCTCCGTTAAGAAAGGCATCAAAAACTACACCATGGACTTGTCCAAAGAGGACGACTCCGTTAAGAAAGGCATCAAAAACTACACCATGGACTTGTCCAAAGAGGACGACTCCGTTAAGAAAGGCATCAAAAACTACACCATGGACTTGTCCAAAGAGGACGACTCCGTGAAGAAAGGCATCAAAAACTGCACCATGGACTTGTCCAAAGAGGACGACTCTGTGAAGAAAGGCATCAAAAACTACACCATGGACTTGTCCAAAGAGAAGAAAGGCATCAAAAACTACACCATGGACTTGTCCAAAGAGGAAGACTCCGTTAAGAAAGGCATCAAAAACTGCACCATGGACTTGTCCAAAGAGGACGACTCCGTGAAGAAAGGCATCAAAAACTACACCATGGACTTGTCCAAAGAGGACGACTCCGTGAAGAAAGGCATCAAAAACTACACCATGGACTTGTCCAAAGAGAACAAAGGCATCAAAAACTGCACCATGGACTTGTCCAAAAAGAAGAAAGGCATCAAAAACTGCACCATGGACTTGTCCAAAGAGAAGAAAGGCATCAAAAACTGCACCATGGACTTGTCCAAAGAGAAGAAAGGCATCAAAAACTGCACCATGGACTTGTCCAAAGAGGACGACTCCGTGAAGAAAGGCGTCAAAAACTACACCATGGACTTGTCCAAAGAGGACGACTCCGTTAAGAAAGGCGTCAAAAACTACACCATGGACTTGTCCAAAGAGGACGACTCCGTGAAGAAAGGCATCAAAAACTGCACCATGGACTTGTCCAAAGAGGACGACTCCGTGAAGAAAGGCAACAAAAACTGCACCATGGACTTGTCCAAAGAGGACGACTCCGTGAAGAAAGGCAACAAAAACTACACCATGGACTTGTCCAAAGAGGACGACTCCGTTAAGAAAGGCATCAAAAACTGCACCATGGACTTGTTCAAAGAGAAGAAAGGCATCAAAAACTACACCATGGACTTGTCCAAAGAGGACGACTCTGTGAAGAAAGGCATCAAAAACTACACCATGGACTTGTCCAAAGAGAAGAAAGGCATCAAAAACTGCACCATGGACTTGTCCACAGATGACTCTGTGAAGAAAGGCATCAAAAATTGCACCATGGACTTGTCCAAAGAGGACGACTCCGTTAAGAAAGGCGTCAAAAACTGCACCATGGACTTGTCCAAAGAGGACGACTCCGTGAAGAAAGGCATCAAAAACTACACCATGGACTTGTTCAAAGAGGAGAAAGTCATCAAAAACTACTCCATGGACTTGTCCAAAGAGGACGACTCCGTGAAGAAAGGCATCAAAAACTACACCATGGACTTGTCCAAAGAGGACGACTCTGTGAAGAAAGGCATCAAAAACTGCACCATGGACTTGTCCAAAGAGAAGAAAGGCATCAAAAACTGCACCATGGACTTGTCCAAAGAGGACGACTCCGTGAAGAAAGGCGTCAAAAACTACACCATGGACTTGTCCAAAGAGGACGACTCCGTGAAGAAAGGCATCAAAAACTGCACCATGGACTTGTCCAAAGAGGACGACTCCGTGAAGAAAGGCAACAAAAACTGCACCATGGACTTGTCCAAAGAGGACGACTCCGTGAAGAAAGGCAACAAAAACTGCACCATGGACTTGTCCAAAGAGGACGACTCCATTAAGAAAGGCGTCAAAAACTACACCATGGACTTGTCCAAAGAGGACGACTCTGGTGAGGACAGCGTTGAATACTCTTTCGAGGACAACTTTGTTGAGGACAATGACCATCGTAATGTTGATGGCAATGTTGATGACAAAACCCTGTCAAAGCTAAATCCTCTCCTTATTCCCAGTCCAGAGACAAAATTCATGGACCTCTTGAGGAGTGCAATCAAGCCAATGATGTGGCTGACCCTCAGCTTTGGTGCACTGTGGGACTAATAAAGGAATATCTTATCTTATCTTATCTTATCTTATCTTTGATAGCATGTAGAAGATTCTAGAGGCCGATGAGCCGGGTTCTGTGTGTGTGTTTGTATATATGTATATAAATAATTTATAAATAAAAAAATGAAAAATGACAGTGGATGTAATGAATCTTTCTGAATATAACAATAACGCTAACTAGTTAAGAGTAGCCATTAGTGAGCGTACAGTGGAGACACATAAAAAGCAAAAATAGTATTTTGGATTTTCACTATTACATTATTCTCTACTGTGGCGAGCAAGATTAACATTTGTTTTTCATTGAGGGATGCCAGTTTTATGACAAACAAAGTTTTGGCATTTATACTCAAAAAATAAGGACTTCACCATGTGCATAATAGATGACAGCGGGGCTGACTGCGGCTCAGAGGGTAGAGCAGGTCGTCCGCCATTTGGAAGCTCGTGGTTCCATTCCCGGTTGCTCCGGTCACACGTCGAGCAAGACACTTAAACCCAAATAGCTCCTGAAGGCATAGCCATCAGTGTGTGAATGACTATTTAGATTAGAAAGTTGGCACTTTGCATGGCAGCCTCTGCTCAGTGCTGATTTATTTGTCACACAACTTACGTACTAAATTAACGCCACTTCCGGCATTATTTTCAGCCAAACTGCGATCTTTTCCTCAGCCTAACTGAGGAGTTTTCTTGTCTAAATCTAATGTTATAATACTGGAATGGGATCCAGTTGTTCCCAGTGTTTTCCCTGTGTTTCCCCTGCCCTTTTGTTTCTCGTCCTGTCTTCCCTTGTCTGTGTCCATGTATGGAAGTGTTTGTGCAGGTGAGCGTGGCCTCCAGTCTCCTCCCTGGGGCGGTTGGAGCTGGCACACCTGACCGCAATCTCCAGATATTCAACCCCTGCAGTATATCTGCCTGAGCTTACCTTCCATTCTTCACCAGATCGTTCAGTCACCCACCGTGCTAGCACACGTCTCAGGCCAAATACCTTTTGAACCTTGATTTTTCTTCGAGTGAGAGTTTTTGTACAAATCTGTCTTTTCCTGTGTCCGGTGCTGCTGTCTGCCAGCCTCTCCTGCTCCCTCACCTGCTACTCGCCTGCCTGCCTCCACTTCCCGATAGTCCACCACAGTAAACAGGGGGGTCTACACTTTGAAGTGATGCATGAATACTAACTCTGCATGAATTTTGTAATTAAAGATCCACTACAGGTGCTCCAGCTCCCCAGTTTCATTACCACTAATTGAAGCCAATTACTTTCCAGGCTGTGTGGGTGCATGGATATAAACAGTACAGTAAACAGGGGGGTCTATGGCAAACATGGCCAATGCAGCCTTGCAGCAATCATGTTTACATGTCAAGGTGTGTAAGGGGTTGGAACTAGGGCTGTCAAAGTTAACGCGATAATAACGTGTTAACGCAAATTTGCTTTAAATTCGCCACTGATTTGTTTAACTCATTAATGCAATCAAGATTTCGGAGGGTGTAGCGGACTCAGTTTAATGGTAGAGTAAAGATACTGGTCTCACATAAAACTTGAAAACCATGAATCCATTGGTACTAACTAGTCATAGTTGACACCACAAGCTAGTCATACTAGCTTGTTGTGAAGGAGGTTAAATAACGCTCTGAACTTGTCCTAAATTTTGGTGAGGAAAAACTTCTCAAAGGGCTCCCTTGACCTCTGACCTCAATGAAAATGGGTTCTTTGGGTACCCATGAGTCTGCATTTTACAGACAGGATTTTATGATAATCGCATTGCAGCTTCAGTACACTGACACACTGACAGCTGTTGTTGCCTGTTGGGCTTGAGTTTGACATGTTAAGATTGGAGCATATTTTTATACTAAATATTATTGTTTTATGATTTCCAGTTATGAATATATATCATACAACATATTCACCCACTCTCATGCTGATAAGGGTTTAAATACTTGACAAATCTCCTTTAAAGAACATTTTGAGCAGATGAATGAAGTGATTAATTCGCGACTAATTGTGATTAACTATTTGAATCGACTGGCAGGTTTAGTTTGAACATTTGGAAAAGCTAACTCTCCTGCTGACACATTTCCGTCCAGCAACATTACATCTCTGATCTGGATGTCAGTGCACAGCCTGCCCACGAAGGTTCACAGCTAAACTCAAGCACACCTCTCAGCAATATTTTCCTGAGAGTTCACACTCATCAGTGTGTATTGCTAATCTTCTTATTCCACTGCCAGTCGGATTACCTGACTGCTGATTTGTTAAGAAGAATAAGAGAATAAGATATTCCTTTATTAGTCCCACAGTGGGGAAATTTACACGTTACAGCAGCAATACAAATAAAATAAATTAGTATATACATAATAGAAAATAGAAAAAAAAGTAAAGAGAAAAAATGTGTCCATCATATCAATGATATAATTGTACATAAAGTCCTTATTGCACTTATGTCCAGTGAGTTTGTTGTGAATGTGACTGTGATTGTGGTTTACTGGGAGCAGTGCTGGTTGTGGAGTCTAACAGCTGCAGGCAGGAAGGACCTTCTGTAACGCTCCTTCGTACACTTAGGGTGTAGCAGCCTGTCACTGAAGGAGCTCTCCAGAGCTCTGATGGTGTCTCTCATGGGGTGGGAGTCCTTCTCCATCATGGATGACAGCTTAGCCGTCATCCTCCTCTCTCCCACCACCTGCACTGTGTCCAGAGAGCATCCCAGGACAGAGCTGGCCCTTTTGATGATCTTATCCAGCCTCTTCCTGTCTGCAGCTGTGATGCTGCTGCCCCAGCAAACCACTCCATAAAATATGGCTGATGCCACAACAGTGTCATAAAAAGTTTTCACTAGTGTCCCCTGCACTCCAAAAGACCTCAGTCTCCTGAGCAGATACAGCCTGCTCTGGCCTTTCTTATGGAGTGCAGAGGAGTTTGTTGTCCAGTCCAGTTTATTGTTCAGGTGAACACCCAGGTATTTATAAGATGTCACCATCTCAATGTCTGATCCCTGGATGTTCACCAGTGTTGGAGGGGGATGAGTTTGCCTGCGGAAATCCACCACCAGCTCTTTAGTTTTCCCTGCGTTGATCTGGAGGTGGTTCCGCAGGCACCAGTTCACAAAGTCCTGGGAAAGTTCTCTGTACTCCCCATCGTCCCCATCAGTGATGAGGCCGACGATAGCAGAGTCATCAGAGAACTTCTGCAGGTGACAGGTTGGTGAGTTGTAAGTGAAGTCTGCAGTGTAGAGCGTGAAGAGGAACGGAGCCAGAACCGTTCCCTGCGGGGCCCCCACACTGCAGACCACCGTGTCTGAAATGAAGTCCTGTGTCCTCACAAACTGTGGGCGGTTTGTGAGGTAGTCCAGTATCCAGGATGTAAGATGTTGATCTACCCCTGCAGTCTCCAGTTTGTCCCCCAGAAGTGTCGGCTGGATGGTGTTGAAAGCACTGGAGAAATCAAAGAACATGATCCTCACAGTGCTCCCAGGCTTCTCCAGGTGAGACAGAGCTCGGTCCACAAGGAAGATGACGGCATCATCCACCCCAATGCCAGGTTGATAGGCAAACTGTAGTGGGTCCATGGATGGACTCACCACAGGGCGGAGATGTTGGAGGACCAGGCGCTCCAGGGCCTTCATCAGGTGGGATGTTAATGCCACCGGCCTGAAGCTGCTGGGGTCCTTGGGGTGTGGGGTCTTGGGCACAGGTACCACGCAGGCTGTCTTCCACAGTTGTGGTACCTTCCTCAGCTTCAGGCTCAGGTTGAATAGACGTCCAAAAGTCCCACACAGCTGATCTGCGCAGGACTTCAGGAGCCTGGAGCTGATGCCATCTGGACCCGTAGCCTTCCTGTTGAATAAACCTCTGTGTGTTTTCCCTCTCCTTCTTCCCTCAAGCTCTCTTTATCTTGCGAGTGTGTCCAGACAGACGATGCAGCCAGTAATCATTTGGTTGCAGCTGGTAGTATGGCAAAATTGCATCATATCCAAGAGTTCCATCTTAGACCCGCCATGAATACTACCTGAAGACATTCACGGACATGTTCTGCTCATTTTCTTGTCTGAAGGAGACGCTTTGTTTGCTTGAGTGAAACATTCCTGTAAGAACTTGCATAACAATGATGCACATTTAGCAGGGCTGGATAGTCTCCTACATCACATAGTGCTGTGTTTGTTCTTTATATTAAGCATGCCTGCATAATTTGGAATATCTCTGCTAATTAACCTTGTGGTGTTAATTTGTGCAAAGCTTTCTAGATTGTAAATGGCCTCTCACAGCTGCTCTGTAATGCCTGTCTGCTCCGTGTGCAACAGTTGCAAGTAAAACACCGGTCTCAGAGTGTGTAAACTGGCAAAAACAAAGGCCCTCATCTGTATCCCCTCTCAAATATGCATGCGTCCACATACACGCAAGCACAAAAACACGCTGGTCTTGTTCTTTCAACTCCCTCTGCAGCCCTGAAAATGCATTCAGCCCCGCTACTGCAATGGACAAAATGTTTTTTTGTTAATTTTCTCTGTTCTGCTCCAGTCGGTGCAATGGCTAAATTGCTGCTTATTAGAGGGGATGCGGCCACACAGTGTACTAGGTCCATCCTGTTCCCCAATGTATGGGAAATGACTCCACTATTACGTGGAGGAAAGGAAAAGCATTAAGGGTGAGTGTATGCTGATGATGATCATGTGATGATTGTTGAATTCTTAAAGCAACCTAGAACTTGCACAAACTGAGTATGCATAATAAGTATACTCAATATGCAGTATAATAGAATAGTTTAAAAAATGAGTTCGTATTTTAGCACTTCTGGTTCCCTCGTCTGGAAGTCAACAATACAAAAAACTGTTTTCTGAATGGGTTTTTAATCAGATTAAGATTTAATCAGATTTTAACGGTTTGTTTTATGACATACTGTCATAAAAAAAATAAAGGGAACACTAAAATATCCCATCCTAGATCTCAATGAATGAAATATTCCAGTTGAAAATCTTTATTCATTACTGTGGAATACATTGACAACAAAATAACATAAATTATCAATGTAAATCCAAATTATTATCCCATAGAGGTCTGGATTTGGACTCATACTCAAAATAAAAGTAAAAAAATCACATTACAGGTTGATCTAACGTGAGTGGAAATTCCTCAAGACAAGTCAAAATGAGGCTCAGTAGTGTGTGTTGCCTCCACGTGCCTGTACGACCTCCCTACAACGCCTGGCCATGCTCCTGATAAGGAGGCGGACATTCTCCTGAGGGATCTCCTCCCACACCTGGATTAAAGCATCAGTCATCTCCCGGACAGTCTGCGGTGCAACGTGGCGTTGGTGGATGGAACCAGACATGATGTCCCAGATGTGCTGGATTGGATTCAGGTCTGGAGCTGCTGACACGCTTCAGCCACATGAGACCGAGCATTGTCATGCATCAGAAGGAACCCAGGGCCCACTGCACCAGCATATGGTCTCACAGTGGGTCTGAGGATCTCATCCCGGTACCTAATGGCAGTCAGGGTAGCTCTGGCTAGCACATGGAGGGCTGTGTTCACCTCCACAGAAATGCCTCCCCGCACCATTCCTCACCCACCGCCAACTGGTCATGCTGGAGGATGTTGCAGGTAGCAGAAGGTTCTCCACGGCGTCTCCAGACTGTCACGTCTGTCACATGTGCTCAGTGTGAACCTGCTCTCATGTGTGAAGAGCTCAGGGCGCTAATGGTGAATCTGCCAATCTTGGTGGGTTCTGGCAAATGCTGATCGCTTGGCGATCGTTTATACAGTGGATAGAAAAAGTCTAGGCACCCCTATTAAAATACCAGGTTTTTGTGATGTCAAAACAAATGAGACCATGATAACTCATTTCAGAACTTTTCCACCTTTAATGTGACCTATAACCTGTACAATTCAAATGAAAAACAAAGTTTTGAAACTTACAATAACCTGGTTGCATAAATATGTCCACCCTTAAACTAACACTTTGTTTGATGCACATTTTGATTCTATTACAGCACTCAGTCTTTTTGGGTAGGAGTCTTTCAGCATGGCTCATCTTGACTTGGTAATATCAAGTCAATTTCTTCCCTCATGGCAAATTTCCATCCAGGTGCCTCAGGTGACTTCAGTGCTTCACTGTAGGTCTGTGGGATTCCGCACACAGCCCTGTAACAGTAATCAACAGATGCATGGTTCTTATCATTATCAGTTCAGTCTGTTTGGTAATCCTTTAAATATCTTGGAACAACTTTTTCCCGTCTAGGATAGCGAGTGGCTTGGCTATACCTGGGTTTTGTGTCTGAGTTGGTCTCATTTTCATTTTGAACATTTTCTGCTGTTTCATCATTTTGTGACACATCTGTGTTAGTTCTCTCCTCATTCTTACTTTGTGTCTGGTTCCCTGCTTCATTGTCAACTTGTGAGACATCAGTAGTGTTTTCATTTGTAGGATTTCTGCTTTCATATCTCTGGATTTCGGGATCATAATCATCAGTTTGTGTCTGTTGTTCAACTCCGCTCTCTTTGATGAACTTCACCAGTCTATGTTTGGACACTTTTTCTGTATGCGGATTAAAGACAAGGTATGCAGGGCTGTTCTTACTGTATCCCACAAATACTCCCCTCTCACACCTGGGGTCTAGTTCTTGCTATCATGCTTGTATGCATAACACGCAGTCCCAAACACCAACATTTTCCAGAGATCAGGCTTTCTCCCTGTTAGCATTAAGTGTGGAGTATTTTTGAGTCTGTCATTGTAGCATCTATTTCGAATATGGGCAGCGTTTTGGATAGCATAAGGCCACAAAACCTTTGGTAACCCTTTGTCTAATAATAGACACCTTCCCATTTCAAAAAGAGTTCTCCTCTGTCTCTAGCTTTAGCATCAGCTTGCTTATTTCTGTTATTGGTGAATTTCCCTTCTGTGCATACATTACAGTTTACCTCTGTCGGACCTGTAATTTTCATACCATCTACCAAATCTGGTCATTTTAGCACATCTTTGACATTGCAATGTCCTAAGATCTCACGCCATGTTTTCACATCACAAGTTAGGTTCCTGCACAGCATGTCATTTACTGAATCATCATACTGTTGTTGTTGATTTACCATTGTGATGTAGTAGAGTCTTTCATGCTCCTCTATGCTGAGCACCGTCCCTTCTTTGGTTATGAATCTGTCTTGTCCTTCCTTGAATATCACGCTGGCTCCATCAGCTGTGGCCGCCTTCACAGAGATGAAGTCCTGAGGATGTGATGGGATGAATAAGGCCTTCTTTAGGGTTACCAGGACAGCTTTTCCATCAATATCACTATAGTAATACAGTAATATAATAACATAGTCTGTTATAGTTTCACCAGAGTCAGTTTGTTATACAGGGAAATAACTCTCAGCTTACCCTGGCTGGCGTGATGGTCCCGCAGTATTTACGGATCTTTTCGGCCGTCATCCGCCGCTTCCCTCATTACTAATGAGAGGCTTTTACCGTTAAGAAACCGGATTAGCTCCGCGTAGCATTCTGCATAGTTTCTGGATCTGGGTCCACAGAAAGTATTGTGTCTTTCAAACCTTCAAGCGTCATGTGTCCCAGAAACATTACTTCCCAAAGTTTGTAGTTGTTTTGGTCTCCGTCGAAAACTAAACGTTGCCATCTTCCTCCTGTAGTCCGTTGCCTGAGCCCAGAACCTGTTGCAGCCTCCTCTTCACCCATAGTTATACAAGGACACCGGGTTTTATCGTCTCTAACTTATTGATTTTCTTCTGTCATCACAGCTGTCAGGAACAACATCTGTCACTGTGGTACTTGGCGCTGAACAGAGTAGCGAAGCTTCCGCTCTTAAACAACTGCCGTAAAACACTAAACAACTGCCGTAAAAAAACTAAAAGCGCGACGTAAAGTCGGTGCAATAGACGTGAAACAAAACAAGTCGTAAACCCAGCAGTATCGTGACATAAATACGATTTTAGATAGAAAATACATTTTAACATAAATACAGCAGCAAGATATTTCATCTCAATATTATGAACACAAAATGTGAACACAAATAAAACTGATGACGTCACATATGTCAACGAGTTTTATTCAATGCTAAGCTAGTTTTGTTGTCATGGTAACAAGTTGCGCATTTTAGCATGGTTCCAATATTCTGTTCTGATGATCAGAACTGAATATTGGAAGTTGTTGCACCTGCACGAGAGCTCACTTTCGTTCCAGCAGACACAGAGAGCAGACACATTTCTGGTGACTCTTAGCGGCGTCGAGTATCGATAACGCGAGACTTTCCTGTGGATTCAAGCGATCAGCCCAGTGCGCACTTTGAGTTGACAGCTTGTATCGTGTGTGTCTTTGCTATCAACTTCGTGTCTTCGGAGCTGTAAGTATTGATTTCCTTATATCAACACTTTATTTTAGTATTTTAAAGTTGATATCCCATAAACAAAGCTAATTTATCAGCTAATGGGACAGTGTATTGACTCAGTCACTTCTCTGGCCATATACTTTTAGTTGAAAGGCACAGCTCTTCCTCTGCAGTTAAGTTTACGACAGTCTAGTCATCACATTGGGAGAAATCTGTGACCTGACCTCACCTACTGGTTATACTACAGTAGGTGAGGTCATTTGTATTAATGTACATACTAATATACTGTCATTGTTTAGCTACATTTTGCTCCCATTCACTTGGTTCAAAGTGTATTGCGCTAAAGTCTTACTAGACATTGCAACTACATTACAGTGTGTTGTAAAGCATTTCATTGTTTCAATGCTAGACAGCAGATTAAGGAGTTTATGCTTAATTTGAGCATCTTTGCACTGTCTTGTGCTTAATCTGGGAATAGATCTGAAGATGTTTCTGATTACTTGGACCCTCTTTACATGGCAGATCTTCAGCATCCCTTCACACAGACCTTTAAGTCTTACTCCTGCCTAGACAGAAATAGTTATCCTTATTTTAAATTCTGTTCTGTCTTTTAAATCACTTTTAGGTTTGGTCCAAGCAACCGGTCCAAATGGCAGTAGTGAAGCTCTCTGTCAGCGACCTGCCCCAGGTCACCCGAGCCCTAAACTTCATCCAGGTCCAGCTCGCTGAGCTGGTCCAAAACTGTGGCAACATGCGGCAGAAGGGCCTGGTCAGCAACAGCTGCATTTTGGAGCTGGAAAACAAACTGCAGAAGGTCCTCCACGAGGTAGGCCTTTCTCATCTTGGAGCCATTTTTTCTCAGCTGATTCGCCTCTTTATACATTGTTAAAACATCAGATAACAAACAGAAAACTTTGGAGAAAGCATCGATCAGATTGGACAGATATTTAATAAAAATAAATACACTTTTAAAATCTTATTAACAAGGCATTATGATGACGACTTAGCCTACTTCAGTAGTACGTGATGGATAAATAATAAATCGTCTTGTCATTCGCAACCTGTTTCTGCAAAAACAAAAATCCCATAACCACTCTCACTGAAATGTTGTTTAAAGCAGACATATAAAAAACCCTCACTTGTCAGTGCTTGTGCACATCCATTTGAG
The DNA here is from genome assembly GCA_947000775.1 of Pterois miles. Classification (NCBI taxonomy): domain Eukaryota; kingdom Metazoa; phylum Chordata; class Actinopteri; order Perciformes; family Scorpaenidae; genus Pterois; species Pterois miles. The sequence continues at coordinate 6,650,086 of CAMQGK010000341.1, forward strand.
TATCTGGAGTACCTACCAACCTGCAAACTACATTTTAAAAGGTGTACTATATTTGTCACAACCAATCAGAGCAGACTGGGTTTTTTTTCAAAAGGGGGGCTTAAAAAGACAGGCCTGAAATGAAGCATCTCAGACAGAGGGTGAATGCAACTACGGGTATTTTTAAGACCCTGCAATGACATTTTGGTAATGATTTAATCTAATGAATTTAATCATTGTAGTTGTACGTGTTCACTTCTATTCTTATGGACTGCAAAGCAGTATCCAGTTGTAATATGATTATTTTCATAACTCCACTGAAGATGAATTTAAATTTAAAGTATTACACAGTCCCATTGGAGCCACTAAAAAAGGCTTCTTTTCTGATATAACTTCAGCTCAATATACATTTTGTATTTCAACTTTTTTGTCCTTCCTGTGTTTGATTTAGATCTGCGCAGTCTGCAGGCCTCCTCCGGTAAAACCGGTGAAGGATGACTTTGACATCGGCAAATACATCGCCAGAGGTGCCTTTGGGTGAGTAAGACAGACTGCTCTCTTTGTGTTCACACTGACTCTTTGGATAGTGCAGAGAGTCCAGTCAAAACAGAAATGAACCTGAAATGTGTCGTAGAGTTATTTTGTTCCAACTGGACAGTTTCTTTTTGAATCAGAGCTGATATTCAGCCATAGAAGGTGCTCACATTTCCTTTTCCCTCTTGTTCAGGAGTGTAAACGTTGTGCGCCACAAGAAGAGTCAGCAGATCTTTGCCATGAAGCAGATCAAGCTGCTTTCTCAGAGACACAGGGATTTCATCCTGATGGAGCGCGACATCCTCGTCTTCCTTGACAGCCCTTTTGTCGTCTCCATGTTCTGCGCATTTGACACAACGACTCACATGTACATGGTGATGGAGTATGTGGGAGGTAAGGAGCTTGTTTTGGATTGGTCACACATGCATATACACTATATCCACTGTACACACGTGACACACTCTAAGAAGACCTAAACATAGCAGCTGACCTGTTATGTCTCTCTCTGACCTTGTAGGTGGGAATCTCGGGAACGTACTGGACAAAAGTCGGCGTTTAAGTGTGTGGAGATCCCGCTTCTACATCGCAGAGGTCGTCTTGGCATTAGAGTACATCCACAGCCGCGGCATCATCCACAGAGACCTCAAACCTGACAAGTGAGTGGAGCAAAACTTACAGAAAGTCTCCCAGTACTAATATTTTGACACAATCTTGAGGCATATAGTGTAACACGAGACATGTTCTGCTTCCCTCCATTGTAGTCTTCTGATCACAACCACAGGACACATCAAGGTTGCTGATTTCGGGGTGTCCAAGTGTGGGTCAATGAACATAACCTGTCGGACTAAAAAAGACTGTCAGCGAGTTGCCAGAGAGTTCACTGACAACGAGGTTAGTCTCCTCTTTTCTTCACTTATTTAAACACGTGTAAATCCTGTTATATGTATTTTCCTACTTCACTTACCATTTCTTCCCCTCTTTCATGTCCTCCTACAGGAGTGTGGCACGCCTGACTTTATAGCCCCTGAAGTGCTCAAACACACGGGCTATGGAAAGCCCGTAGACTGGTGGGCCATAGGGATTATCCTCTTTAATTTCCTGTATGGCGCCCCACCTTTGAATTATCCCCAGGAAGACGACGAGGAAGACGACGACAATGAGAGCAACACATTCATCATGCTCGAGGACGATGTCGAAAACTACAACTGTGCGATCAATGGTTAGAATCTTCAGATCCATTCATTATCTTCTCATCACATGCAACCTTTCTACACATTTGTCATTCTAGCAGTTCTGAATGAATCTTTCTGCATTTTAAAAATGATTCAAAATGCACCCACTTTGTGAATTAACGTTAAAATCTGGCACAAAGTAGCTTTCATTTCTTGTTTCTTTTAAATTTGGGATTTACATTTTTATGCTAGTATTATGATATTTTCCTCTCAGAATTATGTCATTCAGTCCCTTTGGTGATGTCAATTAAATGTAAATGTGTTTCTTTTCCAGATGACATCCCCTGGCCAGATACACGCTTTTCAATGCCGCAGGATGTCCTGAGCCTCATAAGTCGTCTTTTGGACAAGAACTGCGTGACACGTCTTGGTACAAGTAAGTGACAGCTTTACTAATGACAAACAACATGAGAAACAGAAACTGTATTTTTATTAGAATACTAACTGATGCCATGGTTAGAGGGGAGCTACATATACAGTGTCCAACAAGTGTTGATGTACAAACTAAAGGTTGTTGTGTCACTTCTTATCCAGGAGGTGCCAATGAGGTGAAAAGACACCCGTTCTTCAAGGATGTGGACTGGAGCGACCTCCTTAATCAGAAGGCTCCATTTATCCCTGTGGCAGAACCTGATGAGGAGTTTCAAAGTAGGTGCCAACGCAGACACACTGACAAAGGCTGCGGTCGAAAAGTCTTTTTCTCTTAGGAAGGTTCCTAACGGAGTGAAATGACTGGCAAGAATCTCAGTAGCAGCCGTGATAAGCGCTGCTCACAACCTCTAAATGCCAAGGAAAGGGGCTGCGGTGCTTCCTTTCCTATGTCCTTTAGCTTAGGATGCACTGGAGCGTCCTTTACCAAAGGAAAGGAGATCATGCCGTCCCACAATTCCTTGCAGCCATAACATTTAGAGTGACGCATCAATCTGCTGTTCATGAAAACAAATAATATGCTTATGTTGCATATTGTAGCGTATTATGTTGGCTTGTTAGTGGACAGTGACATCCATCTGGTTTCAATTCATTTTGAATTATTTATTTATTTTGAACATGTAAAACAAACAAGAATAACAAATAAAATGAACAGTAAACATATAGCAAACTTTCAATAAACAAATAATCAATATCTGTAAAGAAACATTACATGTCCAAAACGGAATGGGAAGAGTTCAGTCTACACATGGTCCTCCCCCTTCTCCATAACTCCATATTTAAAATATATTCCTTTTTTATTCATTTTTTATTAAGTCATATTTTTCACCGCTCCATGTTAGGCCAGATAACTATTATATGTTGATGTGAAGTGTTCCAGCAGCAGAATGACCTGTGGTATCTCTGAAGTCCTCATGAATTTTTCTTCACCTTTCCTTCATCTCATGACGTTTTCCATTGAGGTCAAGGAAAAGTGGATAGGAAATGACATCATTTTATGGCTCTTCGACCACAGCCTCATGTCTGACGTTGTTTTGTCGGTAATGTCTGGTGTGAATTTCAATTTGGATAAATATGTCAGTCTTTCCCATCACTTAACACGCGTTAATTGTTGCAGCATATCCTCCAGTGCTGTCCGACGTCAGCTCCGATGATGATGACGATGATGATGATTATGATGATGATGATTACCAGCATGAATCATCTGCAGAGCCAGCGGACTTCTGCTATGTTGCCTTCCGCTTCAAGGAGGTAGGCTACAGTTTTCCTCCAGCTCCTCACCTCTCACTGCTGGTTGAGACTGTATTAATCGGTTTCTCACTACTGAATGAACATTGAATAGAAATAACTGACAGCGGTTTTCTCTTAAATCTCCAGCAGCACAGCAGCCCCCCGCCCATGTCCACCTGCAGGCCGATGAATCGGGACCTGTTGTCAGAACCGGACGACTCCGGTGTGGACAGTGTTGAATACTCCGTCAAGGAGGCCTCCGTGAAGAAAGGCATCAAAAATTACACCATAGACTTGTCCAAAGAGGACGACTCCGTTAAGAAAGGCATCAAAAACTACACCATGGACTTGTCCAAAGAGGACGACTCCGTGAAGAAAGGCATCAAAAACTGCACCATGGACTTGTTCAAAGAGAAGAAAGGCATCAAAAACTACACCATGGACTTGTCCAAAAAGAAGAAAGGCATCAAAAACTGCACCATGGACTTGTCCAAAGAGGACGACTCCGTGAAGAAAGGCGTCAAAAACTACACCATGGACTTGTCCAAAGAGGACGACTCCGTGAAGAAAGGCATCAAAAACTGCACCATGGACTTGTCCAAAGAGGACGACTCCGTGAAGAAAGGCAACAAAAACTACACCATGGACTTGTCCAAAGAGGACGACTCCGTGAAGAAAGGCATCAAAAACTACACCATGGACTTGTCCAAAGAGAAGAAAGGCATCAAAAACTACACCATGGACTTGTCCAAAGAGGACGACTCCATGAAGAAAGGCATCAAAAACTACACCATGGACTTGTCCAAAGAGAATAAAAGCATCAAAAACTGCACCATGGACTTGTCCAAAGAGAAGAAAAGCATCAAAAACTGCACCATGGACTCTTCCAAAGAGGACGACTCCGTGAAGAAAGGCATCAAAAATTGCACCATGGACTTGTCCAAAGAGGACGACTCCGTGAAGAAAGGCGTCAAAAACTACACCATGGACTTGTCCAAAGAGGACGACTCCGTTAAGAAAGGCGTCAAAAACTACACCATGGACTTGTCCAAAGAGGACGACTCCGTTAAGAAAGGCGTCAAAAACTACACCATGGACTTGTCCAAAGAGGACGACTCCGTTAAGAAAGGCATCAAAAACTACACCATGGACTTGTCCAAAGAGGACGACTCCGGTGTGGACAGCGTTGAATACTCTGTCAAGGAGGACTCAGTTAAGAAAGGTATCAAAAACTACACCATGGACTTGTCCAAAGAGGACGACTCCGTTAAGAAAAGCGTCAAAAACTACACCATGGACTTGTCCAAAGAGGACGACTCCGTGAAGAAAGGCATCAAAAACTGCACCATGGACTTGTTCAAAGAGAAGAAAGGCATCAAAAACTGCACCATGGACTTGTTCAAAGAGAAGATAGGCATCAAAAACTGCACCATGGACTTGTCCAAAGAGGACGACTCCGTGAAGAAAGGCATCAAAAACTACACCATGGACTTGTCCAAAGAGAAGAAAGGCATCAAAAACTACACCATGGACTTGTCCAAAAAGAAGAAAGGCATCAAAAACTGCACCATGGACTTGTCCAAAGAGGACGACTCCGTGAAGAAAGGCGTCAAAAACTACACCATGGACTTGTCCAAAAAGGACGACTCCGTGAAGAAAGGCATCAAAAACTGCACCATGGACTTGTCCAAAGAGGACGACTCCGTGAAGAAAGGCAACAAAAACTACACCATGGACTTGTCCAAAGAGGACGACTCCGTGAAGAAAGGCATCAAAAACTACACCATGGACTTGTCCAAAGAGAAGAAAGGCATCAAAAACTGCACCATGGACTTGTTCAACGAGAAGAAAGGCATCAAAAACTACACCATGGACTTGTCCAAAGAGGACGACTCCATGAAGAAAGACATCAAAAAGTACACCATGGACTTGTCCAAAGAGAAGAAAAGCATCAAAAACTGCACCATGGACTTGTCCACAGACGACTCTGTGAAGAAAGGCATCAAAAACTGCACCATGGACTTGTCCAAAGAGGACGACTCCGTGAAGAAAGGCATCAAAAATTGCACCATGGACTTGTCCAAAGAGGACGACTCCGTTAAGAAAGGCGTCAAAAACTACACCATGGACTTGTCCAAAGAGGACGACTCCGTGAAGAAAGGCGTCAAAAACTACACCATGGACTTGTCCAAAGAGGACGACTCCGTTAAGAAAGGCGTCAAAAACTACACCATGGATTTGTCCAAAGAGGACGACTCCGTTAAGAAAGGCAACAAAAACTACACCATGGACTTGTCCAAAGAGGACGACTCCGGTGTGGACAGCGTTGAATACTCTGTCAAGGAGGACTCAGTTAAGAAAGGTATCAAAAACTACACCATGGACTTGTCCAAAGAGGACGATTCCGTTAAGAAAGGCATCAAAAACTACACCATGGACTTGTCCAAAGAGGACGATTCCGTTAAGAAAGGCATCAAAAACTGCACCATGGACTTGTCCAAAGAGGACGACTCCGTGAAGAAAGGCATCAAAAACTGCACCATGGACTTGTCCAAAGAGGACGACTCTGGTGAGGACAGCGTTGAATACTCTTTCGAGGACAACTTTGTTGAGGACAATGACCATCGCAATGTTGATGGCAATGTTGATGACAAAACCCTGTCAAAGCTAAATCCTCTCCTTATTCCCAGTCCAGAGACAAAATTCATGGACCTCTTGAGGAGTGCAATCAAGGCAATGATGTGGCTGACCCTCAGCTTTGGTGCACTGTGGGACTAATAAAGGAATATCTTATCTTATCTTATCTTATCTTATCTTTGATAGCATGTAGAAGATTCTAGAGGCCGATGAGCCGGGTTCTGTGTGTGTGTTTGTATCTATGTATATAAATAATTTATAAATAAAAAAATGAAAAATGACAGTGGATGTAATGAATCTTTCTGAATATAACAATAACACTAACTAGTTAAGAGTAGCCATTAGTGAGCGTACAGTGGAGACACATAAAAAGCAAAAATAGCATTTTGGATTTTCACTATTACATTATTCTCTCTACTGTGGCGAGCAAAATTAACATTTGTTTTTCATTGAGGGATGCCAGTTTTATTACAAACAAAGTTTTGGCATTTATACTCAAAAAATAAGGACTTCACCATGTGCATAATAGATGACAGCGGGGCTGACTGCGGCTCAGAGGGTAGAGCAGGTCGTCCGCCATTTGGAAGCTCGTGGTTCCATTCCCGGTTGCTCCGGTCACACGTCGAGCAAGACGCTTAAACCCAAATAGCTCCTGAAGGCATAGCCATCAGTGTGTGAATGACTATTTAGATTAGAAAGTTGGCACTTTGTATGGCAGCCTCTGCCTTCAATCCATGTGTGGGAATGCTGACATGTGGTGGAGAACACATTAAGTGGTTGGAAGACTCGAGAGGTGTTATATGAAAGTTCATTTACCATTTACCATGACAGAAACATGTGACACGTTTTAGAAGCAATTAGTGCAACAGAAATATTGCTCAATTTGAGAGGCTTTTCCTATTGGATGCTTCAGCTGGACATTTCTAAAGTTTTACCCATGACAAGATATATCGATATTGGATTCATTTAAAGTAATGCTGTGTATAGAAGAAAGAGAAAGATTTTTAGTCATCAAACACTATCCATGGCTATATCTTCAAAAAGTAATGCACTGTAATTCGTATATATCCCGCAAAACAAATCTGTGTGTAATTAATGTAATCATGAACCAGGAATAAATAGCAGCAAACGCCACATGGACAGGTGGGTCCAAGGACACCAGACTTTTGCCCAGGAGACCAGCATTCATGTACTGTGTGATAACAGAAGTCAGTGCTGATTTATTTGTCACACAACTTACGTACTAAATTAACGCCACTTCCGGCATTATTTTCAGCCAAACTGCGATCTTTTCCTCAGCCTAACTGAGGAGTTTTCTTGTCTAAATCTAATGTTATAATACTGGAATGGGATCCAGTTGTTCCCAGTGTTTTCCCTGTGTTTCCCCTGCCCTTTTGTTTCTCGTCCTGTCTTCCCTTGTCTGTGTCCATGTATGGAAGTGTTTGTGCAGGTGAGCGTGGCCTCCAGTCTCCTCCCTGGGGCGGTTGGAGCTGGCACACCTGACCGCAATCTCCAGATATTCAACCCCTGCAGTATATCTGCCTGAGCTTACCTTCCATTCTTCACCAGATCGTTCAGTCACCCACCGTGCTAGCACACGTCTCAGGCCAAATACCTTTTGAACCTTGATTTTTCTTCGAGTGAGAGTTTTTGTACAAATCTGTCTTTTCCTGTGTCCGGTGCTGCTGTCTGCCAGCCTCTCCTGCTCCCTCACCTGCTACTCGCCTGCCTGCCTCCACTTCCCGATACCCCACCACGCCATGTAAACCCTCTGAGGATTCTGTGGGTCTCACTCCTCGCCACTCTGCCAGTGTTTCCTCTGCCATTCCCCTTCCCTGAGCCTGAGGCCTCCCCTCTCACTAACCAGTCCATTTACAGTTTCATAATAAACTTCCTTTTATTGAGCTACTTCTGGACTACAGTGTTCTGCTTTTGGGTCCACCATTTTGCCTTATCATAACACCTAAGGAAGTTGTTTCTTGTGACAATAGAAACAAGCCATGGTCTGAGGATACATTGGGTTAATAAACAAGATGAGTCTACAGCCTTAGAGCAGTGCTGTGAGGCTGTGCATACAGCTAAATCCCAATTCTAACATGCTGATGTTAAGCAGGTAAATGTTTATGTTTACCATCTTAGTTTATCACTTGCATGCAAACATCTGCTAATAAGCTATAAACACGAAGCACAGCTGAGACTGTAGCTAATGTCATTATTTCATAAATCAAAGTACCGGACAACTTGAAATTTTAGCTTGAGGATGGCGCCAGATGAAAAGTCAGAGGATCGTCAAAGTGATTGCAATTCATCCTGAAGGGAGCTTGAATGCGCATAGCAAAATTCATAACCTATACAAAAGTGAAATTTCACTCAAAAACACAAATGTCAACCTCATGGCACGAGGAAAATCATTGGATCACCACAAAATATCTATCCTTGAATATCTGAACTATATTTTGTACCAATCTGTCCTGTTGAGTTGTTGAGTCACGGGGTAAGTAAAGACTTTGACCTGCTGGTGGAGATAGAAAACGAGTCAAGGATCACTGAAGACAATTGGATTCATCCTCTGGGGACAATGAATGTCTAAAACTTTCATGGCAACCCATTTGATGGTTGTCGAGTTATTTCGGCCGATGCAGTGACCCGACTGAACAACTCTCCCATCTAGAGCCTTTCTGCCAGCAAGGCTAAAACACACTATTGTTGTTGTAGCACTTTCTCACAAAATGTCCTCTTTTTTCACCATATAATCACTTAATAATATGAACTCTTTTTTACCAGCTGCAATGACTAAAAGGTCAGCTGTGCTTCCCCCATCGACACCAGATACAGGACTGCAGATGTCTGACTCACTGTGAAACCATGCCGCTACGAAATGTTTTCCTGCTGCAACCTGGTTCTTAATAAATTCCCAGGTTCGCTTTAATAAGCACTCTGCTTAGATGCAAGACAAACACATATTTGCTGATGTATACAGTAGAGGCAGCATAGAGGAAAATGTGTTCAGTTCTGGTGAGTGTGCACATTTGTGCAGCACAGCTTCATATTTCTGTTCAGTTTATTAACCGTGACAGCTATTTACAGCTATTTAAAATTGCAACCTTTCTTGAATGACAGCGGTCGCGCAATAAAATATTCATATAAAAATGCTTGTTTTTTTGCCGTATTTGCAGGCATGGTAATGGGTGCTAACAGCATTCAAGGGAAAAATAATGCTTGTTTGTGTTAATTTCGACTGAAAGTGTCAGCCCACACCCTGTCTTAATGTGTTTTCATACAATCACCATTTTTCATTACCCATGATTTTTTACTGCACCACCTCTAAAACTGCACAAATTCAGGATGGACAAGCTGTCCGTGCACTGTGGCTGACATGTATGTTCTGACTTGTTGGGAGTCTACACAGCCAAAAAGTTTCTCTTGTTTTCGCCTCTGAAGGACTTATTTATTCCAGTGATATTTTCTCATAGTCATGTTTGGAAAGTACAGATGGTGGTGACCTCTTGAGGTGCGCACCAGATCAAATTTGAATGTGCTTCAGCCCCAATATACAGCAAACTGTATTGAAAACTTAGGTTAGCAACACAGCTGAGCTGGATGTCATGTTTTATTCAACACCCCTGAAAAGAAAAGACCTTGGAATAAAAACATGTAAGTTGGGAGAGAGGAGGGGGAAGCAGGATGGAGGAGGAGTCAGCAGATATTTGTCTTTTTTTGACAGCAGTTCAAGCTAAATGTACTCAAATCGTTAAGGCAGACCATGGGGGTTAAATTGAAATCTGATTTCTTTTGTACAAGATTGTTGCTCTTTGCTTCAAACTTAATTATTTCACACTTCGACCGCGTTCCCAGCAGAGTCTCTGCACTAGTATTTAACACATTTTCCAAGTTTCAGCATATCATAATGGTTTGGATATGCTTGAACAGAACTAGTTTGATGAATGTGTTGTTTAACCATGTCGGAAATCAAATGTGTGTATAGTTGTTCCTATAGGATGTAGATTTATTGTACATGAGCAACTTTGTTGACTATGGGTAAATGTCGGAGGATGCCACTACACAGCTACGAGGCTCACTGGCATCCACAAGGCCATCTGAATGAAATTCTCTGGTCAGAGACGCAGGACTCTTAATTGGAGGAATGTTGGCTGTAGTAGGAGCTTTGTCCCTTCTGTTGTAGCAGCAATGAACAGTCTGCCTCACTGACGTTGTGAGCTGGACTGAATGAATGTATGTGGGTGGACTGCACGGTGGTGAAGTGATTAGCACTGTCGCTTCACAGCAAGATGGTCACAGGTTCGAATCCGGCTTGAGTTGCATGTTCTCTCTGTGTCTCCGGCCTCCTCCCACAGTCCAAAGACATGCAGATTAGGTTAACTGATGGCTGTGGCTGTGGGTGTGAATGTTTATCTGTCTCTGAGTGTCAGCACAGTGATGGACTGACAACCTGTCCAAGGTGTACCCCGCCTTCGCCCTGGGACAGGCTCCAGTCCCCCAACGGGATAAGCAGTTTACGTTGGATGGATGGATATTGCTGTGTGGGGCAATAAATCTAAATATACAGTTAAAGGCTGATTACAGTAATTACATACACCATATTTATAAGCCATTTTAACTCTCACCTGGTCACAAAGTATTTAAAGAAGACCTATTATGCTCATTTTCAGGTGCATACTTGTATTTTGTGTTTCTAGTGCCGACTGTGCTGCAGCTCCTCTTTTCACCTTCTGTCTGAAATGTTGTGTTTGAGCTCCTGCCCACTCTGCTCTGATTGGTCAGCTGGCCCACTCTGTTGTCGGTCAACCAAACCGAACTCTTTGGACTCTGCTCTGAGTAACTTCTTTTGGTGTCCACTTCGGTCTTTGTAACTTTGCAGACCTTTTTAAATACACACAAAAAATATATATAACACGTGAAAGGAAAGGGAAAAGCACATAAGCATAATTGGACCTCTTTAAGCTCCCAAACAGGTGACAGTTGATGAATAGCTGCAGGGCACAGATCGGTTCCGGAATGGCTATTACAGACATAAGCTGTAATTGAACTGTGTGTAAAGCAAAATAAATCCATCACCTGTTTAGAGAATAACACACAATCCCATTTCCTTCACATCTGATGAAACACAGCTTTGTTAAGCAGTCTGTCAAAAATGGCCTGGTGTTTAAATACTACTTGAGTTGCCTGCAACACATTTGAGGAGCCGCACACAACTTTCACTATATTTTTATTTTGTATAAATATTTGAGACATTGTTGAGATTTAAAGTTTGAGGTTAAAGTTCAACTCGAGATCTTCTGCACTGCTAAGTTCCTCGCCCCCTCAGTGAACGTTCCCCGTCTGCATGGGTCAGGTCTCGGTTCCCTGCCTGGTGGGGACGTGCTCAAACTCAAGCTTTTGTCTTTTCCACTCTGTTGCACTTTATGCCACCCTGGTATCTCTGCCCCTCTCCTCCCTCCTTGTCAATGCCTCGGGATTACTGCAGTGGAACCTGCTCTCATCTCAGCAGTGAGGATGATTGATTACCCATCAGCACCCAGACTCATCTACTCTTACCATCAGCTGCTGTGCTGCCCATTTTTAAAGGCTGGTCAGTGCAGGTCACCAGAGCCAAAAACAGGGGTGTGACAGACTTTGATTTCATTCCTGTGTTATAAAAATGCTCTAATCTCAGGTTGTTACTCTAACCAGTTTCAGCTCTTGACACTTCAAGAGTTGAATGACCTTCCTACTCGAGTAAGAAAGATGAAAGTCACTTCTCATCTCCCATAACTGGCAGTTAAGTCATCATTTAGTCATGACTGCATTACATTGTCTTATGCCATTGAAACTTAACCTCTGTAGAGACGATTATGACTCTCTTTGAAAATGACTCCCTTTTCAATTGAGTATTCTGTTTCTTGTCAGAGTACTTCTTTCATCATGGTGGTTTTTAGGAGTTTCACAACAAACAGTGGTTAGCAGTCAAGCCTGTGATCCCAACATGGTGGCAGTAGCTAATGGTGGTACTGCAACTTCTGTGTTCATCACGTGATGCTATTGGGCCAAAAAAGACTTTTTCTCATAGACTTACATTGAGAAAGAGACATACGTAACTCAGCAGATAATTTTTTTTTGAAGTGAATCAACTCCCCAGTACAAACACTCTAACAGTCCTTATTTAAATCATTAGGTCCTAAAAGTTGTAAAACACACTAATAGCTGAATCCGGAGATGTTTCCTTCCTTTGTTTATGTACAGAGACCCAGACTGTGACGTCAGTGCAACGGACGCTACTGTGCATATTGGGCATGTGCAGTAGGGCCAGTCATTGACTTCATGCACTACTGAGCGGCTTTCGTAGGAATGAACGGAGCCCCGCCTTCAATGCTGCATCCAGTTCTCTTATTATTTCCTTGGCTACAGTATGCCCTTGAGGCTTGAACTATTTTTGTGCATTATTGATGTTCGAGAGGGAGAAATTAGCTATGACATGATACAGATCTCATTGAAAGTACTGTACTGTATTATGCGAGTGTTGAATGCTTGAGGCATGGACCCTTTTTGTTTGTGTGAATAACTGAAGTGGCTGTTTTGGAGCTGAATGTAAAGTTTGATGACTGAATTATTAACTATGGAGGATCAAGGCATTGTGCTGTGATATTGTAATACAATGGACTTCAGGGTGGGTGTTTGACATTAATCTGGGAAGCTCTTTGTAAAACTCTGGTTCTGTGATTTACATGGTAGCAAAATGCTGAATTGAAAGGGGGAAAGGAGATAGTAGAGAGTGTGGTGATGATTTGCAAAATCCCAGATTACATTCAATGACAATTGGGGGAGGGAGACTTCTTCTTGCAACTGAAGGAGTCGCTAAGGAGTCCTGCATTGGCTTAATTTCCCAGATCCAGCCACAAACTGGGGGCGGCAGTAGCTCAGTCTGTAAGGACTTGGGTTAGGACGCGGACGTCACAGGTTCAAGACCCCCATGGACCAAGACCAACTGGTTGCTGGAGAGGTGCCAGTTTACCTCTTGGGCACTGCCGAGGTGCCCCTGAGCAAGGCACCGAACCCCCAACTGCTCTGGGCGCTTGTCAGGAGCAGCCCCCTCACTCTGACATCTCTCCATTGACGCATGTATATGTACTGTGTGAACAACAGAGTGTAAAACTGAATTTCCCCACTGTGGGACTAATAAAGGAATATCTTTCTTTCATCTTTCTTAAATTCCTCCGCATTGGAGACCGAAGCATGGGCTACCTTTCTTGGATCATTTTTAGACGTACCGGGGATATGACAAAATAAGTCAATGTGAAGTTTAGTTTCACACGGGGCACAAATATCGGTCTCCTGGCTGAAGGTATTATTCTGTTTGACCCATCCACCACCCTGAGCAGACTCTCATGCTATCTATGCCTCCGTGCATGGAGCGCTGCCTGATTGCCAGTGTTTCACAATCTGGGAGTAAGACTGGGTTGCACCCAGAGGTAGCCCACTGCTTTGACCCATCCCTCCACCCCAACCTCCTCCCTATGAAGACTTTTTGCTTTTTAGTGGCAGCCCTGCACATCCTGGTTCACGGTTACATGGGTTATATATGAATTACAGTGCATTACTCTTTGCAGGTGTAAGTGCGAATAAGAACAGCTTGGACCATGTTGATGAAGGTCTTAAGTACATATTTCAACCCAAACCCCGAGCCTATCTAAGTTGTTTTAAAGCCTAAACCACACCAAAATTTCACCATAGCGCTGTTGTTTAAGTTTAATTTGTAACACTTGTTGGACAGTTTCTAGCTGGACTTCTTTGTGAATCTGGGCTTCATACGTTGTAAATTTAATTGTACAGTTTAGCCAAAGAATACCTGCCACAATATTGACTTTTGTTTCTCAGAATCATCAGATGATTCCATCAGTCATGCAGTATAGGAGTTAAAGCAGAGGTTTCACATTCATAACATCAACATTGGAGACGGAGGAAAAAAACCCAGTGTCATCTGCATATCGAGATTGTCGGCCTGTAAGTTGAATTAAGGTCTCATCTGGTCACTAAATCAAATGTACAATATTCCAGAGTCATCCTCCATTATCCATCTGCCCATACTGTAACAGATTCAGCCTTACAGCTCTTTTCATGTCGATTCAATCTTGCAAAAACAAGATGTCTGCTCTCTGACAGGAAAGTTACATAAAAAAAACGCAGGTGAACATTTACTTTTACTTAAGGGACCGTTAACAAACTAACTCACTCAGTGATGTTTTTCGCTGTTTACTCTGTTTCTAGTGACCTCGACGCCACACATACTGTTTGTTTTTCTGGCTCACTGACGTAGACACACAATCATATTTGTACCAAGGCATTTGTCAATTAATATTGAGCTGTCATGCATCCTTGCTTCTGGAAAGTAATCTGGCTTAATTGAAACTGGGATAATTAGCACATAACTCTGGCGGAGTGCCTCTAATTCAAGCCTGTACATGCACCAGTGAACGCATGAAATACTGTAATCACATGGAAACAAATATCCACAAAATCAAGAGGTGCACAGGTAATTTTTTATAGTTTATATTCTGGGAAAATCTGCGTTGGAAGAGGCAGAGTGTGGAGTGCAGCAGTGTCTTGCTGTGCAGCTAAGTTGTGATAATGAGCGTCAGAGCTTACTGTGGATTTCTGGTATTTCTTTGTATGCATCAGCCTTGAGCTTCCTTCATTCTCTGTCTCCTTCTCCTTGACTTTCTTGCTTCAATCTCTCTTTCACTTTGCTCCCTCCCATTACATATTGTCTCAATTCAATTTTGCATCAATCAATAGTCTTTATTATTTTAAAGCCTGCCCCGAGATAAAGAAAAACCTTATTTCTCTTTCTTTCTTTATGTCTATCTCAATTCTTTTCACTCTGTCTTGCCACTGTGCAATGATTTAAGTGTATCCTTGGCAACTGAGTTTGTTGCCATTACCAACAAGGTTGCCAGGGATGTACTCACCCACTTTCTCTAAGGTGTATAAGAAAACCTAACTCTATAAAATGTCACTTTATACTATGTTGACGCCACAGAGCTGAAAAGCATTATTGGAAAGTCAGATGAACTATTAGTGTGAACACAATAATCAAGAATGTGTGAGTGCCCAAGGCTGTAATACAACACTGTGTCACACATCTTTGCAGAGAGAAACCAAGAATGCAAGTTTTGAATCGTATAGATAATGTGCTGGTGATTAGCCAAAAAATTATTTGCATGACTGTAAGACGTCTAAAGCTTATCACATTGTTGGAGATTTATAGGCTTTATCATCCCCACACTCCCCTTCCTTGGTGTGACTAATGGGCCGTGAAGCCTTGTCTGCCCTGCGCGTTGTACATAGTCTTACTTTATTGACACATCACACGCCCAAGGTTTAATTCATTTTGTTTATACTCCTCGTGAGAGAGGCTCCTCCTCTTTAACGGCATTCTGTGTCTGACCGCTCTGTCACCTTGTCATTTATTAGACCTCAATAAAACATCAAGAGGGAGGCCACCACAAGACTGGTAATGAGTTACGCTGACAGCCACATCAGCATAATGTGGTTTGTGTTGATGAGGCGTCAAGCGTGGCCCGGAGACCGAAAGCACCACTTATGGTCGTCTCGGGGTCAGGTGGTTTATGTGACAATGTGTTACGCTACAGTAAATATTCCCTCCACAGTCCCTGGACAATGAGCCTGACAAATGCTGGTTTAAGGTTAATCTAAGAGCAATACATGGTCATTATCTGTCGGTTATTCTTAATGCCTTGGTAAGTTTATGTGATTACATTTTCATCATTTTCCATATATAGCTGAGTACTTAGTGGTTCATTCTCTGTAATATTTAAATGGTTTGAGTCTTAAGATAATGGTTCAGAAAGGACTTAATGACCAGTGTAATGAATAGTTTAACTAAGCTCCATCCCACTCATATCTCCACTATTAGGAAAGAGAATGGCTGTGCATACAGAAAAAGGCTTCTCAATCCTTTATTGCTTCCATTATTATTCACAAACACGTATGTTAAGGATGTAGATACAGATGGGTGAAAATTTAAAGGAAAATGCAACCAATCAATCATCTATAATAGTGTGTTGGACCACTGCAACCCACGATAACAGCTTTACAGTGATTCACATGCACAAGATTCTGGAGGAATCAACACCATAGTCTGTTTAGTCTGTTTATCGTCAATACTGTATGTATTGTTCCAATATTCATATTTAATTTTGTTTATATTGTTCCTATTTTTTAGATTTTCTTCTATTTAAATTGTCATATTTTGTCTATTTACTTTTGTTTACCTTCTGTTTTTGCAGTATCCCCTTTGCTCCTGTACACCGCAAATGTCCCCACAGTGGGACTAACAAAGGAATATCTTATCTTATCTTATATTATCTTATCTTATATTATCTTATCTTACCATTCTTTCAAAAGACATTCCCTCATTTGATGACACTGGTAGAGAGCGTTGTCTACCACAAAATCTCTTGGATTGAAGTTGCGAAGGACAAAACATATGATTTTTTTTTTTTTTTTATCATTTTCACTCACTCTCACTCACTCACTCAGTCACTCATCGTCAACCTCTTACCCAGGGTAAGGTTGTGCTCCATCAGGGGACTCCAGTCTTCCTGACTGGGGGATCCCAAGGCATTCACAGGCCAGTGTGGAGATATAATGACTCCACCTAGTCCTGGGTCTTCCCCGGAGACTCCTCCCAGCTGGTCGTGCCTGGAACACCTTCATATAAGTTTCATAATCACTATTCCACCAGTGAGCCGATTTCTCTTGGACTTCTATACAGTCAGACCTCTTTTTGCAACCAGAGTTTAAGGCACTTCAGCATTGGCTTCACTTTTCAAACTTCGGAGTCTGCTGTCTGGTTGATTCAGGCTTTTGCTATAATTTGTCACCTATCTGTTTTTGCACATTCAAATGTTAACAAAACAGTCTTGACTCAAGGTCCATTTTGCATCTGAGCTTTTGATCATTCCTTTGATCATTTGATGTTTATGAGCAGAATCCATCTGTTAAGTTGTCATGGAAACTTATTCATCCTTCCTACACGGTCTAGAGACTTCTCCTCCATGTTGGCATATAACTGCTTAAAAAAAAAATTAAGGTCAAGTGAACTTTCGAACTCAATATTTAAATGTATGTGCTGTTTTCCTGTGCAAAAATATACAAAAATGTCAATCCATTGGCACTATCCTACAAAAACAATTTCATTTTAACCTCCTATTTTGCACTCAAATGCAGCGCAGACATGGCCTTCATTTGCACTCAGTTGATGAAAATCGCCGTCCTTTATGGGTCATTTCAGACAATAAGTCTGAAGGTAGAATAAATCTATGCATGCAATACGGGGGCAGCATCCTCTCTTTGGGCTTTCATGAAATGATGATGCTAAACAGTGGAGCTCATTATAATGTATGTATGTATGTATGTGAGGGTGAAACTGATGCTGAGTATTCAAATGCAATCAAAATTCTCTGAGGCTATCGGTTCCCTACTCTTCGATAAGTAGAAGATTATAATATGTATTAGAAACCTTATGGTTTATGTCATTATGCCATACTGTATTTATGATAAACAGAATGTGTCCATTATGTACAATTTTCCCGGTGTGAAGAAGAAATTATGCATAAAATGATGACTTCGGTGTTACAAGATAGCAATTTAGAATCAATTTCATGCCAGCAGAAGCACTAGAAACGGTGCTGCCAATTACACAGAGGACAATGCCTTTACCACGACTCATTCAGGCTTTCCTTAATATTCGTATGGCAGATGTTCAATTGCCTGGACGATAAAACTAAATCAGGGATATCTTGTGGGGATCTCTCCTCTCAGAGTGTGACATCATTACTCATCCTGACAGCTAGTGCTGTAACCGTCAAGTGCGACTGTTTGAAATATGGAGGAGAGGCGTTAACACATTGTGGAGGCATGATTCAAAGGTGGATCTGACATGCTTCATGAGCAGCAGAAGGTTTCATCTGGTGATGAAAACGCTGAAAGAAAAACATTTTGTCTTTTTTCAGCAATCCCAAACTTCTCAAGTGAACTCAGACGTGACATATAAAACATTAAGTTGAAACTCCCATATGGGCTGCTACGGTTTTAAAGGAATCAATGAGAATTTTATGCATCTTTCCTGTGCCCGCAGTGCTCACAGAGGGAATTCTGCTGATGGGAAGATCAAGAGGACAGCATGCAGGATGGCAGAAATAAGAGCATGTAGACTCTGAGGGTTGAGTTTCTAGCTTGTCATCAGCTCTCTGGTTTCTGAGAAACATAAAAACACACATGACGGGGTTGGACTTGGTTGTGTGTTTTCTGTATGTTAAAAGTGTAAAGAGCTAATGATGGTTATGAGCTGCATCTGCATGACTCTTTCTTTATGTTTTAACCCATTATGATTTTGTTGTGACTTTTAATGTTTTTTTTGATATTATGCAAAATAATAAGTTGCACATTGTGCAGTTTGGAAACTCCCAATTCACAGTATTTTTTTTATTATGAAATAGAGTAGTATTTGACATTTGTTGTATATATGCTGTATATATCCAAACTATTAATTAAGCAACATGTAAGAAAATCAGCCTTGTTTTCAGCTAGGGCTGTCAATTGGTTTATATATTTAATCGCTATTATTTGTGTGATTATTCATAATTAATTACAATTAATTTCAAATTATATTTTATCTGTTCAAAATGTCCCTTAAAGGGAGCTTTGTATTTGATACTTTAATTAACTTGGGAGTTTACTTTATGCAAATGTATCTACTGTATTTATTATTGGAAATCAATTAATAACACAAAACAATGACAAATATTGTCCACAAACCCTCCCAGGAACTGAATTTAGCATTAAAAAAAATGCTCAAATCATAACATGTGTGCTGACTTGACTATGACTTGCCCCAAACTGCATGTAATTATCAAGTGGGCATGTCTGTAAAAGGGAGACCCATAGAACACATTTACATTCACATATCTGGAGGTCAAAGGTCAAGGGACCCCTTTGAAAATGACCATTGCAGTTATTCCTCTTAAAAGTTAATAAGTTTGGAGAGTTATTTAGCCTCCTTCGCAACAAGCTAGTTTGACATGGTTGGTACCAATGTATGTACTCAATACCAATATCTTCACTCTAAGGCTGAATCTGCTACAGCCTAAAAATTGCAAGTTGCGTTAATGTGTGAAAGAAATTAGTGGCGTTAAAACAAATTTTGGGTTTAATTGACAGCCCTATTTTCAACATGTTTGTTTATTCATTTGTTATGATGGATTTTGAAATGATTACAGACCACCATGGAGAGTTGAAATTTCTCAACCCTGATAGGGAACCCATGTGTTTCCTGCTAGACAGCAGCAAGTCAGAATGGCGGGTAATGGTACTGTAATACTGTAAGTGCTTCCACTTAGTGTAATGGTAGCACATTGTGACTGGTACAGTAGGCTACATCAAATGGCAACATGTATGTTTAACATGGTCCCTCACAAATGATTAAAAATAAATACATAAATAGACGAGACAAGCCATCAAGTCAGTAGAGAGTCAGCCATGAGAGCAAGATCAAGTAGGCATATTCCTGGGTGTATTGATTTGCACAGTGGTAGGCTATGTTTTTTTTACTTAGAAATAATTTAAAATGTTACATAATCCCCCTTTAATGAAATATGTTATTCTTTAACTGAAACTAAGGGAGTATGGGATTCCCCAAAATCTGCAACATGTGCTTCAACATCTTATATTCATCATGAGCAAATATTTGCATGCTGTATATTAATAAAACATTTCAACATGCTCATAAACACATCTAAACTAAGGCTGCATATACAGTTGGCAGTGGAAGTAATGGGGGTATTTCACACAGCTGACGGCCAGCAGTCAAGTGCACTCAGAGCGCTCAGATGCTAATTGGGTTTTTACGTGACCCAAAGTGTGATAATCCCTGCTCTCCATTTTCATTACAGAGCCTTCATTACACATCGCTGCCCAGGTCCCCCTGGCCTCACAACCACAAAAACTCAAAGGCTTTAGGAGGAAAAACAAGAAAGAGAAATAAAGGTCTGATTTATTACCTCTCACTTTTTCAGATAATGCCTGTCCTGTGAGGGTTGCCTGACTAAATGCTTCCCTTCCAATCACGAAACAGGGGAGAGCTGAGGTCGAGTGACTGGTGGATGATTGTGCATCTAGCAAGCTAAAGACATTGATATTTTTTTTTCTCAGGAGCTGTTAGAGACCAAACGGTGAATATTAGACTCACCAGATTGTAGGTGGTTTGACAGTATAGCTAATAAATAATAATGGTAATGGTAAAAAAAATTAAAATTGGCACCAAGACAGAATTGAACCAGGGATGGGATTTTATAGCTATATATATATATATATATATATATATATATATATATATATATATATATACCAGGACAACCCAGAACCACCATTCTTAAAGGGACAAATGACATTTTGGGGATATTTTTGGTAGTGATCTCATGCATGCAGATGAGAAGATGAATATGTATTTATTTTCTGTGCAACAACTGGCTACTGTTTCTCCAGCCTGTTCTCATTCCCAGGGCATAAAAATTTCACCGTTTGGTACCACTGCACACGGCACCTTTTAATGATGGTATGAAATGCTCCGGGCGTTCCATTAACTATAATGTAAACCCATTCATGGCAACAGTAAACGCTCCAGAGTACACCAGGAGTGACTATGGATGGGTCCAACAAACACAATTTTTTTTACCCAGGAGCCCACTGTTTGTGTCCCGTATGTCAGTTGCAATCAGCTGCTTGTTCATGTCCCATGTTCACAACATTCAGTGTCATTTTTACTGTACATAGAAGTTTTAAGCCCAACCATGTAGTTCGTTCCTAAACCTAATTATAGTGGTTTTGCTGCGAAAATAAAGTGACAACAAGGGATGTGACAAAGCAGCAGTATGTGATGAGTTGGGATGAGACGATGATGTTTTTTCCAAAGAAAGGCAGATTTTGTTTTCATCAAACAAGTATTGAATAAAATATATTCCTATAGAAGTTGTTTTTTTCTTAAACCCTACCCTCCTCCTGCTTTAAGCATAAGATTAAGCTGGTGAAACTAACCTCAGTGATAAAGTGAGATCCATTAGACCCCAATGTTTCCAAATGATGTAAAGTCTCTCATTTGCCAACATAGATCTAATAAATAATTAAATATATTTTTATAGAAAGCAGATTTTTACCATAATACCTCTAAATGTATACATGTTGACAGAATAACACATCTTTATTTTAAACTAAAATGCATAACCAAGTGTACTTTGTCTTGTATGCTGCCAGTCAAGATGCTCATGTTATATCATATTTATCAACCCATCAAAATAATATACACAGCTTTCTTGATATATAACATAGCTGTGCATATGTTTGACTGAAGTTAAAAAATGTGTGCATCAGGGAAGAGTACTATCATAATTCTATATCAGCTCAGCGGTGTTGTTAAAGGCAGGAGGCCGGCAATAATTATGATGAATGTGACAGATTATGTATATGTACATTGAATGTGCAGAAAACTGTGACCACAAAATGATTTTGATGGAGTGAGATACAATCTGGAGTCAACCAATTGACAATTAACATGCAAATCAGAAAGGAGCTGTAGGGGATTGTTAAAGGAAAAAAAAATCCAATAACCAGACATGAATCACATTCATTAGGTCTGTCTGCCACAGAGGGGATGTAAGAAGATTGGAATGCCTTCCCCTATACCTGGATATATTGGACTTCCCAATAGAGAATGAGGATCATTTTGAAAAAGTAGATGTGCTGAAATTAACATTTAAGCTTATTCTTGTGATTTTACCGCACAACACAGTGTATAAATGCAGCATATGGGATTCATTCACACTCCCGAAAACAAAAACAGCATTGAATAATAATAAGCTTTTTCTCTTATGTAACGAGAATACCATTAACAGTGCTGCATTTGCAGCCAGTGAACCATGAAACAGCTAACCTTAACATTTTCTGATTGTAAAAGCTTTTGACTCTATGACATATTTGTTTTTCACATCCCATGCCAGTGTCTCTACTACAGTGCCTCTACAAAAGAGAGAAATGTGCTTCATTCCTGGGCACTGCCGAGGTGCCCCTGTGCAAGGCACCAAACCCCCAACTGCTTGGGGCGCTTGTCAGGAGCAGCCCTCTCACTCTGACATCTCTCCATTAATGCATGTGCATGTGTGTGTTTCGGGTCTGCTCGTACCGTGTATAAGTTAACAGAGTGTAAAAATTGAATTTCCCCTCGTGGGACTAATAAAGGAATATCTTCTTCTTCTTCTTCTTCTTCTTCTTCTTCATTGTTAGTACTGTGGAAACAGCACAATAAGTCAATAGTTCAATAAGTCAAAGTAAGTGCAGGGAAAAAAAGATACATCTTTCTTAAAGGCCATCTGGAGGTCTCATGAGAATCAATCAAAAGCTGTTATCTCCCAGTTAATGGAAAGTCACTAAACTAAAACAAGAGAGAGTCTCGAACTTGAAGGATAACTTCAGCTAGAATGTCACAGTCTGCCATTATTTCTCGGGACATTGTTTAAAGTCTTGCCTGAAATTTGGCCTATTTTTGTTGTTAAGCAGTGGGAGTAAAGCATGACAGAACAGAAAGATAAAGGACTGCAACAATAAGCTTGAATATGTGTCATATATACTGTGCAGGAGATGAAAGTAATTTATCAAAAATCATCCAGGACAGGTGTTCTTCCGCTGGAGACGTGGCTGTGTGTCGCACTCTATCAACCAGTGTGCCAGCTTGAGTCACTTCAGGGAAGAAGTGACATGAAATAAAAGGCAGAAATATTGTGACAGTTTGAACTGCCAACAGTTCTTTATGGTAGTTTATATTTAAGTTGCACAGCTGTAATGGCCTAAAGCCATTCACTGCTCTCTCTTGTGAGCTGCTTTCAAGCTCATCAGACTAGATTATACGACGTCACTATCTTCCTGCGGGACACCGATCTGAGCAGCATACTGTTCCTCTGAACAGCGTGGCGTCTCTCCAGTATTTCAGACTCTTATCCACCCAGTGGGCATGGGATCATCAGTGTCAGATGGGAATCATGCAGGGGGCAAATTTTTGATGATGGCAAAATTACTGAAACAGTTGGTTATCATTAGATGCTGTTTATCAAGCTATTATACAATGCCAAATGATTGGATAAACCACACTATTTGATTAGATAAATAATTTCTGGTGATAGAAAAAAAGAGTTTTTGAAGTCCTAGTTGTTAAGCTATTAAGACATCAAACTGTGCTTTTAGAAGTAAATGGCTTATACAATATTTGAAAAATAAGGAGGGTGTTTGGCATATTTTCATTAATAATTTTGATTATGTTTTAGATTGAATTGGTGATATTTAATTTAAATTCAACTTAATCATTGGTTACAGGTGAAACAACAACAGTTCTCTGGTTCTTAGACGAATAACCCTTACAAAAGTTTATATTAACAATACAAGCACAGCAAAAATAGCTAAACAAAATAAAATTATTATCAAATATTCTTAATACCAAAATCCAGTCTAATTGTTTTCCCTTTTACAATGGTTTAACGGTTATGGCATCATTAGATGTACAATTAATAATATATGAATATAAAATGGTATCATAATAATTTATTTTTGCTTGTATTCTCAATAAAAACATTTGACATTATGAGAGAATTTATTAATAATTTCAATTACGTTTCGGTTCCGCACTGACTCATGTGAGGTGTCTGTAGTGGAACCTTGTTACGCTGAGATCTGTTCCCACACGGTGTTCCATTTAGAAACACCGGTGTACTTCCTGTTTGAATTCTCATACAGAGGCGAACCGCGGAAGCTAAACAGTTTGGTCCACAAATGTTTATGTAGCATAAATACTGATCAATAATAATGATTCCGTACACTGTCAACATCAAACTCGCGGCTCGGACGTTGACTGGCACTCTCAACTTACAGAATAAAACCGCAGTAGATTGGTGAGTACCGCTCCTCAGCCGTTAGCATAATATTGTTAGCTGCTTCATTTAGCTAATCAGGACGCGCGACTGATGATGATAGATGTTGTTTACCAACTGCTAATTAGGCGATAGTGTTCCCAGTCATTGCCCGGAAAGATGGCGGTGATAATTAATGTTGATAATGTAGATTTTTCTCAACCAAACAGAGAAGCATCTAACGTTAGGGAATCTTGTGTCATGTGATGTGATGTGATGTGACAGTTAGCTGGGCCAGATGCGTTTCTTCACCCTTGTTTTCTCACAGTATATCAGCAGTGAGTGAGACTACAGTGTGGCTTCCTTTAAGTTTTTGTACTGCCTGGTTTGTGATAAAACTTGCTTAAAACGACCAGAAATATTACAGTTTTCACCAGGTTTTGAAACTGACAGTGATTCATATTTGAAGTTTTGCCATGATTACAACTGAGACGTCTCATAGCATTAACAGTCTTTAATAAAACCATTTAGTATACATGGTTATTATTCATATGGATTATAAGGTAGTAATTATTTTTGTTGTAAATAGTGTAATCTTCACCTGCAGCTATTTATTTTCTTCTTCTTATTATTCCCCCATTTTGCTGTACAGGCTCACTTTTTCCAGATGTGAGTTGTATCAGGCTGTTGCAGCAGGACTTATTAACTAAAAGTCTGTGTACAAAAACAGCTGTAGTTTATGTTGGGCTCTCAATATTGGGTGTGGAATTGAGTTACTACATACAGTAGGTGTATGCTATGAGGTTGTATGCACATTGAAAGATGAAGATAATCATTTATTTTGGCTGTTATAATGCAATGTTTGAATGGAAATGATGCAATTTGCTGTATGTGGTCTTGTTCATACCTCATCCTCTGTATGGGGAATTTGAGCTCTTACCCTGTAGATGGAGATTTAGACTTCCAGAGGGCAGGTCTAACAGGCCGAAAAATACTTCTTGGGTCACCCAACTGTTAAATGCTCACAATGACTGAGCAACTGATGATACGTTTTCTATTACTGGGGGCTGATGATGATGGTTTTAGTGATAGCATACTCTAGGTTTCCTGTTGTCCCTTGATGTATTCATCCATACATCCATCCATTATCTGTAACTGCTTATCCTCTTCAGGGTCATGATGTGGGGCTGGAGCCGATCCCATTATTTTTCCATTGGGCGAAGGCTTGATTTATTCATGTGATTTATTATTTTTTTTGTTCCTGAGTCTGTCTGTTTGTGCCTCTGTGTGTTGTTCTGAGACAAATTTCCCCTCAAGGACAATAAAGTTGAAGTTGGCTCAGAGTCCCACTTACAAACCATCTCTTTCATTCTGCAGTGGAGAGAACTTTCACTCATCATTAACTTTCTTCATTTTCTCTGTCTCTCCTCTTCCTATCATTCTCTCTGGCTTTTCATTTACTGCAGGGGTTGGCAGGGGCTGATAGCTCAGGGATGTCACTCCAGTATTCTCATCATCGATCCAAAGACAGCTCAGACCATCCAGGTGCTGGAGAGACACAAAGCTAATGTGGTCAAGGTGAGTTTCCTAAATATGCTTTCTTTCTTCTTTCAGTTTAATTATTTCTGTCTTCATAGTAGAGCTGAACCTAATGATTTTTTAAATTTCCAATTACTCTGTGTGGCATTTTGTGAATTAAATTGATAAACGTTTTGACTAAAATGTCAAATACTTGTGAAAAATGACCATCACATTTTCCCACAGCCCAAAGTGATTTCCAGCCTCCACTCAAACCCAAAGCAAATCTTTCCATTCTATTTTTAAACAAGTGGAGCAATTGATTAATTATAAAATGACTAATCAATTAATTGAGTAATAGTTGCAGCTCTGCTCCATAGGCCACAGCTACAAAATAGAATTTGATATATGTCAGTAAGTAAAGCTGTAAACATAAAAAGGACACAAATGAATAGGTTAAAAATTAATGTGACAATCAGGTGTGGTTAATGTGAAAAGAATATGTTGGATGAAGATATTCTGGGACACAAGTTTCACTTTTGTTGTTTTGTTCTTTGTCAATCTCAAAGTGTTTTTGGAAACAAAAATGTACAGTTTTTGTCGCACATAAAGGTGCTAAATTTGAAATGACTGTATATCTATTGTCTCTGCATGAGGGATGTGATGGTGAGGAAATTTTCCCACCAGTTAATAAACTTGTTACAATGCCGGTGTTACCGATTACACCAGACTTGTTAAGACTTTTTTAAGCCTACTCCACACAGCTCTCAACATATTGAGGGCTGAGCTCACAGTTCTGTGATGTTGAGACGGCCTTGTCAGCGGTAAATGTATGAGAGTCGTTAAGCGCGGCGGCCACGAGTTAGCCACTGGGGCACGCTCACATGTACTAACACACACTAAAAGTTATTCACAGCCGGCCTGGTTATCTCAACAATAGAGAAGCTCGGATAACAACACACACAGGAAAGTGACCTCATTCTTTGCTCAGGTAGACATTATATACTGTACATATAGACAGTATGTATGTTTGTAAGGTTCAAATGTTTCCAGTGCATTTACTGTGTATATCATACTGTGTCCTTTTATATGACAGTTCCTCACTGACTTTGTGCTTTCCACGTGAAACACAAACACACACGTGCTGATGGAGTAATATTTCATCACTCTGTATTAATATTAGCTTTGTGTAACCTTGAGCTAAGTTGTTTTCGTCCCTCTCTGGCAGACACATTCAGCTCTGCTTCACTGTGTCAGCCAACACTAGCAACACTAATAAAGGTTGCTTCTGTATTGACAGATAGACCTATTGTGTGTGGGTGTGGATGTGTGTGGGTGTTGTTATATGTTTGATGTTTGTGTGCTTTGTAGAAGAGTAAATAATGGGCAATAAATTCCACAGTGATAATCAGTGCCTGGGCTCAATGTGAGGCTCTCATTCCTCACTCTTAAGTACACTTTAATCTTGTAAAGCACCGCAGTCACAGCAGCGGGCCATTCCTCACCACCCAGCCCGACACAAGAAAGCTTGCTTAATAAAAAAAAAAAAAAAAAAAATGAGAAGAGAGAAGTAGCCACAGTAAAATGTATGCCTATTCAGGAACAAACACAGACAACTAATCAATTATTTAAACCAACTTGTTCATAGCCTTTCAAAGTTATTTGTCTTTTTAAGTAGAGCCTGTGTTGGCTGCATTTCAATGTTGTGTGTTTCCTATTGACGTTTTCATTGACATTCTGTTGCCAGGGCAACAGATTTGGTCCAAGTTTACTTCCTGTTCATTACTGCATTAACAATCATTGCAACAGGAAATACAAAGGGACGCATTTACAATGTTTATGTTGTTTAGTTTGAAAAGGTCTGTGGGGTCTGTATATTTTTCCTTCATTTTGTGTATCTCTCTCTCCTAATGCTACGTTAGGGGAGACTACTACTACCAGCGACAAAACAGCCTTCATGGCCATTTACGTTGTTGCTGAGTCGCCATTGAATTGTTGCTCAACCGCTTGTTGATGTAATTATGTTGTTAAAAATCACTGGGAACTGGCTAAATGTGGCTAACGTCATTATTTCTAGATGGAACAGAACAGGGTGACACAAAAAAATTTGATTCGTTGACACTTCTCACATCATTGTAGCTCTGAAAAAAGTTAAGACCATCTCAACTTTAATAACATCGCGTAACGCCTGTCACACAGCGACAAGTGTTAGCCGTCAGTTTGTAGCTTCATGTCACCAACTTCCATTGAAAATGACTTGTAGCGTCGCTCGCAGTGCGACCACAGCATAATAAGGATTGGAAGAAGGGTTGATCTACAGTTAACGGGACAATCTTTGCATCTGTTGTGTTGTCAGAGTCATCATCTTCTATTTCGAATAGCAAAATGTGGCGACTGGCAGACGCTCAGTATATGTTTTGTGTTTGGTAGGTAAAATGGTCGAAGGAAAACTACTACCACAACTTGAGCTCTCCCTACTGTCTGCGGTTGGCTTCAGGAGACGCCTCTGGGAAGATCATAGTGTGGGATGTGGTCAGTGGCACTGCCCACTGTGAGATCCAGGAGCACTCTAAACCTATCCAGGGTAAGAGAGGCTTGGATTGATTCTTTGTCCATCAGTTCTGTGCAGGAAGGGGATATTACCCTGGCAACACTGCCAAAGAGAAACTTGGAACTGTTGTTGGCTATTTGTTTTCATAAAGATGCTCCGACCATCATTCTCTGTCTCTCCTCTTGGCGCTTACTACGCCTCCATGCTCTTCTTTCCCACATTCTCCTCTCCGTCTTGCTCTTTCTCTGCCAGACTTGGAGTGGTTATGGAACCAGGATGCGTCTCGTGATCTTCTGTTAGCCATCCACCCTCCCAACTACATTGTTCTGTGGAACGGAGACACAGGCACCAAGCTGTGGAAGAAGAGCTATGCTGAGAACATCCTCTCCTTTTCTTTTGACCCCTTTGACCCCTCCAACATGGCGTGTAGGTGAACAACACACTGTTCAAAAATAAATCTGATTCAGACCAAGTTTATTCATCATAGCCCATTTGCCCACATATACACATCATGTCTTTATACTGCAGCTGGTCTTAGATTAAGATTCATAGAGCTCACACATATCAGAGACACTGCGCCATCTCTAGAGAGATGTGTGATGTTCACTTATTATAACTATTGGTAACTTCTCAGTTTCAATACTTCATCAAAGCAGAGATAAATGGAAATCCATATTTCCACCAGTGACATGATACTGACAACGGTGACAAGCATATGCATCTTTATAATGTCTTTTTAAAATCTTTCTTGGCAGTGTTGACCAGCGAAGGAATAGTTTTTATCACAGACTTCTCCCACTCCAAACCACCGGGTAGCGCTGGCAAAAAGGTCTACATTGCCAGCCCCCATGCAAGCCCCGCCCACACTAAGCCTGCCCCCACTGCTGCCCCGGCACCCACCGGCGCCAAGAAGGCCCTCAACAAGGTCAAAGTGCTCATCACCAATGAGAAACCCACGTAAGTTGTAATGTTTAAATAATCTGATGCCATATTTCTTGGGTTTAGGGCATCTTTAGCTAAAAAGTGTATTTATGTGTATTTGACCTGTTATGAATGTGCCACCGTCAGCATGTCTTATTCTTATTTTTCAATAAGTTAAATGACCTGTTGATAGTGAATATTGTCAGTTATTTATCAAATCTATCAGAAATTATGTAAGAGGATGAAATAACAGGCTTCCATGTATGAGAATAATAATAATGAATTTTGGACCAATTTTGTGCCTGAGCTTCTTTGCGGTTAAAACTGTCATGTGAATTAAGCGTAGGTCTGATGATAAATCAGTGAAATTTGACACAGCTCACGAGAAGTAGTGACTAACCATATTTTTATGCCATTAAGTGTCAAACTTGTGAAATTCTGAGACATCACTTTTCAAAAAGTTGCGGCGGATCAGGGACCAAATGCTTGTTTGATGTGTTGGCAGCTTCCCGTCTGAGCGGTTGTGACTGTCAAACAGGCTTATTTATAGCAGCAGCACCCTGAACTATTCTGTCCATCTACTCAACCAGCTCTTAGAACAAACACTCCATTAATCTTACTTGTTTCTCTCTCTCTTGCCTATCTTGTCATGTCCATTTCAGTCTTTGTGGCTCCTGCTGGTAATCTGTAATTGCTCTGGAAAATGCTGAACTCCATCAGTCTGCTTTTGTCTGTGTGTCTGTTTTGGGTGTTTATCATGTTCAGTGTTACAGTATCTCTCTCTCCTGCCTGTGGTTGATAGATGGGGGATTTAAACAAGACTCAGCTCTCCTAGACTGTTATCAGACACATGTTGAATACGGTACTATATCAGGCACATTAGTGTCTCATCAGGCCTCCATTAATTTGGTTGTTTAGCCAGCACACATTTGGTCCGTTTATCATGATAATAGACTTTGGCTTCACTCTTGAGCATGCCTGCTCATACACAAACACACATGGACACACATTATTTTTCATTGTCAGTAAATTACTCCTTAAAATTTCAGACACCTTTGACACTACAGGAGGGCCAGTAAACACTCTTTGAGCAGCTGGTTTGATAGAAATACAATGTAATTGGTGATTCTGTTTACAGCGCAACCAAACAAACACATGCCTTTTTTTGGGATGCACCGATCTGACTTTTTCGTTCCCGATACAAATAGCGATCCCTGGGCTTTGGGTATCATCTGATACCGAGCATCGATCCAATACCAGTGTTTGATTAATAAGCTATATGCCTCATTGCGTGGAACTGACTGGGATCAGTCTGTTATGTGTACGGTAACATCAGAATTGACTTGACCATTGCTTTCCTAACTTTGTAAAGCAAAATGTGACAAAGAAATAAATAGATATAAATTTACTAAAATGTTCTTTATTATTAAAATGTTAAATTGTGCACCAACAACTTAACAGGACTTACAATTCAAATGTGAACATTTTAATGCAGCAACAAATTGGTCAAAACATAAACAGGAAATAAAATTCCAGTCAATAATGTATATTGTATTTAAAAATAGCATTTATAGATCAGCCCCATTGTCGCCGAAACCAGATCCAGCAATTTAAGTCAGTATTGGCCCGATATCTGATTTGGTATCGGTATTGTGTATCCCTACCTTTTTTCATCAATTCATGCTGTACACCGCGTGAGTGGTTTTCCATACAGCAGGGCACAGTGAAGCTGTTTCCTTCCTGCTCTATCCAGCTGCTCACTGTAGCTGCTCTTAACTGAGCTGCTGATGAAAAAATGCAGAAAATAACAATGGTCTTGTTTTGTGCACACATTTGATGAACATATTTCTCAGCTGCCGTCTATGAGCTGGCTATCAATTTCTCAATCAAGCAATCAAACTAGGCAGCGCTGATCAAATAGTTTAAAACATAATTATGCACACATTTGGTGTTCATGTGCAAACCTAAGCCAAAGTCATGATTTATGCACCACTGCCTGCCAGTGTTAAGTTTTGAGTTTATTCCATATTGTCTAAACCTCAGAAGCTCGAGCTGTAGCGACTACATTATATATAAACACTGTATTTGATTTGTATGTCCTCTGAGTAGTTGTGTTGTTTATTCAGCATGATCGAACAACAGATGTTTGGTCCTCTGTGGTTGCCTATATGTGATGTTTTGGTAATTGTACAGCTGAATATTTTGTAAAGATTTAGGGTTATAGGACTCTTCCCTCTCATTTCCATTTTTCCTCTTTCTCTCTGAAGCTCTGTCGCTTTCTTTTTTGTATCTTAGATACAGAAGTTTCTTCCACTGTTGCTTTTTGATGCTCTGCCTTTGGTGGTTAAGATATTTCAGCTGCTATCTCTGCCTTGCCTGACTTCAGTAAGCTGGTAACTGATTTAGCTCAGCGACTCCCTAAAGGTTCCACTGTTGAGTCCATTTTATCTGTTGCGCCTTCCCTCGAGATGATAATGATCTCCATTGTGTTATAAAGTTTGTTTCTCCTTTATTTGATCTAATGGTGACCTAGAGGAATGAAGCTGTAGGAATGAGTTATGGCTTTGGACCTGCTCACAAATCCTGTGAAAATCAGCCCTCTGTTCCTTCTTGATTGAACTGCTAAGTGTTTGTGACAGCTTTGTTGTCATATGGAGACATTGATCACACCTGGCTGCTGCCACGGATCATAGTGTTTGTGATTCATTTAAACACACATGAAAGAACTTAAAGCACACAGATTTAGTTTAACATTTTTTAGGACACTCAAAATAATGGAAGAGGTTTTTACTAGACACTGCCAGTACTGGCTAAAGTCATCAGCCTCCCATCATTCAACCAAATTCACTTTTAATGTCGCCCTCATTTGCCTGTGACTCTCAGAGGCCACAACAGTAATAATGAATTCATTCAGTGTTCTGTATGGGAAGATGTGAATAAAGATCAAGTTGATCTTAGAAATGAGACCGTTTTTATTAGGCTTGTTTTGAGACTTTCTCATAACATTGGTGTATTTGCATATTTCATATGTGTGTGTTGTTATAGCAGAGTCTCATTATATCTTTGGTGTTGTGTCTGCTGAATAAGACTTCTGTAAATCCTGTTATCTACACCTTCATTTCTACTCATTAAAATGTACTTTTTGCTGCTTCGAACATGTCTTTTGTGCAGTATATTGAGTTTAAAACAAGTATGCAAAACAGAGGCCAATAAAGAGAAATATATGCTTTGGGCTTTTACCTTTTTCAGTGTGCACTTTTTCCAGTTTGACATTCATTTCCTTTCCTACTTTGTGTGCTTTCCCATCCTCTACTTTGTGGCACTGTAGTGCGGAGGCGGTGACGTTGAACGACTGCCTGCAGCTGTCTTACCTGCCATCCAAGAGAAACCACATGCTGCTGCTTTACCCCAGAGAGATCCTCATCTTGGACCTGGAGCTCAGCCAGACGGTGGGTGTGGTGGCAATCGAGCGCTCCGGGGTGCCCTTCATTCAGGTGAGGTGCTACATGCGTGTATACCAAAATCTGTGTAACGAGGGTATCGGTAAAGCTCCCATCGTGAAATCATAAGCCAGAAAAGAGTTAATCTTGTAGTTTTTGGGGGAACGAAGGATTTTTCACAGCCCGAATTCTGTTAGCTCTTGGCCCTTTTTCACGATTGAAAGTGACAGAGAGTTACATGTAATGACAACTTGCAAAATATTTGCACTGTTGTCTATGCTATGTTCAGACTGCAGGAAAAGGTTTTTTACAAACGTGACTCAGACATAGACTGTATATATCGATGGAAGCCAAAATATGTCAGATACAGGACCAGGGGCGTAGACGCATGGTATCGAGGTACCGCCCACACACCCGCCTAAACCAGTCACAAACAGAGCACGACCAAAGCTTGCTAACATGAGCCACATAGCTACTACATTAATATCATGGTAACTGTTTGGCTAGAAAGACACAACAACTGACCATTATATCTCTATTATGAAATTTATTATGAAAGACGTTCTGTTACACAGACGCATGATGGTTATGGATGGTTGAAGTTACATCTCCTCTCTCGTACAATTCCTCCGGCTGCGCGACTACTTCATTCAGCAGCTGTCAATCACAGCTACATAAGAACGACGTAAAATGACAGAAACCATCTTTGGGAAAACTTTTTGACTGTTTAGTTTGTCCCATCCTCTAACATGGAGGACGTGGTCTTTATGACCTATACTGTGTGAACAGGACAAATGATAATAATACGTTTTATTATATCGTGCTTTTCTTCTATCATGATATAGTTCAACTTGATAACAATATCTATTATGATATAGCATGTTTTCTGGTAATTAAATAATTAGTCTATATGAAATGATAGTTATTTTTGTGTACTCCTTTTGTATACAGAGTATTTTCTCATTTTAAGAACTGTAATAACAGCTTGAAGTGACATTAGAGAGAAATAAGAAATGTGTGAGATAGAAATGATAAAGAAAAGTTTATATGATAGCTATTTTTATATGGTTTTGATGCTGTATATTGTCATATTGCCCAGCCTTAAATGAAAGGATGGCTGTGCCGTCTCACTTTAACATGCTTCCTACATCACCATCTTTCCCTCCCCTCAAATGAACCTGGTAATCAGTTTCTACTGTATTTTTTTGTTACTTGAAGGACTTTACCAAAACCTGTTTTTTTTTTTTTTTTTATGGATGATTCTTCCAGGAAGCCAATTCCACCCGTCGTGAATGATAAAGTTCTCTACTTTTCTTCCTCCGTCTCAGTTGTCACCTCATCGAGGTCTGGTGGCTGCACAGTAGAGCCATGCAGTCTTTGGTTACAGCAGAAAAAAACCTCACCAGCAGCCTACATGTTGTGCGACTTTCGTCCCATTCTGCAGCACTGGTGACCTTTAGGTGCCAATTCTCTTCTTTTGGAGTCAGGATTTGTAACTGGAAATTGATGAGTGCTGTGGGGGTGTTAGATAGAGGATTTGTCACGGTTTCAGAGCCGGTAATGGAACAGAAACGGTCTCTTAATGTCGCTCTTTTCACTCTGCTTTCACTCCCAACTCTGTCTGTCTGTGAACAAATGACCATTGTCGTGGCTTGTTACACTGAGGAGATCTCATGGTGTTCAGCATCGTGGTTCTACTCTGTTGGAGCCATAATATGGTCTCTGAAATACATAACCTTGAAAGTTACGCATGGACCAGTTTACTGATCCTCAGTTTATCACTACAGCCAGTTGACCTTTCTGTGTGCGTGCAAATGTTTTCTGCTCTGTTTTTTTTTTTTTTTTTTGCCCTTCCATAAATCATACTTATTTTGTGTTGTCAGTGGTCTTGTTTTAATAAATGAATCATGGCTAAACAGTACAAAGGTGGAGAACAAGCTTTTGTAGTCAAGAAGTAAGTCCTAAAGTCACAGGGCTGGAATAGAGGGGTATTACTCAGCCGCCCAGGCTCCGTCCGGCGGACACCTCCCTCCCCTAAGTGTTATAAAGTGCTTGTCACACAGCCAATTTGCATGACTGATGACACCGCTTCAGCAAAAGTCCAGGCTGGAGTGTAGAAGCTCCAAGAACCAAGGAAAGACAGGGACTTAAAGACGTATCTATACTACACACTGTCAGATTTGGCACTTACACAATGTACACAGACCCGCCCTTTATCAGGTACATGTTCAATAGCTTAACACCTAATCCATGAGGGGGTTTGGGGGGTCTAAATTTAAAATGATTAGTTGAAAAAGAACAACAAAGATGAATCTCAGAATTGAAAAATTATAAAATTCCTTATGATTAGTAAAACAATGGGCCATAATGCCCTATTCAACTCTAAATAAGTTCCAGTTTGAAATTTAAAAAATATACTGAGCATCATATTCACCTTATTGATGTTGCTTTGTACAATCTATTTTGTACA
Source organism: Pterois miles (assembly GCA_947000775.1). Lineage (NCBI taxonomy): Eukaryota > Metazoa > Chordata > Actinopteri > Perciformes > Scorpaenidae > Pterois > Pterois miles. The sequence goes on from CAMQGK010000341.1 coordinate 6,684,993, forward strand.
CATAACCTGTGTCATCCATTAAGAGTGCATTGAGCTAGAGTACTTTCATTACCACATGCTCAGCTGTTAATATAATGACTAATAATGTTTGTATTCCATCTAGAGCTGAAACACTTAATCGATTAGCCGATTTGATTTGAAGTCATCATTTCAGTTAAAATCACTGAACATCCCTAGCTTCCAGCTTCTCCAATTTGAGCGTTTACTATTATTATTATTATTATTTTCAGTGTTATTATTATTATTGTAAATTTAATCTTTTTGGGTTTTGGACTGTTGGTTGGACAAAAAAAGAAGGAATGTGAAGGCGTCAACTTGAGCATTAGGAAATTATGATGATTTTCCACTGACATTTTTTATAGACCAACCAATTAAGCAATTATTTAAAAATAATAATTAATACTAAATACTAAAAATATTTAGTAACCAAATCACATTTTTTTATTCTACTCTATTCAATACAAATATTTGACTATTTGTGCTTTTGCCATTTCTTCATGTAGACTATCTGGTGATCAGAAACTCCATTGGCCTGTGTGTCAGCGATGATTTTGACCATGTTAACATAGTCAACTGCAGTCTGCTGCAGTTTCATAATGATCTAAAAATATTTTTACACTTCTCAGCCGGTGGGGTCTGCGCAGTCTGCCTGGGGGATTCGAATTAGCAGGTCAGGGCGAGGGTGCCAAGGTGCTCTGCGACCGGCTCTTGCTTTGAAGGGTGAAGGTGGCTCACAGCTCCAGCTTTGAGCTTTGCGGCATCCTTTGCCGGGGCCGTGGTGCTCGCCGTGGTGCTCACCGTGCCCTCCTTCCCTGTAAGGAGGGACGAGGCCCCCGGCACAGCTGCCAACCCAGGCGGACTGGCCTCAGTGCGAGGGTGCTGCGATGTCAGCAAACCACCCAACCTGTGTTGAAACACGGACCCCGTCTCATTTAGCATGCTGGGGTTTGACTTTTTTCTGTGTCGTCGTCACCAGTCATATATACTGGCTTTCAGGGGACACCCCTAAAATAGTTGTTAGTTCCAACCCTAATTTTATCCATCTGTGATGAGTAACAAATAGAAGTTAACTACTCTGTTTTTTTTTTTTTTTTTAGACTGACATAATGTCTCAGCTTGATTCAGCTTAGCTTTTGTTTTCATTTGTGTTTGTACTAAATTACAAGATTACACACATGCACATTTGATGCAGTGCTGAGAACAAACTTAAGCACCACCTGCTCAACACTAAGTCTTCAAAAGACAGTTGGCAAACTTGATCGTGAGCACATCGTCACCTGTCTCCCCGAATCTGTTTGTGTTCAGGTGATCCCTTGTTCTCAGCGGGACGCCCTCTACTGTCTCCATGAGAATGGCTGCATCACCCTCCGAGTGTGTCGCTCCACTACCGCTCCAGAGGAGGCAGCAGGTATGAAACCTCTTCACAGAGACACACACACACACACACACACACACACACACACACACACACACACACACACACACATATATATATATACTGCACACGCTGTACTGTGCTGACTCACAAACCACTCTCCCTCCTGTGATATCCCCATCATCTATTCAGCCAAACTGCAGTGCAGTCAGAGCCTGTAGCCTGTCTCTATGCTCCAGTGGGCATTTAGCCTCTCACTGTCTCATTTATCTGGGGCCTAGTGTTATAGGTCAATGGGAGTTCATTGTTGCTGAATCTCTCTCTCTCCCTCACTTACTCTCCTTGCTATCTCTTTCATGCCACTCATTTTTCTTTCCTCCTACCATCTCCTTTTGTGAGTCGCTTATTCGCTTATTTCCTGTCTTTTTTCTTATCTCCGTAAATCCTTCCTCATATCTCTCTACCCTGCTTCTCTTCTTTCCTCTCACATTTATTCAACAGTGGTCTTCACTGGTGTCTCAATCACACTTTCTCCCGCTCTTATCTACTTCCCCTCTTCTCTCTGCATCTAATCCCATTTATTATTAACATCTAATCAAGGTCTTTTTACATTTCCTCTCCTTTATTTTTCTTATTTTGGTCCCCTTCCCACCAATTTTAATCTCATTTGCTATTATCTCCCACAACTTCTTCCACTCCCCCAGCCTTTCATACTGTCTCTTCCCACCTTTTTACCACTCTTATCTCCTCTTGTGTTTCTACTTTATTCCCTCAGACCCCGAGCAGAATGTCTACGAGCTCATGTACGACCTGCGTTCACAGTGCGATGCCATCCGAGTCACCAAGACAGTACGGCCATATCGCATGGTTATCTGCCCCGTCAACGAAAACAGCGCTGCGCTAATGGTCAGCGACGGCAGAGCCATGCTGTGGGAGCTAAAAGCCCACACCGGCAAAACTGTCGTCAATCCTAGGTATATACACACACACACACACACACACAGATATATAGCAGGTAGAGGTAATGGTTAAAAGTTTGAATACTTTGTAAAGTGACTTAACCTGACTTTAAACGACATGATCCTCTGACCTAAATTTAGTGTTCAGTGACTAGCGCAGGTAGGGGGTGCACAGAGTTTAGCTCTCACTGATGAGCCCTGCTTCCCTTTGATGGAGCACACCCTTGCTGCTGTCGAGGAGACAGTTTTGTATTTATATCTGAAGTTGGCTTCCTGTGTGAGGTTTGTCTGCCTGTGAGCAGCAGAAACCTGAATTTATTTTGGGCAAATGAGGAATCTTGGGATGAGGGATGGCATGCTTTTGATTTTTTGCCACTTTGTGATGAATTATCTTATTTTAGTCTTGTTTGAACTGATTTGCTCTGAAGTTTCAGACAGATGAGCTTTCTATTTCAGGACTGCTGAAATGATGGTTTTCTTTCGTACTACACTGCATTGATAAACTGATGCTTCCTTGTGACTGTTTCAACATTCTTGTACTTGTTGTTCCCAGACAAGTCCTGCAAGGATGGCTTAGCCCAGGTTTTATATACTGACATGATTTATAACTTCAGTTAACATTCTCTTTGTGAGGTGCAGGCATCACGTTGTGTCAAGCATGTAGAGATGAATTAAAAAGAGTTATTCAGAGTGGAACATTTCACTCTGCTGCACGGCTCAATTATAGGTCAATCCCTGAGCGTATAAGTTCTATCACCGTTCGCAGCAGTCGAGACAATGATTTTTCCAGCGATCATCTCTTCTTTTTATTGAGCAGCATCTAATCAATACAATGAATCAGTAGACCTGTCATCCTCTGTGAATGCTGCCGTCTCCCTCTGGTTCAGTAATTTATTAAAGGGCGGATCACATTCATCATTTACACAAGCAATATTCATTTATCACCCTCCATTCACTTGGTTTCAATAACAGCTGTGTGCCATGCTTTCAAAATGTATTTAATTAATAATCTCTGTCCTCCTCTTTGTCAGTTCTGGGCTTTCGCCACTCTACACACCCGTGTCCTTCTGTGGAGCTCCTCTGGGTCCAAACCAGAAAAGGATTCAAGATCTCTCTCTCAACAGCATGATCGGTACGACTGCACACATCACTGTCATCTAGCAAGCACACACATGTTGAGGTTGGTGGGCAACTACGGGGTCTGAGAAGTGAAGCCAATGCTGAAGTGCCTTAAACTTGCTTGCTGGCTCCACCCTCTCGTGTCAATTTGCAAAAGATTGCAAAAGACCAAGATGGCGTCGGCCAAAATGGCAAATTCAGAGCTTCGAAACGGCAGTCCACAAAACAATGGGTGACGTCATGACACACACTGCACATCCACCTTGTGTATACGTATATATATATATGTACGTATATATATATACGTGCATATATATATATATATACGTATATATATACATATATATATATATATATATATATATATATATACATATATATATACGTACATATATATATATATATATATATACGTATATATATACATATATATATGTACGTATATATATATATGTATATATATGTATACATGTATATATATATATATATGTATATGTATATATATGTATACATGTATATATATATGTATATATATATATATGTATATATATGTATATATATATATGTATATATATATGTATATATATATGTATATATATATATGTATATATATGTATATATATATATGTATATATATATGTTATATATATATATATATATATATATATATATATATATATATATATATATATATATATATATATACATACATATATCTATGTATATATATACATACATATATCTATGTATATATATAGTATTGTGTGTAGATTAGTAAAAATACCGAGATTTGTTATATTTTAATTCCGATATCGGCATAATCCGAAAACTGTTGAAGATAGTTTATTCATTTTCTATCCGCAGTATGTGACTTCTTCTTTCTTCATCCTCCATTTAAGGATGGCTTTCTAAAAATACTAAAAAGAAAGAAGGCAACATATCTGTGTGTGAGTCTGTGTACATGTATGTGAGTGCGCCAGGCCCTCTTATATCTGTTATTGTACCTCAGGTTGCTGTGTAGTGCCTCAGGGCACCCAATCCCTTCATGCTTTAATATGTGGCTGCTGGTTTCTCCTCTGTGCACTACACAGGCCAGCATTATTCCCCAGTCTGAGAGGCTCTGCATTAAGAGTCCCATGGGAGCTTGGCCCTTCCTCTCTTTCACGTTTGTCTGTTTACCATCTCATCCTTTCTCTTATGATGTGTTTCCATCTCTCTCTCTGCCCTCCCTGCTGATTTAGAACAGAGCTGCCTGTCAAAAGATGAATGTTGGAATAAAATAGTAATGAGTTACAGGATTTTTTTTTTTTTTTTTTTATCTTTTGGTCTTTTTTTTTTTTTTTTTACGTTTGTCTGCACACACACTGAAGCCAGCTACTGCCTGGAGGAAAAGCTCTGTGTGACAGTTGCTGACTAAAGCTCTTGTTATGAGGGAACGTGACTGGTCAGCAGGTTGCTAACATTTCATGAAAAGCCAGCTCGTTGTTAAAGTCTCATCCTGATAGGTTAACACAAGCAGGGAAAAGTGATCATGGCTGTAGGCAAGAGCTGCCACCTAGTAATCCATTTGCCTTCATTGCATGTTTTCTTTTGCTGCACATGGCGTTCTGTTGTATGTATGTTTTATTTTTTTTATTGATGTTTTGGTTTGTTTGGAATTATGCCCTTTTCTCATTTTATTGCGTCTTCAAGCATTAATGAACAGACATTTAGAGAGACATTAAATTTCCAATGTAAAGAAGGCTATTATGGTGCATGAAATGAAAACCAAATGGATTTTTCAACCAGTTACAATTATAACTTCAAGGCTTTCACACCATCAGAGGTGCCCTGTAGCTCTGCAGCAAATACACAAAAGGAGATGACTGCCTATTTACAATGTACAAAATTTAGTCATTAACTGGTTGAATGTCAAAAGCATTGCCATCAAATCCATGCCTCAGTAAAAAACATTTGAAAATTTTTTGAAAATATTAAAGGACCTTGGGCTTATATTTATGCTGATACTGTTACACATTATGACTGCCCAGTAATAGAAGCATTCAGTATAATGAATATTAAAGGCATATAATAATGACTGGGTTGGATTTCTGGTTCAAGATCGCTTAAAATGGGACAATACAGGATCAATAAAAAGGGTTGTCTTTGGAGTAAATCACATAATGCCTCATGGGACGCAGAACTTCATGCTGTTTTTGAGGAAGATGAATTGCATTACATATATATAGTAATAATTTATCATGCAGCATGACCACAATTAGAAGAAAATGCTTTCTTGAATTTTAATGCTTATAAGCAACACTTGGGTGGGTTTTTTGTTTAGTATTATTTGTAAGTTATAATGCCACTCTGGTTTCTGCCTTTTCTTTATTTTCTAAATAATGGTGTCTTGTAAGATAAGATAAGATATTCCTTTATTAGTCCCACAGTGGGGAAATTCACAGCCTTCAAAGCCTGTTTGGGCTGGGTATATTATTTATGTATGCATGACAAATTAATAATATGATAAAATTTTCATACATGGCAGCTACTTTACTGGATATCAAGAAGAAACACATCAGCAAACTGCACCCACATGCAAAGTGGAGCGTTGTATGCTATCGATGTAAAATGTGTAAAACATGGGTTTGTGGTTTAATTGTCTCAACTCACCACTACATCCTCTAGATCACTGAAAGTGCCCAACTGACCTTAATGAAACAACCAATATTGGTTGTTTTCTGCTGCCTTGTTGTGTGTTTTTCCACTTCAGCCAAAGAACAGCTGTGGATTAGATCAGCAAAGCCAAGTTTAAAATGTTATTCGTAAGGGCTTATGAGCTCTGTTCATTCAACAGCTAATGAGCTCTGTTACAAATAGCGGTTCCTGTAAAGCTTGACAGGAACGCCCACATAGATCATTTGCTTACATAGAACAGGAACGCCTAATAGCTGCTGACACTTTTTGCCAAATAACTTCATTGTCCCGTTCATGTCAGTCAAATCATTTGGTTTTAACGATTTAACTCACTTTTTGCCAAATGCTCTGATGAAAGAAGTGGAGCAAACTATAGCTAATTAGTTGCTTATTGTAACATTAATGTAGGTCATTTGTACCAATTTGATCTTAACAAAGCTACCTAGCTTGGTAGCTTGACAAAGCTAGCTTCTAGCAAGCAATCCATTGATGCTTATTCATATAGCAATTTAAATGAAAGGAGCTGCCTTGTATACTGAGACAGATCTTGGGTATGGCTGCACTTTTTGCTGTAGGTGAGGTGGCTATATAGAAATTCACAATATCCAAATATGTGTGCTTGAACTCCTACCATAAACATTACATAGCCTACACAGGATAGCTGTTGGCTGAGTCATAATGGGCGTAAAGCTCATTTTGGTTTACTGTGGTCTGCTGTCTTCTTCTGTGTCTTTACGATGAAGTACGTACGGGAATAACAGCCAGAAGCAGCTGTGCATTTAGAAAGTAGAGAAGAAGAAAAAGTAGTTGTTGCTGTACCGCATGAACCCCTCCAAATAGTGGGATGCAGCGACTGCAATCAGACTTCTGGAAAAAAAAAAAAACGAGGGAAAAAGAGATAACCGCACACTTCTCTCCAAGCTACAGAAGATTAGGTTTATTCCAACAAGTTCTATCTTATGGCTTCATCAGGGTACAAATGACACTGTGCCATGTAGGGTGACTCACGCCTGCACAAAACCAGGACACAGTGTCTGTCTCATATATATACAGCCTCATCTGGAGCTGTAGCAGGAGCTACTTATCAATTGTTGATGTAGTTGCTGTCGGTACGTCGGGTAGCTTCAGTTGATAGTTTGGTAGTTTTGCTTCATTTGCTCGTTTTTGATTTTGTCTGACATTTTTGTGTGTTTGTAACACATAGTGCTCCAGGTATGCCTACCAGCTCTCAAAAATGTCTGATTGTGCTCTGTTGAAATGGTGTAACCGATTCCTAATGCACATTTTTGCAAACATGTGAACAGTGAGCTGTCACAGACAAATAAACTGATGCAGTTTTAATGAAATCTCCACAGTATGGATGGTTGCTTCAGAGTAGCTGTCTGAATCCTTTCCAAACTTTTACAGACCCAAACTACTCCACAGATATTATACAAAATACTGTAGAACACAGTAAGCAAAGTTATAGGGAGCCATTAAAGTAAAGCCGTGTTTGCTTAATGCAGACTTCTACAGCTGCCAGACTTATCATCTAAATTGGATCAGCTTGACTAATTTTGTGGATGCCTAAATATTATATTGGACGCAGTTGTACCAACACATACACAATACTAAAGGACTTAAATCAGGGTCAGACAATCTAATAGGACATTCCTAATTGGAGCTTCATTTCCATTAATTGTCTTTATGTAATTTTGTCATATAGTTCCACTTTTAATATTGATTTATGTAGGAAAAATGTAAAAAGGAAGACATTTAATGGACACTTCTCATGTTCTTGTAGCAACTTGAAGCATGCTAGATTTACTGTGTTTAATATTATTTAATTGCTTTAATAATTAAGTAGCAAATGTTGTGGTTTTAACTCCAGGCCAGACCATGATAGCTGGTGAGGCTCTTCCTCCATCATGCAACCAGCAAGAGGTCCAGTTGAAGTTCCTGCTGACTGGCCTGCTGTCCGGTCTGCCGCTGCCACCATTTGCACTCCGCATGTGTCCACCTCTTACCACCAAAAACATCAACCACTACCAACCCCTGCTGGCTATAGGTAGGTAATAATGCACCACTGACACACAGATCTTCTGCACTCAGTTCTGCTCTGTGTGAAGGAGCAGTGATGTGTTTCACAGAGAAAGGATTGCAGAGTATTCTGAAATATAAGAAATGGTAAAGACATGCCACATCGGGGCTTCTCAAAGTCCAGACCAAGGTCTGCTTTTGAATTTCATTTATGTGTGTTGTGTTGTTTCATCATGATTTGTTGCTGCTTCAGAGTTGAGCCAGTTGCATCAGTGCTGCAGTTCATGGAGAAATGGGAACTTCTTTTATATTTGTGTTACTTTTCTCTGTCGCAGTCATGACAACAAATAGTTTTGCTCAACATTAGTGAACGTTTCATGAATGCTGTGTGCGGCTCATTTAGATGAATGGCTATTATATATATTATATAATTAAAGGTCCCATATTACCCTTATTTTGTTTACATGCTGTCATGTTTTAAAAAGGTAATTTACAACCATATATATATATATATATATATATATATATATATGGTTGTAAATGACCTTTTTTTGTAGTGTGTACCCAGGCGTTGTCATCCCTCTTGCCATCTCTGTAACAACCACAGATTTTGGGGGTTGAATAAGAAGCTTGTCTGGTTTGATTTATGAAATGTTGCTGCCCAGTGATGAGAGCACAAAACATCCAGCGAATGAGGAACGCTGTAGAGGGCACAAGGCTGGATGATTGTGCAGCTGCAGCTACACATTTTAATCGCTTGCATGTCCAGGCCCTTTATCAATGCGTATCTGTGGTTTTGGTCTGAAAAATACGACATAATACGCACTGGAAATGAATTGCAGCAGAGCAAGACCTTAATCATTGGTTCATCACGAAACAGGAAATTAACAACTCCTGATATGAATGCAGGCCTACACCTCAGAACAGTAACACAATTATCAACTATGTTCATCCATATGGTCTGTCGAAGGGATCTGTCACAGTGAATACATCTTTTCAGAGTCTCCAGTTTTACTCCATTATGGTTTTAATTCAAATTTGTCTTTAAATGTCGTCTTTTAATATTCTGTTTAATGTAAGCTGTTTAGGTTGCAGCAAAACGTGTATGGAGGCGTAAAATGCTCTTAAACTTGCTGACACTTTTGTTGAACTCTCTTGACACATCAAATGAAAAGCACACATCATTATGTCTGAATATCCGAATCACTGCTGTGAATCAACTCTTTGAGACAGGACGTGCATAAGTAGCAGTCCATCAAATCTGACTCTGCGGTCTGAAATGATGCAAAAGGCAGTGACTTAATATGAAATATCAGCCTCTGTTATGACTCCCCAAAGACGGCTGCTAGATGAGAGAGAGGCAGTGAAAGTTTTGATTTATTTGTTTTAGATCAGCATAGCCATTTTCTTCTAAAGCTACCCTATCTTCTCCACAGTAATGATGCATAAAATTATGAGTCTCAATTTGAATGTGAAATTAAGAGCAGAAGTGTGTTTGTATTGTGACTGTTTTTGCTGTTAGTTGCTTTGTGTGTATATATCTGTGTGCACACACTCCCATCACTCACACCAAATTTTGTTTAAGACGAATGCAGACGTGCTGCTGTTCTCTGCCCAGTGCAGCAAACCTTCAGTTTAGTTGTCAAGCTGAAAAATAGGTTACATTCAGTCCCCTGACACAGCCCACATAAATTAATCACACCTCAAAGATACATTACCTCCCACAGACCCACCGACAAGCAGATGAATAATAACACCTTCAGCCATACACATCTTCCAACCATTTGGTCTTGGTTGCTTTGTCACTTTGACATGTGCATCACATCCACAGTGGTGTGATGCAGAGATCTCTGAGGTTACGTTAAAAGGCCTGAAGGGATGACCAGTGCTGCTCTCCATCTGTTATAGGTTTGTCTCATATGAGATTTTGTTGAAGATAACGTATCTCTGCCTTTAAAAAAAACCAACCACCATTCTTTTAAAAGCAGCCATTTCAAAAATACTTTTCAATCACAGACTTGTAATTTTTTCCCCCAATCAGTGAATGAATTTTTGATCGGGGGCAGTAGAAGCCCATCACGCCGCAGATGGTGTGGGGTTGACTTGGCACAGCTGGTTCCCAGTGGCGTTCTGAATCTAAAACTAGAACACGCCGATCGAGTTTTCTGTGCACATCATTTGTCAGGTCCCCATAGTCAACTTGCAGAGTCAAGTAGTTAAACAGTCTCTAGCTGCATTATTGAATTTTGCCTTTTGCTCCACTTCCTGTGAGCTGGCTCGTGAATAGTAAGTTTGAGGGACTGTATAATTACATTGGGGATTTAGATGGAGGGCACATCTCTGCTGAAAGGTGGAGGCGATGTAAGTATGTTTAATTAAATTGGTATCTTGAGGCGACTATATTTCATTTCTAGCCGATTTCTTGAGTTAGCACAGTTAGGAATGATATATACACTATTGCAACAAGGTAGAAGTTACAGTAACTTTAGAAATTGCCACATTTGGAGTCTAATACTTGGCCTCACTGCCTTGTTTTATAAATTGACTACATTCCTGGTTTACAGTTGTAGTTGTCACTTCCTCAGTAATAATGCCAAGGTTGGTACTGTGACAGGTGCTCTGGCAGGCGTTGGCATCTGTCACCTCTCTTGTTTACCAAGAGCCAGAGAATACACCTGATCATTAAATCCAGAGTGATCCATGGATGAGTGCTCGGCAGATACAGCTCAAAGTCTTTCTTCCAGCCTCTGCATGAGGTTTCTCCCTGATGTGTAGTTGACTTAAAGGGGGACTCGGTGAGCCTCAGTGATGCGACACCAGTCAGTGGAACAGCCAAGGGAAACCGAGTTTTTACACCTTCCACTAGGTGCAAATAAAGCTTGAGATGAACTTACTGCTGCTGGTGTGAAAGCACTGGGGGTTGAAATTGCCAGCCACTGTTTCATTACAGTTAGACAGAAGACAGGATTCCCCGTCTCTGTTTTCTCTATTTCCGTCTCTCACTCTCCCCCTCTCAGTAATTCGTGCTACTTGCCTCCAAAGGGAAAGTTACAGAAGCTGTGCAACCAGCCTAGCTAGCCAGAGGCAGTGCTGTCTGGTCTCCTGTCTAAAAATCTGTAATCTTTGTGAGACCTGACAGCTCCATTAGAGATAGGTGCAAGGCCCAGAGCCTTCCTTTTCAGTGACATATACACAAACACTGACAAACTGACATCCATGCCTAATCATCTAAGGGTGGCATGCCTAATTTATTAATCCGTGCTCTCCCGACAGCTATTCTTTGTTTGGATCCGCAGAGTGAAACCGCAGTAACAGTGGAGAAAAGTATCAACACAGCAAAAACATCAGTTGCAAAGTGTGAAAATTCAACACCTGATATGAAGTCAGCTACTGAGGCATGCACCTCAAAAAGCAATATAATTCTCAGATGGACTGACACTCATTCGCAGCTCCAGTGGCCTGTCAAAGGAAATATCGGTTAGGTTTGTTGTCCACGAAAGAGTCTGTTCAAAGCTTCCAGAGTACACATTATCCTCTGCCACCACACACTTAATTTGTAAAGCTGGGTTCGACTGAGGATAGCCCAGCTCTGTCATCAGCTGTGCTTCTTGCTGAAACACTTTGGTTGATATCAAATTTTATTGTAATGCATCAAATGCAACAAAAATATTCTTATAATATGGACAAGGATCAAATCATTTGGTCAATATGATTAAACAGAGATTTTTACTAGAAGTTAGCCATGATCCAGTTTAAAGCATGTTTGCTAAAGTGTGTTGGTAACATCAGCCAAACTTAAAGGACTAGTTTGACATTTTTGGAAGTACACTGTTGCCTGCATTGTTGCCAAGAGTTAGATATGAAGATCGATACTACTCTCATGGCTGAATGGTAGATATGAGCTTACTGCCAACAGCTGACTAGCTTAGCTTAGCATAAAGACTGGAAATGGGGGAAACGGCTCCAAGCCTGGCTCCAAAGAGTATAAAAGCAAAGAGATGAAACTCTGGTGCTTTTTTAACAGCTGTTCCCAAACAACTGGCTATCAGCCAGCAGCTAGTAAGTAAATAGTTACAATAGTATTATTTTATTCTATATAATCTTTATATATGTAATTTCATTGAATTTAGTTTAACTTTTACTTTTGTACGGCACTTTGAAGAAGAAGAAGAAGATCTACCTTTATTAGTCCCACAATGGGGAAATTCAATTTACACTCTGTTAAACTCATACATGGTACATGCAGACCTGAAACACACATACATGCATTAATGGAGAGATGTCAGAGTGAGGGGGCTGCTCCTGACAAGCGCCCCGAGCAGTTGGGGGTTTGGTGCCTTGCTCAGGGGCACCTCGGCAGTGCCCAAGAGGTAAACTGGCACCTCTCCAGCTACCAGTTCACACTCAGTTTTTGGTCCATGTCGGGACTTGAACCGGTGACCCTCCGGTTCCCAAGCCAACTCCCTACAGACTGAGCTACTGCCGCCCCCTGAAAGCAGATGTTTTACTGTCTAGTTGTCGCTTTCAGTCCAACATGGTGGAAGTATAGCTTTGCTGCTGGGTGCTGATGTTGCAATAGAACGAACAATTGGCTTTCACTTCTTATCAATATGCGTTCTTTGCTGGCTCTATCTGAAGGCACACTCACTAATAAATGCCTTTCTTGGAGCAGTGACTCATTGTGTATAGTGTGTTCAGTGACTATCATACAAACAGCAGAAACACGGGAGTCACTGTGCGAGGACAAGAAATAACACAAACACAACACAAAACCCCTTTTGAAACCACAACTTTAAGTTTTTACTCTTACTAAACAAACAAGATGTTAATTTGTGAGCAATGTATGAAGGGATGTTTTGTTACATTTGGACAAAGCCAGGCTAGCGATCTCCTCTTGTTTCCAGTCTTTCACATCTTTCGCATCACATTTGACAGCTATGAGTGGTTTCATACTTTTAATCTACTTTTGTCAAGAAAGAGGAAGAAAGTGAATAGGAAATGCATTTTTTCTTAGAGCCTGATTTAGTATTAAACCAGTTTTGCTAGTTCAAAACAGCAAAAATGCTTGAACACTAGCTAGAGGCCATTTTTCTGTTTGCTGTCATATTTGTATCTGTCCCAGAATCAAGTCTTTTCATCGATTTTCATCTCTTACCTCACCAGACCATATGGAGGGGCAGCATCTTTTTGATCATCTTGATTAAAGTAAACAAGTGTTGGCTGTGAGGCAACTCGGGGACAGAAGTATCTGTGTTTATCTCCACCCACCCACTTCCTGTATGCCTGACATCTATCAGCTGCTCAGGAGGAAGGATGGGAAGACACACATGCACACACATGGATGTCTATGCGGCGCTGCCTATCACCACCTCCAGATGTTGTGTCAGCATGTGGTCGTCTCGCTGAAGCCCGGTGCAGACTGAGCAATCTGTTGCAGGAGGACTGGGCACGTCAGCCCAGCACACTCACACTGAATAATTATAGAAGTAGATGTGCCTCTGCACCTGCCTGTGTTCACCATAAACATAAAAAATAAATCCCCCAAATACTTTCCAAGCATGGACTTGGAGAATGGACTTTTGATTTGCTTTCACATCTCAAAACTGTTGTTTTTTTAAGCAATCCTCCAGAATTGAGTAATTATTTTAATTGCTGCTTCTTTCAGCTTCCTTGCTTAGGTTATAACCTCAATTGTTTTGCGTTTTATGTTTTCCTCTCTAATGTAAATTAGTCCATGGCATTCTATAAAACCATGAAAAAGCTGTTGTAATCATTCAAGGGAAATTTCCGTAGTGTAAATAGGTTTTATGGTTTAAAGCTGTGTAGACAAGGGCTTGTATTACTTGTTTTGTTAAAATATAAAAAGATATCTTTGGATTAATCACCAATACAATAGTCATGATACAAATGCACATCAAAAATGTTTTAATAAGTAAAACATGAATTAAAATGTGACATCACTTATTCAAATCCCTTGAAGATGCAAAATTATTTAAAATCATTATTACCAGGATACTTTTGAGCAAGGCACAAAGATGAGTTTGTTTCAGCTCTAAATTTGTAACTTTCTCTACATTTGCTGAAAAAGGCTGTAAGTTGATTTAGAGTTAATTTTAACTTGCATCATGTTAACTTGCAACACCTTAAATAACTTTAAATTTGATTTTCTCTGTCGTCATCACTTAGTCAAACCTCCTCAGAGTATCAAATGTCACCTGCAGTATTTAATCAGGTTTGTGGAGGGATGGAGCTGGTGTGCTGTGCAGCGTTTTCAGACTGTGAGCTGGGTGACACAGAGTTTGATGTGCTGCGTCAACACACACCTACTGCAGTGACAGGGTACACATGGGGCGTCTCTCTGATCCTGCTGGAGGGTAGATGCTGCGAAGTTAAGTAACTGTATGCCTTGTGACCGCTTGTCTTTCTGTGTCAGTCTGTCTCACATTTCTTATGCACTCCTCTTTTCTCTGTTTCTCTTCTCAGGCACCAGTAATGGGTCTGTACTGGTCTATAACCTGACCAGTGGTCTTCTCCACAAAGAACTCAGTGTCCACTCTTGTGAAGTCAGGTAAGATTGTTGTTTCTGTGTAATTAAATGTGTGGCCAGGCATAACATTCCCATGCTCAGCAGTTCACTTCACACTGCTGAGCATGCAACCGTATGCACCCACGCACATTAGATGAAATATCTGTCGAATGACACGTTGGATGAACCCTAGTGGCCAGTCAGTCAGCTCGAGGCAGATTGATTTTGTGTTGATTGTTTTCAGGCTCATTAGAGTTGGCGGAGACAATTGGCAGTCACGCAATTAAAGTGCCTTGTCAGCTCTTGTGTTTCTGAGCCTGCTTTTTATCTGAACATCGGATGAGTATGGTCGAAGGAATAAAGACAACAACCATAAGAATAAAACGAAAAGAATTCCAACAAAGTGGTTAAAGACAGTGTACGTAATCTAGATTTTTACAAAACAATATAGAAATCACATTTATAGTTTAGCTTTTTCAACAGAAACTAGTTACTAGATGCTAGTAGCGTTGCTACTGTATGCAATTTAAGTCATGTAAACCATAGATAAAAAATACATCATGTTGCTAAGTTACAGTGTAGTTACCTGTGCTGTATCGTGGTGAAAGTAACCAAAACATCCTGGCACCACAAACTATATAATAAAGCCAGAGTGTATTTTAAGCTGACTAAAATCCTGCAGAGATACATTGGGATGTTTATCCCAACAAGTAACTGAATGGTGAGTTTGTTTCCTGGAGTGTGGGTGAACGCAGAAGGAGCTTAGATACACTTGAAAAATGGGACCAGCTTTGTGTACCGTCCAAATCAATTCATCACAGCAGCCAAATAAATGACATTAGAAGGTCTGTATTACACTGTGTGTGCGTGTGTGTTTATTTTGGGTAGAGAGAAGAAGACGGTGTGTTAAATTGGTGATGTTGCACATGTACAGTACCCAAAGCTGATGTAACACAGGTCCTGACCACACAGAGCATGTTTTGTAGGTGGAAAACACGAAGCACACTGCACTAACTTTTGTTGTCTGATCAGACAGAGCATTTTTTGCAGTCTGCTGCGTCTTTTTTTTTTTTTTTTTTTTATTGTTGCTTGGCAACCAGTGAGGGCTGCACGGTGGTGCAGTGGTTAGTACTGTCACCTCACAGGAAGAGGGTCGCAAGTTTGAATCCAACTTAGGGCTCTTCTGTGTGGAGTTTGCATGTTCTCCTGTGTTAGCGTGGGTTTCCACTGGGTTCTCCGGCTTCCTCCCACAGTCCAAAGACAGGCAGGTTAATCAATGACTCTAAATTGCCCGTAGGTATGAATATGCACATGAATGGTTGTCTGTCTGTATGTTGTCTGTCTCCATGTGCCCTGCGATGGACTGGTGACCTGTTCAGGGTAAACCCTGCCTTTGCCTATTGCCAACTGGGATCGGCTTCAGCCCCCCCACGACACCCTAATGGGGGATAAGCGGTTGCAGATGGATGTATGGCAACTAGTGAATGAATGCTACCCTTAGTTTAACACAACCATAAACTAGACACCACCTAATAGTTAACAAAAGATTAAAGTGTACATTTATGAAAACAACTTATTCAAAATCCAGAAGTACAGCACTAATTTACCTCTTGCTGTTTTCTGTTTAGGTCATGATAACGACAGTTGGTAAAGTCATAAAGCTCAATGTATCCAGCAAAAGTCACTGCAGTGAGTAAGTGAGAAAAAAACGCTAATGACATCAATCGCTTTTCCGTTCTGAGTTGAAATTTTTTCAACTTGAGACGTTCAGGGCGCTCCTGTAAAACACGAGATGCAAAAGCAGCATGCAAAATGCTCATTGAAACACCACCCCAGGCTTCTAAAACACACTCGGGCCTAAGTGAGTAAATATAGTGTTTTATTCGTCCAGTTAACAGTAACAAATATATTATCACTGCCAATTCACAATAGGCCATTTTCACTGTAGCCATTTCGACATGTCATAGCAGGGCAAACACAGGTGTAATTGATGAAATTAATAATGGTGCCTTTCAATTTAGTGTCACAGCCATTCCAGCGAGCCAGCATGCACAATACCAGAGTCCTAGCCCAACTAAATGGAACAGGGCCGTAATTAATGTTGGCTGCTTTGCAAATGACCTTTTAATTTGGAAGAAAAACCTTACCAACCTCCACAAAAGGATGACAACAGAACTTCTAGATCTTGTTTACCAGGTCCTGTTTATGCTCTATACACCTTTCTCACAGTAGACATTTTGACTTGCGTAGCTAATAACATTAATATCAGACTCTGGTACGGTGCATGCTGGCTTACTGGAACACCTAAGCAGAACAGAGACATCATTAATGTTATTAGTTACACCTGTGTTTTTCCTGCTACGATGATTCAAAATATCTGCTGGGAATAAGATCTATTGATTGGGTGAAATGCATGCTGCATATTAATATAATTTCCATTATTACTTGAAATAAATTACTTGATTTTTTTTATGGTGGAAATGGAGCCCAATGTTCAGGCTTCGCCTGTAATTTTCTTTTAACCTTGGAGCACTACCTCCTTCCCGCAAGTCTAAGTAGCTAATTAATGAACCTGTCAGTAACACATCAAGGGGGCTGTTCAGGGAATTGCACGATGCAATTTTAGGAAGCTTTTTTTTTTCTGTTCATAACCAAGCATTTGAAAATAGAAATTAAAACAGGAGTAGCAGGAACATATTAAACAGCTGTTGATGGTCGTTTCTAGGAGCCGATGACGTGACTCCTAACAGTTAAGAGCTAATAAGTTAGGAAACTCTCTCAGATTGAAGCTATTAGAAAGATACATGGTAGATTCTGTTAAATGGCTGTTGTAATGCGTTATGTCATGCGTCAATGCCATGACAGTCTGCGTAAACACCCCATGCTCAGTTGGCTATCCATATTTAAGTATTTGTTTCTCTTGTTTGTCCTGACCAGTGGGCTACGTCTGTGTCTGAGAAGTTAAGCCAGTGCAGAAGTGTCTTCAACTTGCATTCTTTCTAATAGCCAGCAGGAGGCGACTCCTCTGGTTGTAAAATGAAATCAGACTGTATAGAAGTCTATGAGAAAATGAACCTACTTCTCACTTGATTTGTTAACTCAGTAAACATTGTAAACATGGGTTTATGGTCTCAGTCACTAGTTTCAAATCTTCTGATGTTCATTCAGTAAATTATGGTCCCGTTTAGAGTCAAATAGACCATAAAGCAGGGTATGCTTTAGGCGTGGCTACCTTGTGATTGACAGGACGCTACCACAGTGTTGTCTGGTCTGGGAGTTGTCTGTGTTTTTAGTTCATGATAGTTAATTATAGCATTTTGATAGTCTAAAAATGTCTTATTTAGCATTTGGTTTTACTTAGCTCCATCCTCTTATGGCCATTCTGGTTGCTAAAAAACAAGATGGCCACGGCCAAAATACCAAACTCAAGGCTTCCATACAAGCTGATGGATGGCATCACAGTGATTTCATCCACTTTGTATGCAGTCCATATTCTTGTCAGTGCTTGTGAGAAGAATATCTTTATTCAGGATCACAAAAAGTGTTATTACAGTGATTGAGGCTGAGACTCAGAAGGGAGAGCAGGTTGTCCACCAATCGGAAGGTCGGTGGTTTGATCCCCATCTGCTCCAGTCACATGATATGATGATGAGCAAGACACTTAACCCCAAATTGCTCTTGAAGGCATAGCCATTGGTGTGTGAATGAGATGAGTGAGTATTTAGATGAGATCCTGATGGGCAAACTTGGCATCTTAGCAGCCTCTGATATCAGTGGATGAATGTGTGTGTGAATGAGTGAATGCTGACATGTAGTGTAAAGCACTTTGAGTGGTCAGAAGACTAGAAAAGCCAAATCCAAAGGAGGGTAGATGGTATGTAGTCTCCTATAACTATATATGGTTATATGCTATGTGCTCAGAAAACGATATTAAAAAGCCACCAGTTAAATTAATTTGGCTTGACTTCTACTATTATTGATTAATTTGGTTTTCAGATTTGTAATTGTTTCACATTACTCATAGATTTTACCCATCACGTATGAAAATGCAACTTTATATAAGCCATTATATGTAAATATTTTACTCATTTAGCAAACGAAATTAATACATATATTAAGAGTGTAGTCAGTTTATTCTAATTATGACAAAACACATCCAATTGTAAATTAAATTGTGGTGATGTGCTCGGCATAAATCAGTGTGGTTTTGTTATACAAATATTAAACTCCTTTTGTCCTCCTGTGCTTCTGCACAATCTATTGGTTAATTATGGTCTGCAGGGTGGGCCACACTGAAAAGCGACAAACTGAATGTGGCACCACCTTCTGAGTGCCCCACGATGCAACAGCCAAACATCAACAAAGAGCAGGCTGCGCTTCATTAGTTAGTATTCTCTAATGAGCAGCAAAACTATTTCACCAGGTTTAATTAAGCACGAGATTGAATCAATTAATGCTGTTAAGAGATTGATTGGTAGCAAGTACCATCCGTTCAAGCAAAGCCAGGCTCTCTTTAATGAGAGAAGTTGCAATTCACAAATGCAAAACTCCAACAAACTTTAATGAGCCATGCAACACAACCATAAGTTTCTTGAACTATATACCAGCTGCTCTGGTATATACTACTCCTCTGTCTGCGCTAATGTGTGTGGATTAAAGTGAGGTGATTAGGCGATGGTTTTCTCTGCTGTGGGTTTGTCACTGTGAATTTTCTCTACAGTCTTGACACTCTGTGACTGTAACTGTACCTTGTGCTCACACAACACACTGAATATGATATCTAACACCCTTTGTGTTTTTGAAATGTTCACAGTAGAGCATAAAAAGGACAAAACAAATTAAACCAATAACACAATCATACATGAGCCCATTCAACCGGACATTCACATCAGATCAGGGCTTTCTCTTAAACACACCTCCATTAGATTTTCCCTCTTCCTGTATAGGCTCTAGTAGAGCAGTGTTTCCAGTGCTGTGACATACAGCATTAAGATTAAAGCTGTGGATTTTCTGTGGTGGAGTGAGCAGAGGTGCTTTATGGAAATGAGCCCAGCAGCCCTTAGCCCTAGCACAGCCATGCCAAACAAGGCCTCACTACTTAGCATCTCATTTACATTTAGTGGGGAAATCGACTAATTAATCATGTGGCTATTTACCATCTCATTACCATGGAGTTTGTGCTCTCTGAGCTGGGCCCACTTCTCAAAAATATTCATATCTCACACTTGCCGGGTTGATTTGCTGTGCATTTTTTTACACCTTCCCAAGTGGATTTTGTGGAAGTTTTAGGTGTCTCATTTGCCTCACTGCTTGCTAGAATGTTGCCAGCCACACTGCAAGTATTGGATAGTAATATTATTCATTTAACTTAAACCTGTATGTGTGTGCTTATTCTGCAGGGGGATTGAATGGGTGAGTCTTACCAGTTTCCTGTCTTTTGCCACTTCTGCTCCCAACAACATGGGCCTGGTGCGAAATGAGCTGCAGCATGTTGACCTGCCTACTGGTGAGAGGCACACACACACACACACACACACACACACACACACACACACACACACACACACACACACACCTGTACCTGAGGCTACCAACCAGCACTTTTATATTGCCTTTTGTTCTTGAGGTTTCTGATTTGCTCATGCAGTCTCAACAACAAAGAAAATAGACACTTCAGTCTCTCCCTCTCTCTTTTTATTTGTCTTTCTGTGTCTATATGGTCCTCTAAGAGACTCTTCTTGTTCTCCTCCAGGGGATACTTGCACACTCCTTCAGATTAGATCCAAACTAAACAGTGTTAGGGTTCCACCGAGGGATGCCTAGCTCTGAAAATGAGATTCTATTATGAGTTCCTGCAGTGCGACTTATATCCCTGCTAGTGACGGGTCTGTAGAATTACTGCACCAGCAGTGACCGTTGTGGGTTTTGACCTCCTTCAGGGGGCGTAAAGGGAGAGAGAATTGGAGTTACCTGATGGTGAAGTGGTCAGGAAGAGATGGTTAACGGTGTTACTGGAAAAATGTTTTTCTTTTAGTTTAGATATGTGATAATTAATGTATCCACAGTCTTGAATATGAATTATTGATGACCACTTTTATCACTTTCACTAATATTTCCTGTTTTGTCATGTGTGTCTCCTTCTGAGGTGTGGTCAGGTGCGTTGTTGGCGCATTGCTATCTTGAGGCAGCAGAAAGCGATTGTGTCTGGCGCAGTATTTTCCTGCTATTGAAAGAGAGCATTATTCAGATTACACACACAGGGACATGCAGCAGCATTCCTCCACCTCAGTTAAATACAGCGTCAGTGTGAGAACTTGTTTTTAATGCAAAGGAGAAAACAAAATGCAGGTGGCAGATGAGAAATATAATTAAGTAAGCCTCTCAGGCAGTGTGTATTGCTCAACCTGCAGCATGATCTCAGCATTCATCGAGGTGCACACATGCCTCTGTTTCCTCTCATCATCTCTCTGTGTGTGGGAGTGTAGACGTAGCATACTTCAAAGTTTGCGGGCCCTCTCCCCCTAAACAGCAGCATTTTGAGGCCAATAGATCCGTACTTTACGTACTACTAATGCATTACGCATGAGCTTGCCCGGCTCCAAGCTCATGCGTAATGCATCTCTGGAGGATTCCACTCAGCCGGTCCGAACCTCTTGTCGGTTGCATTGAAAAGAAATACAGTTTTCATTATTTATTAATACAAGTTCATCATATGTAGCCAATGCTTATTATTTTACAATGAATATCTCTCCGATGTGCCGCCTGAACCGGTTAAATATCTGTAGCTTTGCCCACATGCAGTCAAATGGATTTGTTGGTGGAACAGAGGATTGGGAGGCAGAGAGTCGCCAAGCAGCACATATCTGCTTGCACACTTGTACTTTGCGCATAAGCAGATCTGTTTCCTCAGCAGAAAACCACTCGCTTCTCTGATTTGCTGAATCAGTCTTTTAAATAGCAATGCGCCAGTGTGCAAGAGCACCTGACTTTTAAAGGGAACGAGAGATGACACTCACCCAAAACCCACCTATGATTAATTAAGAGACTATATACAACCCCTTTGCCCCTTGCACCTTACTTTGCACCCTGTTTATGCGCCACTTAACTAGCCAAAGTGAAGTTCCCTCCACTCCCTAAATGCACTCTGCACTTCAGACCATGTGCTATAGATCATTTAAAGAGGGCCCAATGTGTTTGACTTGAACAGTTTACTTGGGCACACTAAATAATTCGGCCACTGAAATGGCTGGGTCACAGAGGCTTTATCTCCAGTTCAGTCAGAACAATGGCGAGGGGAAGTCACTTCTTTAATGACTCCCTCTAAAGCACCACAGTTGTCAAAGTTAACAGTCCACAACATTAGCTTTGGTTACAGGCTCACGCCCTTTCCAAAACACATATACTTAATTGTTTTTTCTTGCCAGTTTGAATAAGTTAAAATGACTGAGGTCCTCCAAGGTGTCCTTGACTGCAAAAGTAGCTGCTGATAGTGCACATAGGCTTTGGGGATCTCAGTGTCATTTCTCACATCACTGATGCACACAAGTGTGTGTTTGCTTCTTCACAGCATTTTGGGAAATAAGCTTTTTTGCTGTCTGACAAAGAGTTAGACGGAAAACATCAATATCAGTTTAGTCTTTGTGGAAACAGCTCACTAAGCTGCATCAAAACTGAAAAATACGCCTTTCAAGAACTCTAAAGATGTCCTATTTACAGGTTGCAACTTCTACTGCATTTAAATGAACATGACGTGATTTTTCAGAGGAAATCAGTTTAGTTTTTCAGCCTTTTTATTTGAGCTTCAGATGTTTTTCATAGTAGTATTTTTCATATAATGTTATAATGTGAGATGTTGAAATAACAATTATGCGATCCTGCATTTAAATTGCTGCTTCACCTGAGACATCCCAGACCAGCTTCAGTAAGACTGCAGGCAGATGTGCATTTTTAAGCTTGAACTTTATATTTATTCAGGGAAAGTGAGCGTATATTTGTCCTCAAATCAAATGGCGCCAAAGTAGATTCTGTACGACATTTGTAAGACTAATCCACTAAGGCACATTGCCCGTTACAGCTGGAGCATTTTCTGATAAGATTTGAGACTCTAGGATGAAAAATCATCTTCCCCAATTCAATGCCACCTGGTCTCCGCTGCAATGAAAGCAGCTGTTCTGAATCGACACGTTCTTTATCTATGAAAAGATACTCTGTGTGCTGCAATAAGTGGGGAAACTCACTTTGCATCGCCTCACAAATGATCATTACATATTATAATTACAATATAATTTATACATGCATAATCATTGCAGGTGTCACCAGCACTTTGAGGTGTTTTTCCAGTAATCATCCACAGTAAGGACAGTAAGCACACCCTGTTCCCTTTACAGCAGATTAAGAAAATTTGACCTCATTTGTGTCTTTATTGCTGTATTCAGAACCTCAACGAGTGTGTGTGTGTGTGTGTGTGTGTGTGTTTCTGTGAATGCACATTTGACACATGTAATTAGAGCCTGCAGGCTGGCGATCTGAAGAGTGAGATAATTGACACTCAGTGGAAACAAAAGAGGAAATGATGAGGAGGGCCGCATTAGCCTCTAGAGCACCACAGGTTGCCTAAGTTTCCTCTCACCATATGCTTAGCTGTCCTGTCCCCTCTCAACAAAACTGTTGGAGGTCACCACCACCACCACCACCTCCACCCCACTGCCCCAAACCATCACAGACAGCTGTGTCACTTGTGCATTTTAAACAGGCCACCTTCCTAAGTGTCTCCAGCGAAATCATATCAGCACTTCCTTAGGCAAATGTGATAAGATGCAGCTGAAGGGTATTCGTGTTTTGTTTAAAGGGGCACCTTGATGCTCTGCATAATGTCTGTTTTGGTGGTGAATGAAAAGTAGGGATTAGAGCAGGCAGTGAAAATAAGTTTGCTCTACCCACTCTGGCAAAAGAGATGAAACCAGGACGACCTGGCTCTAAAGTGAAATGAGATCAATCAGCCTCTACGCAGGTGTAAGGAAATATGCCATCTTCTTGCCATCATCACCTCCTCTCTCTCACATGCTCACTTTCTCTCTCGTTCTGTTGTTTTTTTTTCCAGGCAGGTGCTTTGCATTCAGAGGCGAGCGAGGAAACGATGAGCCGCCCATTGAGATGATTAAAGTGTCTCATCTCAAGTGAGCTTTTTAATGCTTTTACCTGAGACACACTCAGAAAACAAAAAACTGTACATTCACTGTGTATGTAAACAATTTACACACACCTTCACGTGACCTGTCTGGAGCCGTCTCACCTTTCTCTCCATCTCTTCTTTTGATGTTGTAATAACCAGATCTAAATCTCAATGGAGGTCTGCAGAAACACCTGAAAAGAACAGATCTACCATTGCCTGCACTGTTTATTTATTTATTTATTCCCCACAAAATCCTTCACAAATTCACACTGTGCCATGTTTTGGATAGTCAGTTTTTTATTCAAGCATTCATCACTGCTGCATCTTTTAATGGGATTTTGATATAAAAAGAAATCCAAAATAAAAGGGCATACGTTTATAGTCATCACACATTTTGTGCTGTGTACCTAAGACACATTACAGTCTAGTTTCAGAGCTGAACGAAATCAGCCAGGGTTTTTGACAACTCACCCGCCCAACATTCATTGGTCTAAAACATGACCAGATAAACTTGAATTCATGTTGTCACTCTTATAGCTGGTAATAAGACTCAGCATCCAGTGTTTAAGATAAGATAAGATAAGATAAGATATTCCTTTATTGGTCCCACAGTGGAGAAATTCACATCCAAGCTACATGGCAACCAGATTTTTAGACACATTTTTGAGCACAACAGCCACCAGAAACCCTATAGTGTGGTTGTGGGCAGTTTATGTATTGAGATTGATTGTGTGTTTGTGATGTCCATCTTCAGACAGTACCTGGTGGTGGTGTTCAGAGACAAACCCCTGGAGCTGTGGGACGCCAGGACAGGGACGCTTCTCCGGGAGATGGCTAAGAACTTCCCTACTGTTACTGCACTGGTACTGCCAACAAGTCTACATACTAGGGCTGTCAAAGTTAACATGATAATAACACGTCAACACAAATTCTCCACTAATTTCTTAAATGTATTTACACAATCAATCTTTTGGAGGTTGTAGCGGGCTAGAGTGAAGATACTGGCATCATATGAAACTAGAAAATCTAAGGAATCCATTGGTACCAACCATGTCATGTTAGCTTGTCATGACGGAGGCTAAATAAGGCTAAGAAGTTATAAAAGAAAATAAATAGCTCGCTGCTAGCTTCTTGCAAATGAGGTTAAATGATGCTCCAAACTTGCGCTAAATTTTGGCAAGATAAAACTGGCATGGCCATTTTCAAAGGGGTCCCTTGACCTCTGACCTCCAGATATGTGACTGTAAATGGGTTCTATGGGTACCCACGAGTCTCCCCTTTACAGACATGTTATGATAATCACAGTCAGTTTGGATCAAGTCATAGTCAAGTCAGCACACTGACAGCTGTTGCTGCCTGTTGGGCTGCAGTTTGCCATGTTATGATTAGAGCAGATTTTTTATGCTAAAGCCAGAACCTGTGAGGTTTTCTGGACAATATTTGTCATTGTTTTGTGTTGTTAATTGATTTCCTATACTAAATATTTACATACATTTGCATAAAGCAGCGTATTTGCCCACTCCCATGTTGATAAGAGTATTAAATACCTGACAAATCTCTCTTTAAGGTACATTTTGAACAGTTAAATATTTGTGTTTCACAATTAAATATTTTAGTCGATTGACAGCCTTACTGCATACTAATAAAATGCTTCACTTACCTTTCCTTATTTCTCAGGTGCATACTGTAGAAAGTGAAATATAACAGAAACAATGTGTTCGGTTGCTCATTTAATATACAGAACTGCATATTTGAACATCGTCAGCTAGAATATTTACTTTAAGTAAACACAGTGCCAGTGCTGTGATAATACCCACTGTTGACTCTTCCCTTTGTTATTAGTCTCTTATGCTGTGGGGTGGGCCATTTGAAAGATTAGTCTGAAAAATTTCCCCAAGCTCAGCAAAGCAGCGAGGCTTCATTAGGCCAGAGAAATGCTCATAAAAGAAGAGTTATGCTGGATAAACTTTACAGTGGGGCTGTAAAATCTCCCTAGCGAGAATAAAAACCTTAATAATACATGCTGGCCTCCCCCAGCCCCATATTGCTGTCTCATTTCCATATTGATTACAACCTTGAGTCAACCAGACTGCAGCCACAGTGCTCCAGTGGTTAGACAGGAAGGCTGTGGAAAACAGGCTCTCCCATGTTCCTTATTTTTATTTATGTGAGCATCTACTGTACGAATCACTTCCCTTTCCTCCGGTCTCAATCTGTCTTGCTGTTTAAGCCAGCAGATGTGTCTGTGTCGGGGTCTTGGTCTGGGTTTGTTGCTATAACTGCAGCCTTCTCTGTGTGTTAATGTGTGTGTGTAAACAGGAGTGGTCCCCGTCCCATAACCTGAAGAGTCTGAAGAAGAAGCAGATGGCAGCGAGGGAGGCCATAGCTCGGCAGACGGTGTCAGACGCCGAGCAGAGTAGCGTTGAATCGTCAGTCATCAGGTCAGCGTTACGAAGCTTCACTATTTTGTTCATGGAAGCCTTTTGCCAGGATAGAAAGTCCCGAGGCAGAGTTAAAGCTACTATGTGAGGAATTTGATTTTTAAAAAGACGCTGTGGCAGACGGCAACTCATGAAACTGGCATGAATCTGGAGTGATATATTGATTCATTGATCATCGATCCAATATCACCAACGCAAAGTGAAAATATTTATACATATAATCTTTAAGATACACCTGTATTTAAAATTCCCACTTCATATTTTTTTTTTCATTAAAAAGTATAGATTGTTTTTCATTTAAATGTGTGGAGGAGCTCAGTAATAAAATCATATTTTAGTTGCTTTGTGTGAGTTGATATAAATATAACCGATTGTGCCAAATACACTATATATGAAATATGATATCCTTCCATATCAATTGCAGGCATCTGAAATGAATCAAAAGGAAATCGTGTTCTGACAGACTTTGTGATATCAGCAAATGTCGTATTGTTGTCCAACGAATCAGTTTTATATCGTAGTTTCATGAAACTTGTGCCCTTTTAATGGTTGCAATTCCAAAACTATTTCTTTACCCTTTATTGTGTTTAATTGATTAATTATCTGATTGTGGAAGTCAACAATCCATCGTAATCGACGTATCATCCAATCGACGTAAATGACAGCAGCCTGTGAGCACCTGCCGTTTACAGCGCTCTCCCTCAATACTGTACCAGTTTCACAAACTGTTGTCCATATTAGTCAGTAAACACAAAAGCATGGGAAAGTCAAGTCCAGGTTGGATGTATTTTTTCTCTTATGAAATCATAATTGCTGTTTTTTTACCCCCTGGTTAGGAATCACTGACTTAGAAAGTAGTGGTAATGCCTTACCACTGTCAGCTGCATAATACCAAGATGTCCAAGTCCTGCCAAAATATTTCACACTAGAAAAAGTGCAAAAAGGCTGACATGTTTCTCCACTCCAGTCTCCTGCAGGATGCAGAGAGCAAGTCAGAGACCAGCCAAGCCATCTCAGCCAGGGAGCATTTTGTATTCACTGACACGGACGGGCAGGTCTACCACATCACCGTAGAGGGCAACACGGTCAAAGATGGCGCACGAATTCCCCCCGATGTGAGTCCAGAGGCTGTTTATCTTTCTTATTTCTCTCTCTTAACTTCATATCCTCCTGAACTACTTCAAGGTCATCCTCACTGATCCTGCACAAAGTCAGTCCTACTTGTTTCATATTTCTTACTCGCCATTCGGTTCCATACTTTGTTAATCCTTTCTGTACACAAAGATGTAAATCTGTCTTTTCTTTTCCCTGTTTACTTTCTGCGGACACCAGTATGTCTCCTATCACTACCTCTATCTCTGGCTGTCTCCTATCTTCTCTCTCTAAATATATTTAGCTGTTTATCTGTCAGATCTATTAATCAATACTCTCCCTCAGTATTGTAACCTACACTGTCCGTTATACTGTGTTTCACTTTAACACACTACATCTTTCATTGTGTAGTCATTTATATTAGATAAAAAAAACGACAAGTCCCTTTTTTGGGGTCTTTTTTTAATCTTCTTTTGTTCTCGCTCCAGCGTTGTCTCTCTTATGTTCAAAGGTTAAATCTTTTTTTGCAACATGTACTATTCTTTCTCAGTGTTAAAGAGAATGAAAAGATGTTACACATCAATTACTTTGCTGTTTTTGTGACCAAACGTCTGCATTGTGTCAGCATATTCACCTCATTTTGGAGCTCAAAAGGAACTCTGTTTTCTGGTTGTTAGCCAGCGTGTGCACAGTCTCCTCGTCTATAAAGTAAAAGCCATCACTCCCTCTCTCTATCCTGTGTCCTTCAGGGGTTTTTGTGGGGCTTTTGGGGGATGATATACATTTTGGCTCCACAACAAAATAGCGCTCAAGCTAATGTGCTACAGCTTCTACAGCTTGATGTTTTTTGCCAGATTAACCTTTTTTCTTTCAACTGAATGTGTGTCACCAGTTTGTCCCAGAAAGTGTTTTACACATGTTGTCTGCACTGGTTCACAGTGTGACTCAGTCTGTTACTGTATTTACCTGTAATGCATCTCACAGTGACGTAACTATCAATTTGCTGCAACAACAAAATGGCCAAGCTGGTAAACTGAAACAAGCTTGTACTGAGGACAGGTTTTATTTTCACCTAGATGGCTATAAGATGTAGTGGTAAAATCACAGCAGCAGGATGTTTTTACTTTACAAAATGACGAGTCACCACTAACAAAGAGCCCTTTGATTGTTCATCAAAGAAAGGTATATAGATAGACAGACCAACCTCACATACGTACAGTACTTATTTTCTTACTTATTGTGCCTTCAAATGGTATCCTATTTTTTTTCTGGGAACTTAGTTTTTATTTCACTTTCAGCAACTTATACAATCATGATCATAGTCTTTCCTACTGTTTTTTTCTCATTTTACAGCTGTCTCTTTGTTTTTACACTAATTTCACAAATTAAAACAAGGGAGGAGAGAGAGAAAAAGCGGACTTCATCTTAAATTACAATCTCAATTGAATTCAGAGATAAAGAAAAGGCACATAGTTAAACAGTCCGATGGAGTCACGTTTACTGTGTTCAGGAGTCCATACGAACGCCCCCTCTCCTTGTATTCACAACCTTGTAAGTGGAAAGTTTCTAAAAGATAATAAATCTTTTCTATTATGTTTTGAACTCATTTATGTTTCCAGCATCTTAGCTCAGATTAAGACAGGCGGAGCAGTTGTGCATCCTACAAGTGGAAAGCTTCTGAAAGACTTCACAACTTAGGTGTTTGTTTATATTGTCAGAGATGGTGGAGGCCATGGAAGTTCATTTTTGGTGCGTAATAAGTTCATATATTGTAATTTTAGTTTGATATTGTTTTTCGTTCTAATTTTATAATATGTCTGAGGAAAATGTTGATATTCTCTACGACCTCATCTTTCTCCTCTGTCATGCCTTTACATTTTCTGTATTATGTTACCCACTTGCTAGCTTGCTAAGTTGTTAGCCACTTGAACGCCACAGATATCATGTACACAACTTCCCATGTTGTAAACACAAGCTCACAAGTTTCATCATTACTTACTTTATTACTTACTTACTTACTTATTGACTTATGTTCTTACTTATGGTGCCTTCAAATAAGGTCGTGTTTAAAGTGCTCATGAGAAGAGCCCATATGAACGCCTTCCTCTGGTATTCGCAACCTCGTGAGTGGAAAGTTTTTGAAGGCTCAGAGTTCACAACTTGTGACGTGTTTGTCGATGTCAGCATCCATTTTTCCCTAAAAAAATGTAAGCTATTATTTGAGGTTGAGAAGAAAACTTTGTCTCCTGGACCTTTCTTGGACTCATTATCTACATGTGACTTTTGTCAAGCTGAGTCATGCGATAGAGTTGATGGCACCTTCTGTTGTTTGTTGTTGATCGTTCACATCTATCAATAAACACAGCACAGTTTCACACCTTATCACTAACACTCCATCTTTTCCATTCAAAATGGCAAATCCATAGCTAGTGTTTCTGAAGGGAAGCCACTGTAGTATATCAAATTCTCTCAAGTCCGTTCCTGAGCAGCAGATTGGATTGTTAGACAGCCTCCATCTATTCGCACCAACCATACAGGCAGACACTGGAGGTTTACCTGGGGATTTTAAAGCTTTATCTTTGTGACAGCTACAGATTCATTGTTCAAAGATTTGCATACCTCAAAGGTTTTACAGTCCTTTCAGGATGATGGAAGATCTTCATATCTCTGTCAGGGAACTAAAAGAAACTCTCCTAAAAAGTTTTGTCCTATCATTCACTGGGTACACACCGAAGGTGAGCTGACGCTTTATGTCCTCACATCAGCACTCTGTCTTGTGGCGCAGCCTCACTTAACATGTTGTGCTGTCTACCACTTGTTAGAATTACACTTTTTAACCACCTAGTGATGGGCTGTGTTAAAGCTAGGCTTTTAATCATCTTCCTCTTGTTCTATTTGTTGAAATTCTCATTACATCCTGACAGTAATCAATAAATCAAATGCTCTCACAAAAATCAACCAAAACATTCAGTATCTGGTTGTTGAATGGCCTGCCTGCCGGCTCACTTGCATGTCGCCAGCTTATCAGCTGTAAGTACATACAACAGTTTGTTGGTTATGTTCATTATGATTGTGTTTTCATTCATGATCAGGATTTTGGAGGAGTGACTTTGGACAGAGGCCTGAAGTGACGGGCTGTCAGTGTTTCGACTTTCTGGATAGAGCTAGTGACCTTTGCTAGTGCTGCTAGCTACTTTCATTGGAAAAGAGCTAGCAGCGCTGGGCTGGGTTTTTTTTTTTCGGTTGGATCATTTTTAAAATCTAGCATACACCTGCTAGTTTCTCAAGCTTACCAACCCTAGGCTTTAAAGAGGAGACTTGTAACATCTTTGTTTTTATGTCTATGTATGAATGGTGATTATGGACTTGTGACGATTTTTAAAGATAGACATGGGCTATCTCAGTACTTGAAGGATTCAACTACAGTAACAGCTACTAGATAATAGTGTAATTCTTGCTTTATGATTTAGTGTCTGTAAATAATAGAAAATAATCCACACAGGATAGACGCTTAAAATCAAGGCATACTGTTAAAACTGTTAAATAGATTTTTAGGTTTGCATAATATGTTTGAAGTAATTGTGGATCTTTGAGCATGTGCCACTGTCCTTTCTTATTTTTCCTCTCGCTCCTCACACTGAACATGTGTATGTATTCTTCCCGTGTTGCAGGGCAGTATGGGTAGTATTGCCTGCATTGCCTGGAAAGGTGACACCCTGGTGCTCGGGGACGTTGATGGTAATCTCAACTTCTGGGATCTCAAAGCTCGTTTATCCAGGTAACAGCTAGACTTTTCTTTAATACAAGTTTTAAGTCTCTTACTACACTGTACGTACAGTATGCTACATCACTACCTACAATTCTCCAAAGCAGTGATTTGTGCTTTGCTGGGTTTTCATATATTTGTTTAATTTGGACTGCGGTAAGAAGTACAAAAAAAAAATCAATAACCGATGCTGCTGATGCTTTCAGGGGAATACCAACACATCGAGGCTGGGTGAAGAAGATCCGCTTTGCCCCGGGGAAGGGCAACCAGAAGCTGCTGGTCATGTACACAGATGGAGCCGAGGTCTGGGACACCAAAGAGGTGAGGCTCCACACGCCAGCTCTTGGCAGTTGCTGCTAGTGACATGTCATTATGATAAAATTGATTGGTTTGTTTTAGCACATTATAAACATCCAGCATGCAACACCGGAGCACACTGTATAAATCTGCAACGGTCTGCAAGTTGATAGCAGTGGTTAACATTTTAACAGATTTACTGTGGCAGAATTAATGTGTTAGCACTGTAATCACTGAAGCACTACGATATTGTGGTGTGGTGTATTTAACTAATGTCCTCTCTCAAACTAACGCTGTGGTAATAATATATCCGGTGTAATTGTCTCGTTGTATTAAAGAATCGTTACAGTGCACTGTACATAGACACATAGACACAGCCCTAAAAGCATTCCACTGACATACAGAATCTCAACCACAGCAGGATGGATGATCCTGATTCCTGTAAGCGACATGCCTCCTCTTTAACTTTGTTTACCAAAGTCATCATCATCCTGCAAGTCCTCTGCACCGTCTTCATTTCACCTCATCTAAGAATCCTTCGGGCTACTTTGCACTCCAATTCATCATTTGATCCAACGTCACAGACTGGACTTTTTTTGTTTATCTGTATCCAGACTGCAATATTTGTTAGCTTATCCAGCAAAAGAAAAAAAATTGAAAAGCAGATGGATGTGGACACAGATAGATGCTCTGGTGTTTTAAGCAGCATGAGGTGGAGGGAGAGGGTCCCACAGGAGCACTATTGTCTGGGTGGAGGGATGTGTTTTCTAGAGGGGAGCTGAGATAAGACACAGTTTTCATTCCCCAATCGTAAAAGCCAGACGGCACATGGATCAAGCTGCAGAGGGAAATAGCTCTAGGGCTGGAAAGAGAGGGAGGGGCAGGAGAGAATGAGGGAGGAGAGGAAGAGCAGGAGAGTTCTCCGAAATGCTTCAGCGCTCTGCTGACAGCTGGGTTTCACTGTCTCCCATACAGCCCCATAAAAAGCCAGAGAGAGGGGGGTTTTGTAGAACACCTGAAAAGCCTGTATGACCACTGAGTCTTCCATTCTGCATCCTGCTACACCCTGCATCAATCCTCTGCTTTCAATCATCACATATTGAGTCTTTCTCTTTTTGAGTTTTTTTGAGAAGTGGGTAATTTCCCTCAGTTTTCTTAGAGCAGATGCTTTAAAAGAGGCTTTAAGGTGACAGTTTGAGATGAACTACCTTGACCCTCCTGTCTTGCAGGTCCAAATGGTGAGCAGCATGCGGATCGGACGCAACGTGAACTACCGCATCCTAGACATCGACTGGTGCACATCAGACAAGGTTGTGCTGGCCTCTGATGATGGCTGTATCCGAGTGCTGGAGATGGCCATGAAGTCTGCCAGCTACCGCATGGATGAGCAAGACCTGACCGGTGAGCCAGGGAGCGAAGAGCGTGAAAGAATGAAAGAAAATTGCATGTAGGATTTTGAGGAGAGGACTGAATAAAGGCTTAATGCTTAACAGATGATATGCTTTTTTAAACATCTATCCAATTACCCAATGCAGTACATAATGACACATGGTGTAATACTAATAGGGCTGTCAGTTGATTAAAATGTGATCAAAATGTACCTTGACGGGAGATTTGTCAAGTATTTAATACTCTTTTGAACATGGGAGTGAACAAATATGCTTGCTTTATGCAAATGTATGTATACATTTATTATTGGAAATCAATTAACAACTATCTCGGCTGTGTTTCCCAGATAATAAGTTAATAATTTAAGAACACTTATTAAAACATGGCTGCAAGGAATTAAGAATAAGAATAATAATTAATAATTTAAAAAGTGTTGTATAATCTCCTTACAATTACAAATAGAAAATAGAAAAAAAAGGGCTGTCGGTCATTTAAAATATTAAATCGTAATTAGTTGCATGATTGCGCATAGTTATCAAAATATACCTTAAAGGGAGATTTGTCAGGTATTTAATTCACTTATCAACACGGGAGTGGGCAAATATGCTGTGTCATGCAAATGTATTTATATATTTATTATTGGAAATCAATTAATAATGAAAGACAATGACAGATATTGTCCAGAAACCCTCACAGGTTCTGCATTTAGCATTTAAAAAAATGCTCAATTCATAACATGGCAAACTGCAGCCCAACAGGCAACAACAGCTGTCAGTGTGTCAGTGTGCTGACTTGACTATGACTTGATCCAAACTGCATGTGATTATCATAAAGTGGGCATGTCTGTAAAGGGGAGACTGGTGGATACCCATAGAACCCATTTGAAAATGGCCAAGACAATTTTTTCTCACCAAAATTTGGCACAAGTTTGGAGCGATTTTTAACCTCCTTGGTGAGAAGCTAGTACGACATGGTTGGTACCAATGGATTCCTTAGGTTTTTTAGTTTCATATGATGCCAGTATCTTCAGTCTAGTTTTGAAACTGAGTCCACTACAACCTAAAACTCATGTTATTATCGCATTAACTTTGACAGTCCTAAATACCAGTCATGATGATAAACAGCCATGGCCTTATGTTGTGTACTCTCTGTTCTGTGGGGAATGTGTTCAGATCCTGTGTGGTGTCCTTACCTGCTGGTGCCCCGAGCTGCCTTCACTCTCAAGGCTTTCCTCCTGCTGCAGCCCTGGTCAGGAACCTTCACCATGGACATCACGCAAGTGTAAGTCACTGCTCTAAAATCATCCCCTCTTATGAAGTCTGGAGTGTTACTAGGTCTAACACAGAGAAAGTTTATTGGTTTTTCACCTGACCTGCATACCTCCGGTCTGTGGGATGAACCCAGAAACTCCCAGAAAAAGTGAAAACTTGGAGAACATGCAACAGCAAAGCTCTTTTATGAACAGCAATATATGAGGAAACTGCTCGAGATGCCCAGAGTCTTCAAAATCAATATCAGGACTGACCAATGTGTTTTTTAATTTTTTTGTAACGACCGATCCAAGTCCAATCTTCAGTTTATGGTAACAAATTGTAGTTCCATCTGTAAAACTAAAAACAAACCCCTAAAGCAAGCTGTTGCAAGCAAGTAATCACAGCAGCACATTGACGGGGCCAGTAGTTTCAATTATTGATATCCACACAGCACGCATCAATGACTGAGCAGAGCTGCTTAAGGTTAAACTGCACTTGAACTCGCGTACTTCACATTGATGAAAACATGCTGTCCATCTTTTCTTAAACTTACCTGCGTTACAGACAGACCGCCTCCCATCACATATGGTATGTCGTTCAAAACTCAATAAATGAGTATTAGGAGGTTTTTAGCTGCCAGATACATTTTATTTAAAACTTGTTTGGCCGTATTGGTTTTAATGTGGACCCATTTTCTAGCTGATTAGTCTCCATTTCACCAGAAACATTAACTACAGAAACATTAACTACAACTACATTATATCATAATGACATAAGTTACAGTAAAGTGATGTAATTTTATGACTTTACCAGACTGTTTTAGATAGATATAGATTGAAAGACTGAATCCTTCAGAATTGATGAAATAATAGTAAGAATTGCCTTGATGTATGTTCCCATACCACCATCTCTGCCAACCACCCAAGCATTAAAAAGAATAACCAATTTGTAAGCAACTCATCTTTGTAAGCAAGTCAACATGGGAGTAAATAGAGGCCGCCCTCGGAGAGCAGTTTTATTTTATTCCTCCGCACCAGCAACAGCCGTGACGGGAGGCGTTGTGTTTTCGGGTCTATACCATCATTTTGTGAATGTGATATCTCAGGAACGCCTGCAGGGAATTACTTCAAGTTTGGCACAAACGTCCACTTGGACTCAGAGATGAACTGATTTTAGTGGTCGAAGGTCACTGTGAGTTCACAAAACATGTTTTTGCCCATAACTGAAAACTTCAAATGCTAATTATGACATTTTCAGACAAATGTCTAATAGGATAACATGATGAAGTGATGATATTTTTGACAGACATGGATTTAAACTGCAACTTGACGGGTTGGAGGAGATATGCAAGGCGGTTATTCTAGTTGACTTTGTTTCTGATGGCTACATCGGTATTTAACTATACCCTGATGTAATTATGCCCCATTTAAGTGAGTCCTCAGTGCTTTCTTCCATTACACACACGGCTGCCTTATCATAAGTCAGGCAGCTATATTAGTAGCGCTCGCCTCGTGGGGTGCAAACTTGACCTCAGCTTAAATGTTAGAGTAGAATTATCCGTTTCTGCCCGACACCACAGATCGACTCCTCTTAACAAGCAGCTTCTCGGCTTCCCTTTTAATAACAGGTCAGAATTTATTTTAGGGAGACGTGAGAGGAGCCGTTTGACTGAGTTTGATCCTTCTGTCTGTTTCAGAGACTACAATGAGAAAGACGAGATAAAAGGCCTGATCCAGGAGCAGCTCAACTCCTTATCTAAGTGAGTTATTGCACTTTCTAATGGTAATGGTTGCACACTGTACCTCAAAATACAATATCTATGTTTGTGTCATGATGCAACATCAGATGTTGGTGGTTGTATTGCCAAGTGTCAGTTTTTATTTGTGTGTTTTGGGCTTGCACTCAGAGTCCCAGGGTCCTTTGTGTTTAGACAGCAGGCCCAGAGAGCGTGTAGTCTGTGGGCTGACAGATAAGAAAAGCCTCCTGTAACAGCCACACTGGACCCACTGTGTTTGAGAAGTGTAATTGGCTCTCGCTGTGTGCTGATTGTCTGTCTCTGATTGGCTCCCCAGTGATATGAAGAGTGTGCTGCAGGACCCAGAGCTCAGCCTGCTGCAGCGTTGCCTCCTGGTCTCACGGTGAGTTTAAACCTCAGCATGGAGTTACCGCTATTTGTTGTGAGGGCTTACTGGTACCCCAGCATGATTATTTTAACATTCAGACAGTGCACCTATGGTGAAGGCTCTTGAAGCTGTGAGTGACTGAGCTCTAGCAAAAGTTTCTATAAGCAGTAAAATAACACATTTCAAATTAACAGCTGCTCTCCTGGAAGGGGGATGACACTCTTCCAGAACACCATTTCCCTCTATCATCATAATATGACTGTAAACACAGAAACACGTTAAACTAGTTTAACTCCATATGTTTTCTTCCGCTCATGTCTTCGTACCTGTTTGTATGACTCAGTTTAGGCAGTAGAGTGAGCTCTACTGATCTGAAGCCCAACTGGGTTTGCACTCCATGTACTGGGGGTGTTACATTGATTCTTTGGACGATGATGCGATATTTGCTGATATCTGACATGATACGATTTTGATTTGATTCAATTCAGGACCCTGTGATTGATGTGAGAGGATATCATGCCCATTTAATCAGTTACATTTATAGCAACTCATAAAAAACAACTGACTGATGATTTATTTGATGGTTTTATTACTGGGCTCTTCTAGACATTTAAATGCAAACACTATTTATGCCTTTCAGTGAAAATAATAATTATAGGCCTCCTGTTGTTCATTATAAAGTGACACATTTGTTGTGTTTAAATGCAAATGTTTTTTATCTGTTAAAAATTTCAAAATAAAGGCGTATTTTAAAGGTGATGGCATGTATCGATGTTTTCACTTTGCTTCGATACATTCGATCTTTGATCATCGATTCAGATCGGTGGATGTTTACACCCCTGCGAGCTACTACTGATTCATCAGGATATAATTAGCAAGACATAATTAGATGGATCAGGAGTGATTTCTCTACAGAAATTTTACTATTACTATTTTACTTTTGTTTTAATATCAATATACAAATGTAACTTATTTATTTATTTCGACACTTTACATAATTGAGAATATGTAATATAATTGGGAAAGATAAACAAGATGATGTAATAATATGAGCCAAGTTTTGCAAAACAGTCAAATTATCTGCCTAAATAACAGGATTCATTTTAGCTGTGACTGTACAGCCGTGACTCTGTAGCTGCACAAAACAGCATGACACGAGAACTGGTGTCAGCAACTCTGATCTCATCTCTGCTCCAGTTCTCATTTCCCTCGAGCAGCTGACAAATCTAGAACAGCCAGTCTGAGTGGAAATGTAATTCAAACCCTCCCTACCGTTTGCATCATGTTATGAAAGCCACGATTTACCTGGAAACTCTTCCAAGGACTCTTTTTGTTCAGCGATTACTATGACCGAGCTCGTCATTATGTCTCTATATCCAGCCGTCCAACTTTTCATACCATTGTTATTGTCGCAAGGTAACCTAGCAACAGCTGTGTGCCTGTGCAGATATGTTAAAATCAGGCTGAGGGAAGTAAACCAGGGAAGAAATGATAGAAGGATTGGCGAGGAGGTGGATGGGAGCTGAAAGAGCGAGGCGTGGGCTGTGAGATACAGGATCTATGGTCATTAGTGAGCAAACTACTATAAGAACCTTGATGTTGGTTCGGACTGCAGAACTTGACTAACCTCTGTAGAGAGAGAATCCTCTCTGGGCCCAGCTGATGCGTTGTTGTGGTAAACCGCAGGCTCTTCGGGGACGAGTCGGATCTTTACTTCTGGACAGTGGCGTCCCACTACCTCCAGTCATTTGCCCAGGCTCGTCAGCTAAGTGTGTCCGCCGCAGAGGGCCAGGCCCAAAGTGAAGGAGCCCAGCCGTCGCCTCAGAACCACCTGGACATCTGCCACGACGTCCTGTGCGAGAGCTCATACTTCCAGGTCAGTGAAACAAGACAAGAAGTTTTCGCTTGTTTTTGTTGCCTTTGGTAAGCCGAGACATTAGAGACAAATACATGATCCCAGCAGTCAACATTTCACGATCCCCATAGGAATCATCCAGAGACGGTTACCATCCTCAAGTCAGACCACGCACAAACAAACCCCCACCAGGCTGTCCCTCGTCATCCAGTGTCAACAACATCGCCCTGGTCACACAGTACTCCCCATTATCAGTGACATTGTGTATCTCCTCTGTTGTCTCACTAAGCCCCGGTCTTTAAGGGAAGCATCTCACAACTTTAAGCCTTTGAGGTCAAATATCTATCTTCACTTTGTCCTCAGTAATAATTAATTCCCCCAACATTTCCTCCAATGATTCTAACCCATGCCCGGACACGCTCAATTAAAAAATCCTTCTCGTTTGTGCCGTGTCATTGCTCGGATCAATGCGTCTTGCTGATGGCTCTTATAAACAACACCTTGACTCTCTTGAGTTTTTTTCTTGTCCAACTTTAATTATCAACCCCGTTTGTTGTGAAGGGTGTTAGAAATGTTTCTTCAGAAGATGCCCATCGATTGGTCCTCCTTCTCTGCTGTGTCTATAGCCGCATCGCTCTGCTGGTCAGCATGGCAGCCACACAAGGCATCCACCTTTATGTCACCATGGTGAATGCAAAGGTTTTTTCATTTGGCAGTTCATTTTTGAAGTACCCACACACTGTCCAGGCTGCAGCAAATACTTCTGCAGACTTTTCTTTAGAGGAATAGTTTGAAAACAAAACTGTGGATGGTAATTAAAAAGTTGGCACACTGTGCAAGTGAAGACAAAAATTCTTTGGTACATCTGGCCTTTTTTTTCCCCTCAAGGCTACATCGACATACCCAAAGAAGCAGAGGAGAGAGAAGAACATGTACCTTTTCTGATGAAAGACAATTAGCCTGTTAAGAAAAATGCCAAGTAGCTTTTAGCTAGCATTGAAGTTTGAAGTAGCAGAATGTAAATGGACTTTATAATTGTCCTATTGAAACATCTCAAATACTTCTTTTTTTCTTTGAGTGCTTTTCAGGTTGTTATTTTTATGTATCATGCACTATTCTGTTTTTGTGAAACCCTGTTAATGAGGGGCCTCGCAGTGATCACTGAGTCCAGACTTTCAAAGCGCTACCCAGATGGTCTGCAGCTACATTTGGTTCCTGTTACAGAGCTGCATCACTGGTAGCAGTCTGACTGCAATTACTAATATCCAAGACTCTGATACAGAGCATACAGTTACTAAATTCATTTTGGTATCTCAGCAAGGATTCATGCCTACGGCTATGAGTGATTCACAGAAGAATCCATCATAATAAAGTGCAAAAAAAGTGAAGCTTCTGTGTCAGCTATAGATGCGCGCACACACACATACAGCCTATGTAACTAATTTTCTACTATGCTGTTATCTCTCCCTTTATTGTGTCATCCTCCCCCTCTAGTTCTCATATAAAACTCATACTTTGAAATGTGTATTGCTGTTTTCATGTTTCATGCCTCCCTCAATGGAAAAAAAAAATGTGATCTCCCATCAGGGAGCATATAATGAAATAATGAGGGAAAAGGCACCAATAATGAGTAAGGGAGGCTCTGGCACCAGAAACACTGTGAAAACTCCTGAATATTTTAAAGACTTTTTTATTACACTCTCCATCTCTGCACTCTGTCTGTAATTGTCCTCCATGTCTTTTTTGTCCATCATCTCTCTCTTACACACAGATGTACAACCTTTGCCCGTGGATTTATGAAAACAACAACAAAATAGTTGTGTCAAGAGTTAAACTTAACTTGTGTCTCCACCTTTACTGCTCAACAGAAGTTCCAGTTGGATCGGGTTCACCTGCAGGAGGTGAAGCGCTCCAGTTATGAGCACACTAAGAAATGTGCTGACCAGCTCCTCCTGCTGGGTCAAGTCAGTATTACACCACCCGTACTGCTCACACAATGATGTCTGTAAGGAGGCTGCAGATACATGTTGCATTCATATCA
The DNA here is from genome assembly GCA_947000775.1 of Pterois miles. Lineage (NCBI taxonomy): Eukaryota > Metazoa > Chordata > Actinopteri > Perciformes > Scorpaenidae > Pterois > Pterois miles. The sequence continues at coordinate 6,725,096 of CAMQGK010000341.1, forward strand.
TATGGAAGTGAAATAAGATGAGCATCAGATGAACAAAATGTCTTTTGTGGCTGATATCACAGTGGCTCATAGAATAACAATAAAAGTAAGAAACATTCAGGAAATTAGTAAACTAAAAAAAGTTTTTTAGTTGTGGCAGTGGCAGTGAAATGAGGGAGATGGAGACAGACAGACAGACAGACAGACAAACATACATCAGTCTGGCATCCCACGCTGCTCCGCGAAGCTTCAAATACCTTCGAATATTTCTCACCAAAGCTCAGAAGCCCAAAAGTGGTATTTGGGACAGCCCTAATTGCACATGATGCTCTCTAAGTGTGTTACTTATGGCTGAGATTATACTGAAAATAAATTAGTCCTGTTTTTGCTGAGGACCCCATCAAGGACCCGTGTAACATAATCTCCTGAATGGATGAATGCTTTTGTTTTTAGTTGTCACATCCTTCAGATAATTCAAAAGATAAATGTGACACCGATTGTGCAGTCTCAGCTTTCAGGCTATACACTACCCTTTTCTCTCACACACACATTAACACCGTCACACTCCATACCTACCGACATACATACTTATTACCGTAATGGTAAACAGGTCATATCGGTGCTGTGGAGCCAGAAAGATGGACGATAAGTGCTGCCTCTGTCCTCCTCTGCGTCTCAGCCTGTGGGGATTGGAATCACCTCTCTCCCCTCTCAGTGTCACCACTCTCCCTCTAATCACAGGCTGCAATCAGCCGACCGTGTGCTGGAGGCTCAGTCCTCCAATAGGCAGACAGGCTGAGGCCAGCTCAAGCTGACCCAAGTGTGAGCTTGAGCCTCCATCTACACCAGATGAAAAGCACGATAATGAACATAATTTCCCCTTGTTACTCCGCCTCGTTCAGCTCACACAGTGGTTACCTTGCTGAGCTGCTGCTGCTGCCTTGTTTCTCTCCAATACATTGTGTCTTTGTTGTCGCTCTCAGACGGACCGAGCTGTGCAGTTACTGTTGGAAACGAGCGCAGACAACTCCAGCTACTACTGTGATTCACTCAAGGCCTGCCTGGTGACCACCATCACCTCTTCGGGCCCCTCACAGTCCACCATCAAACTAGTGGCCACCAACATGATCGCCAACGGCAAGCTAGCAGGTACTGTTACTGTCTAATAGTCATTAGAATACCAGCAGTATTCATTATGTGGGTGTCTGCAATATCTTTAAATATTTCATCTATTCTTCAGGCCTTTAAATGAACTACATTCCTTTAAATATGGTTTTTTAGAAAGGTTTTTAAAAGGTTGTGGCTTATAATCACCTGATAAAACAGTGCAGTCTCACCAGCTTGTATATAGATTAATATAATGGAGTGGACTCGGTTCACGTATTGCATAATGCGTGTGGCAGCTGCCAGCAGATTTACAGTGTGTAAAGAAAATCATCACACTGGTCTCTGAGTCAGAGTTTGCCACCTTGCGTAGTGATATGCCATCATTTCTCCATCTCACATCCTTGAACAAATTGTGTCCTTTTCGCTGTCTCTCAGAGGGAGTACAGCTGCTGTGTTTGATTGACAAGGCGGCTGATGCCTGCCGCTACCTGCAGACCTACGGGGAGTGGAACCGCGCCGCCTGGCTGGCAAAGGTAACTTAGCATGACAGTGTCCGTCAGCAGGAAACATCAGATACTGTGTCATTTTTGGATAGTTCTTGAGTGTGTGGGCATGTGGGTGGTGGGTAGGTCTTAAGTCTATTCATACTGTGTATGTGTTTGCTTGAGCTTTTATTAGGTTTGTCAAAGTTAACGCGATAATGCATTTATACCACTAACTGTTTTAATCCAGTAATGCAACTTGTGATTTTTAGGTGGGCTCAGTATCAAAGCTAAAGTAAAGATTCTGGCATCATATGACACAAGAAAACTTTGGTACCAACCATGTCACACTAGTTTGTTAGAAAGGGGGCTCAAAACTAAATTTTAGTGAGGAAAAACCGGTATGGCCATTTCCAAAGGGGTCCCTTGACCTCTGACCTCAAGATATGTGAACGTAAATGGGTTCTATGGGTACCCACCAGTCAGACATGCCCACTTTATGATAATCCCATGCAGTTTGGGGCACATCATAGTCAAGTCAGCACACTTTTTTAATGCTAAATACAGGTTTTCTGGACATTATTTGTCTTGTTTTGTGTTATTAATTGATTTTTAATAATGAAATTTACATACATAAAGCATAAAACAGCATATTTGCCCACTCCCGTGTTAATAAGAGTATTAAATACTTAACAAATCTCCCTCTAAGGTACATTTTGAACAGAAAAATTTGTTAATTTGTGATTAATTGTGATTAACTATTTTAATTTATTGACATCCTTAGTTTTTATACTTTCTATGTGTAATTGTAAGGAGATCATAATTTAACACCTATGCAGTGATTTTATTGATTTTTTTAATTCATTGTCTTATTGTTTACATCCTAACATTGATGTTTTAATAACTGTTCTTATCAGCATTATTGTCTGGTAAACACAGCCAAGGTAGGAGCATTTAGAGCTGCCCAGCACCACCATGTTCTTACACTGTGTTCATGCACTTTTCCTCAGAGTAAGCCACTTTGAAGCAGTTGGCGTTTCAGTGCCTTGCGTGTTGTGTGTGTGTTTGCAGGTGCGTCTGAACCCAGCAGAGAGCTCAGATGTGCTGAAGCGCTGGGCAGAGCACCTGTGCTCCCCACAGGTCAACCAGAAGTCCAAAGCCATCCTGGTGCTGCTTTCCCTGGGCTGCTTTTACAAAGTAGGAGAGATGCTCCACAAGTAAGAACCAGTAATATATATTTATAATTCAGACGTCAAAAAATGTGTTTGGTATTGTCTAAGACTGAGGTCTTGAAAAGTATTAAATTTTAAAATGAGGAACACAAACCCCGTAATTTACTGATATTTATTATTCCATTCCACAGTTATACATCCGTACAAATATCCTGTTTCACAAGTTATTCTCAAAAATTGAGATTCCCCTCTAACTCTTCAAAATTTCATTTTATAAAATGTATTTACCCTGTGGGTTTTTTCTGCATGACACTCCTCTCCTTTGCTGCCCTCATCCCCCATCATAAATCCTGGAGTATGGTATGGTCTGACCCTGTACCTCTTACCTCAGCATCTATTCGCTGTTGTTCTACTCGTCCTCCTCCTTGACAGCTCATGTTCTGAGATGCCTCTGGCAGTAAAAGCTCCTTCTGCCTGTGTCTTTCTCGTTTCTTCTTCTATCTGCTGGGCAGTATGAGGCACTTTGATCGCGCCGCCCTCTTCATCGAAGCCTGTCTGCAGCACGGGGTGATGGAGGCCAACGATTCGTCCAATATCCTTTTTGGAAAACCTATTACTGTGCTCTGAGGGCCACTTACAACCAGAGTTAGCTCCCCTGCTAACTCTCTCTGTCTCCACTTGATAGCAGAGGGCTTTTTCGCAATGGAGGCCACTTTAACAGCTCCACAGAATTCAGTTATGCCGCATACTCAGAGGGAAAGTATTGTATCACTGATCAAAGACATCCATTCATTATCTGTAACTGCTTATCCTATTCAGGGTTGCTGGGGCTGGATCCGGTCCCAGACTATCACAGGGTTGATACATCCAGACAACCATTCACGCTCACATTCACACCTACGAGCCAATTTAGAGTCAACACACTAAGACAGGGAGAACTCACAAACTCCTGATCATAGACACATAGAAGGAAAGTGTACAGTATACGTTGGTCCCAGTTTACCACATGCTACTTTGTGCCTGCGACAGTGGTTTTCAGGGTTGTCCGCTGTCCGATTGTCTGTCCCATTCTTGTGAATGTAATATCTCAGAAACTTCTTCAGATTTGGCACAAACGTCCACTTGGACTGAAGGATGAACTGATTAGATCTTGGTCATCAAAGGTCGTTGTGACCTCACAAAATACGCACAAACATTGAATAGAATAAAATGATAAAGTGATGACATTTTGAACAGATATGGATTTATTGCTATCATCACATGACTCTGCTCTAAAATATATTTGCCGGTGGAAGCCATCATACATCCAGGGCGACAGCACAGTGAAGGCTATTGTTTTGGAGCAACAAAAAAAAAAAAAAGAGTTGATTTCTGATTAAACAATTTGATTTTCTCAAAGTTAATAAATTATTATATCGGATTTAGTATATAAACTGGTGTTCTCGCCGTTACCAAATTCTGGGCAGCATCAGATGCATTTATCGGAGCAACTCTAATAAATTGCAACTTGTCTGATTGGTGGAGGTTGTTTGAGCTATAAACTAAATGATATGGCTGTACTTTGATGACACATCAGTACTGGTGTTAATATTGACATTTCTCACCAAATTTATAAAAATCTTCATTTCTCTACTCGCCATCTACTGAATACTCAGCCCTGAACCTTGGAACATCAATGCTGACAGTTGACCGGCTGGGACTAATCTATGTAACAAAATTTCTATTAAACATTTAATGTCATCTAATCATAGACCGGGAGATATCACTGAGCAGCTCCTGCCTCACACAAGCTGTCTGTCAGTGTTAGTTACTTAATAAACTCGGGTGCTAATTCCCAGGCTCAAGCGCTAGTGTGTGTCCAACTAATGTTTGCAATTCTGGTGACCATCGGTAGAAGCCAAAGCGAGGCGCAGTCAATGCAACGGTTCTGCTGTAATTCAATTAATTTAATAGTATTATGTTACCTCTCAGCTCAATGAAAGTTGGTCCATTTGGAGCCAAGACAACTAAAACTTGTATTTCAGCGGGATGTACTGTACTGCTGGTATTACACTGGGAGGAAAATAACACTCAGGGTGTCCAACATTTGGTGACTGCAGACGTCAGCGTATATAACTTTTCTTTTACTCACCAAACTGTTCAATGATCACTTTTCATTCATTATGTTCAGGTGTTTGTATGTCGACATATTTATCAAGTTGTGCCTCTAATCAGCACTGCAACACTGGTTGCCACATTATAAAGTGATTATGTGTTGAACCTTTTAATTTTCAGGATGTGATAATGTAGCGTGTGGTAGCTTCAAGTCTGCGCTGCCAGCTGAAGGATGTGACAGTAATGAAAGAATATTTTGAGCGATGACCGCTTTCATTGGCTCACTGTGTTTACGGCCATCAGTTCTCCTTGACCTGTGTTTGCACATAAACTTATCAAGGCCTCGTTTTTGGAGTATGCACGGTTGCTGCGCTCGCTGGGCCTGCGGGAGGGCGCTGCTCTGTGGGCGTCACGGGCCGGCAGCGCCGGGGAGCAGCTGATGGAGGAGCTGTTCCAGGGAGAGGGAAGTGTGCCAGAAGCCGTCCTCGGCGAAGAGGAAGTCGAGCTGGGCCAGGAGAGCGCCGAGTGACCTCAGAAAGACGATGGCCGATGACGTGACCGTCGTGACCTAACTTTGTGTCGGCATCCAGGGGATCACGATCATTACCTCCACGTCACGAGAAGAGACATGAGGAGTTTCCTCCATGTGAAGCTGTCAGTCCGTCACTGTGTCTGTGACTATAACGAGTTTGACATTTCGTAGTGTTTGGTATGATCAGTGTGTGTTTGTGCATGTAACCGCTCCAAAGTAAGCACACATTTGCCCGGATTCCCCCAGCGAGTTATGTCATACACACTGTTGTTATCGGTCTGTGTTTTTGTTGAATTTAACTCTTTAGATTTTTTTAACGGTTGCTTGTTAAGCTTTATTTTGTGTGCCTGTATTAATAACTTGTCAATAGTGTAGCAGCTCTACAAGTTTAATTTTCCTTTTTGCAGCTGAGATTAAATATGGAAGAGTTAATTTATCCCAAAATAATTAAAAAATGCATTGCCATTATAGAAACCCCCCACTACTACTCCATTCATACATACTTAGTGACTGAATTAAAATTATTTTTTGCATTCTTGATTAAACCAAAAACACATTATTTGAATGAATAGATTCCTTGATCCTTCTTGCAACAGACATATTACAGACTGGACGTTACATCCACAGCAGGTGGTGCTGTATAACTGACCAAATCCTGCTACTGCACCAGCCTCAGCAGCTGTAACTGTAAAATGAGTTAACCAGGCCACCCCGAGCTTATTAGACTCTTAATAGTATATTATTTATCTCCCTGAACACAGAGGGGAGAGGAACCTGACCTGAGTGATGCCATTTAATTAGCTTGTGAAGAGTTCAGTTCGGTTGAATAGATGCCAGTCGTTCATTAATCCGTTCCATTAATCCCAGAGGAATTTTTTTAATTTTCTACTTTTATGGAGACTTGAGGGGACACTTTGCTCTCTGTTGCTCTTTGGTGTTTGTATAATGAGGTTGTTCTCTGGTGTGCGTATTACAAGAAGAGCTGTCGAAATGTGGTGTAACTCATTTTAATCAGACCTCCGATGGTTCATTTTACACTCAAACAATAATCTGTGCTGCTGCCACTGTCGCTCATCACAATCACAAAGCTGGACACAGATTGAGAGATAGTTTAGACTTGCTGCCGAATCTCCTCTGCTCTGCTTTTGCCTCACAGTAAATATCAAAATCACCTGTATGACAATGCAAAGACTGTAGTGATTGTGTGATTAATCGCCTTGTGACGTGTTTAGTTGTCCTGAAACAAGACAGTAACTCCATCTACGGGACCTTTTTTTAGTGTGTTATTGTGTTTCATAAACACGTCAGTGCTGGTTTCTCTTGTGATGCAGTTAACCCCAGGCAGTGTCACTATGGCAACCCAGGCCTATTTTAGGGGACTACATGTTAGATCCATTTCACATCCACTAACATACTGTAGGATCTCATAGAGAGTCACGCAGCCCAGCAGATAATCAGCTGTAGTTTACCTGACGCTGTGTATCTTCCTCCAGTCTTGTGCAGTATTGTGGGAGCAAAATGTACTGTACTGCCTCTTTATGATTGGGCACTAGTGTTAACACTCGCTGCTTTTCTTCAACGGTTTTCATTGTTCTGTGCTCATTGTTTGTACAGTGATCCTAATGCTTTAAGCAATATAAATATTACAAGAGAAAAAAAAGATATATGTATATATGGATGGCAATAAAATTAATATTATTAACTATATTTTCATTGTACCGTTTCCTGACTGAGGAGGGCGCTCTCACCCCTCAATAGGAGGCAAAGTGGCTCTTTTAAGTTAAATGGCAGGCACTTCGTGAGAAAAGACCTGTTACAGCAAGTGCTCTTTGCAATTATCCTCCTTTAATTTCAGCCCAGGTAGGTGGAATTTGAATGTTTGTTCATTTATCAAACTGTCTTAATAGTGAATTAGTCCCTGCATGAGTCGCTTCCGCCATTAATTACTTCTTTTGGGCTCAGAAGGAGGGCCAGCAGCTGGCTTCAGCTCGCTGCCCAGGTCTAACCGTTCTCACTCTTTTCTTCACCTCAGATTTATTCATTGATGTGTGTTCTGTTTTCTCTCTCTCTCTCTCTCTCTCTCTCTCACACAGAAAAGCAGAGCACAAAGAGAAGAAAAACAGGCTGAAACAGAAGGCCACACAAATGACTTGGTTGTGCTCCTTTAATGGCTTAATGAATAACTGCCGGAGAGCCGATCCAGCCGTTAGAGCCAGGTCATCAGTATGCAGGGCCTCGCTGCAGGTTTTCTATTCTGTCCCACTGCTTCTTCTCTAGGCTGCCACCCAGCTAGCCAAATGGCTCTGATAACAACTCCCATCCAGCCAGTCTCACTTCTCACTCCCCTTCTCCACCTTATATGTACTTTATCCCTCTTTGTCCTTGCAGAAAACAAGCATGCCAACTCATGTTCTTGCTGCACCTCATCTCCACTGTTTTCCTGGAAGCCTTGTTTCCATCTGCTGCCTGGCTCTCACCTCTCGGTACTCCCAGCTCCTGAGTTGAAGTAGTGTCAGAAACACAAGATTAAGTGTGTTTGGATCCAGAGCTGTGAGGTGCACTCATGTTCATTTAACAGATGGAAATCCGTCGAACCGGGCCTTCATGTGCAGCGAGCTGAGGCAAGAACAGTCTGTGTGGTAGAGACGGTGAAGTACAGCAGGTCGTCCAGTTCCCATGAGCATGTTGTCCGCTGGTGCTGACAGCTTCAGGGCAGGTCCATGCCTGCATACCCACCGTGTCTTCCTCTGCGTTTGTGTTTTACTCTCCTCGCTGAGGGTTACCGCTGAGTTCATTCCTCATTTTCTCTGTAATTATCCCACCTTCCATTGTTTTCTCAGATATTTTGAAGCATTCTGTAGGCAGGTCACACCCCAGGTAGTGGAATTATTTTTGGGTTGGGTGGCGGCTGCATTCATGAGGGTAATTATTTGTCTCGGTATGCTGATTGCTGTTTCACTCTTGTCCTTTTAAACTGTGTTGATAGCATTACATTTACATTAAGGCTGTCAAAGTTAACAATAAGGGTTTAATGCAAATTCATTTTAATGCCACTAATTCCTTTAACACCTTAACACACCTGATGTTTCAGAGGTTGTAACAGGCTTACACAAGCAAGAGTGAAGTTACTGGCATCATATGAAACTAGAAAACCTAAAGCTTCCATGCCGTGAAGGAGGTTAAATAACGCCCATAACTTGTGCTAAATTTTGTCCCTTGACCTCTGACCTCAAGATATGTGAATGAAAATAGTTTCTATGGGTCTCCCCTTTACAGACATGCCCACTTGGTGCACATACGTTTGCATAAAGTAAGCTATTTCTCCATACTCGTGTTGATAAGATTATTAAATACTTCACAAATCTCTCTTTGATCAGAAAAAAATGTGCTATTAACTATGGACAATCATGAGATGAATCATAATTAAATATTTTAATGAACTGACTAATTTACATGCTTTCCTTTGTGTCGATCTGCATCCTCTTTGACCTTTCTCCTCTCTGTTGTCAGCAGTTTCTTCGTCCCGGTCTGCTCCACAGGGAACCTGATCTACACGTGTAAAAGTTATATCTGTTCCTCTCACCCCCACATCACCTCCCTCGCCCACATCTGGGGGTATCGCCTGGCGTGTGAAGGAACCCACAGGCCTGATCTCATCTGATATCCGCAGCCAGCGGCTCCTCAGATTGGTTAGAAATCACTTCCCTCCCTCCTTTCAGCTTATCCTATTGGTCAAGCTCCCAGTTCCCCCCTGACGTTTGCAGACTCTGGTTGGCCGAGCAGTGCCGAATGGGGCCCCTGCTGGGCCTGCAGGTGTTTATGTTGAAGATATTCAGGCCTCCAGCTTTATCTGATTCCATCTATATGAATGTCACAGTGTTAGCAGACCATGGCCTCACCTCGCCACAACATCACACTGCTCCCATTTAAGAGAAGCATGGGAGAGAGAGAGTAAAACAGGAGCGAGGGGCTCGATGGGGGCAGAACAGGGGAACAACAGGATCTATGGAACATTACCACACGATGACAAACTCTTATCGAGACTTAATGACCTGCGGACAGGATAATCTTTTAAAAAGCTCCTGCTATCTCTAAAACAGCTCTTTTGTGGCTTCCACGCGGGCATGTCGCGGCCGAGGCTGTTATTTACAGAAGCAAAGAGGAATCAATGAGTGCATTGTGTCAGGAGCGTGGGGCTGCCTCTGTCAATTACTGCAGTGTGGGCCGCAGCTCCTGCACAGGCTTTTACATGATTCTATACTACTAATCCCCACAGGATGATCAGGGCGGGAAAGAGACAAATGATTTGCTTAAAGGTTAAGACTCGCACAGACAAGGGCAGACCTCATCAGATTGACAGGCCTATTGCGCTGGAGGAAATTTCCAAACTGGGATCAGGAAGTTTATCTGATGATATTAATGCCAGGTATAATAGGAAACCCTCACTGCTATGTCAACAAGCTGTAAAGACACGGTTGACAGATCCCTTCCCAACTGTTGTTGACAAAGCTTAAACCACATCCAGACCCTCTGGGGACTGTGTGTGTCTCTGTGTCTGCAGAAATCCTATTAATGACTTAATGTCTATTAATAGGAATTAAACAATAAGGTGGCGAGAAATGAAGACAGAAGAGGCCCTAATGAGCAAATACGTAGTAACCTATGCATATCAGGGAGAGGGGAAAAGCCAGGTTTATTCTATGCAGACATGAGAGGACTCAAAGGGACCCAGAAATCCAAGCTATGTCTCTGGTTGATCCCAAAATGTGTTTCAATGGCAGGCCATGAGGTAATAGAGATGCCACAGATGCCCCTACTACAGTGAGGCCCTCCCCAGGCTAATTGCCACTGTCCTTTGGGAGATTAGAGCAGGGGAAGGCAGGGATGATTATGAAGGAAATGGCCTCTTATAAGCCGGTGTACGCTCGGCCAGCCGGGCCCAGGGCTGCGCAGACCCGGGGTATTCCCTTTCATCGGCGGACAGTGGGAGCCAGTAGAGGATGTAAAGGATACCTGTGCTGCAGCTGACCCATTTCCTGTGGTGTTGGTTGCGTATATGTGCATGTATGTGTGTTTATTTGCTCTGTGTATCCACGAGTATGCGCTGGGTTGTCTGAATGTACAGAGTGATCCCAGTTTAACTGCCCTGCTGGCCTCTTTCCTGTGAGCGCAGCGAGACTATCCTGCTGCGTTTGGGTCTCTCGCCGGGCTGCGTGTTTTTATTTCTATTCAAGCGCAGTACGTGTGTTTCCTCTCTGTAGTCCAACCGGACACACTGGGCCTGTGTGTGAGGATGGGGGGCCGTGGGGGGGGCTGGAGGCTCGGGAGTGGTGGGCTGTTTTGCTGCGGCCCGTGCAGACCTTCACTCCTGGGGATAAGCACGTGCTACGCTGCCAAGAGAGAACCGGGTCCAGGCTTGGTCTTCCTCCAGTGAAAACATCCGGTGTGCTGTAAAGCTGAGGTGAAGATCAATCACAGAATAGTCATATCTACAGTATGGGGTGCAAAGCCATAGGTCTCGTTTTATGGCTGCACTTGAAGCACTGTGTCCCAGTTACATTCTACAAATCTAACCATGTCTTGGCTATAGAACAACTGAAGTAGTGTGCCATTGATAGATACTGATGTCCCACAATGCAAAATACCACAGAAGTGGAGGGCTGATTACAGACCTAAAGGGTCTATACTTATTTTCAGGTGTATACTTGTGTTTGGGGTTTCTACTAGAACATGTTTATTTGCTTTAATGTTCAAAAAACACTCAACTGTTCTCATACCGGCTGTGCTGCAGCCCAGTCTGCTGTGATTGGTCAGCTGGCCCACTGTTGTGATTGGTCAACCTAACCAAACACTTCTTAACTAGCCGTTATACAAATGTGTTACTTGGTGACATCACCACGTTACAGAAGAAAAGGCGTTTCAGGTAGTTCAGGAGCTGTGTCTGTCCAGGAGAGTAACTCCCTTTGGTGTGGACTTTGGGTTTTGTAACTTTACAGACCTTTTACATGCACAAAAACTATATATAACACTCTAGAGAAAAGGGAAAAAGGTACAAAGTCATATTAGGTCCCCTTGGGTAAAGGTGTTGCAATTTCAATGACTGCACAAGACACAAATAACTCAAGAAGTAAATCTAGAAACCCACATTTACTAACTAATATTTAGCAAATTTGAAATTCCCAATGCATTGTTTCAGTTGTTGTTTGACATTGCACTAATTGTCTTTCCTGTTTATAAAAATGGCCCAGGTCATTCATGTTTTGTACACTACCTGCCAAAGTAGTCCACTGTCAACATACTGTACTTCACTACAGTATTAATATAGGACTGATATTTATATTTTTATTCCACTAGGGGGCAGCATAGGTCTGGAGAACAGATGTGCAGTGTGCCCAGTGGTAAGTATCATCCTCCTCAAGTCCAGCTCCTCATTTAGGGTTTGGAGATTTAAACTCTCCTGAACCAGTTTCCAGATATACTGTATACAAAGTAGAAATTAAAATAGCCTGTTCTGTAGATGCAGCTGATTAAAATGGCAAAATGCACCTTCTTAATAATCCTATTCTGAGTTCAGTGGCAAGTTATTTCAAGGAATTATTCCTATTAATAAAAATGCTGCACGCATTTCAGTTAATTGTCAAATTAATCTCATTAATTCAACATGTGCTTTTTGTTTCTGACTAGGCTGCAGAGTCTGACTGCTTCCCACTGAAAAGAGTCACATTCCAGTGTGTCTGCTGCATGCGTGTCCTTGGCTGAGGTGTGTGTTACTGGGTCATGCAGTGAGCAAGCCAACCAGAAGTCGCAGGTCCATTTCATAACAGCTCACTGTGTTTGTGCATGACGGCGCCATGTTCCCTCTATCACCGAGACGATCTGACACCAGCACTGCTGCCTGGTGTCTAATCTGGGAATCAGCGCAGCAGCGACTCCTTATAGCCGCTGCTGCTCTGTGTGCAGGGAAACCTCCTCTCAGATATACCAAGCTCACACTTGTGATGAATATTTGGAGGTCGCCGCTCTCTGACACGCCTGCTTGATCTCTTTGAGGGGACTTTGAGTGATATTTGATGCAACACAGCTGGGAGAAATGCTGGCGCGCTGGAAATGTATTACATCAGACTAGAGAGAAGTGTCATAGACTGAGAGAAGAAAGAGAGGAGGGATTGAAAGGTTAAAGTGATGAGGAGGCAGAGCGGGGAGAAAAGCAGGATGACAGAAGAAGTGGAGGGAAGGGTGGAGGAGGGAGGGGCAGGGTGCTGACAGTGTTTTGTTGGAGTTATGTAGATGTAATCCTCTCTGATGGGCAGGTCAAACTGCCTGCCGAACTCCGAGGCTCCGGCCAGCCGTGGGTGCGCACATGCAGGCGCACATTCACACACACACACACACACACACACAAGTGCGAGAAGCATGCTGTGTGTGTTTGTGCAGGTCTGTGTGTCCGTTGAGCCCCTTGCTGCAGTCTGGCAAGGCTCATGAAAGAGGGGGAACAAAGGGTAGATTTTCTTTTTCTTCAAGCGGCGAGGGCCGGCCCGCAGACGAAAGAGAGATGGATCTTCTCCAAATGCCACCGTGGGCGCACTAATGCCTGCTTTGTTCGCCGCGGTAATTCTATTATGGTAAAGGGGGATGAATCCCAGCTTCCTTGCCCTTCTTGCTCCATCCCAGTTCCAAGTCTCCTGTCCTCATGCACACCCCCACCGGAGAGCTTCCGGCACAGGAACACAACAGTTAAATGGCCCTTGGGGGGCCCCGAAGGGATTAGATGCAAAGTCCTACTGTTGCATTGATGTAGTGAGTGAGGAAACTGATATTTATCTGTGTCCCAAGCGGTTTGAATTTATCATGACGGTGTTGTGAGTTTCTATTCTTCACATTTATAAATTGGTCATTGTCTGCAAATCAGCAGCAGATTACATAATGATACAGTAATGATGTTCTGCCTCACAGAGGTAAACAATAGCATGAGCGATTTGGAAAGATATGGAAATCATCCATGACACTGCTCTGCCATTGTGCTATCCCCTGGGACTTGGTCTGCTTTGCACGATGCCGTACTGGGAGGAGAGTGTGGGTGGCTGCCAGGCTGGACCCTGAGGCCTCGCAATGACTCGGTAAATATCCAGTAATGTTCACTCCATTGGGACTGGCGTCCCTCTCCTCCGCTTTACCCAGCGGCCGCTCGAGAGCCCCTAATCCCTCCAGCCTGGGAACACCTCCAACTTGCAGTCCCTTAAAACGTCTTGGTTTGTGCGTTATTAGATGCTATGAATTACACTTGGGGACATATGGAGAGAAAACACGGCAACTGGCAAACATGGCAGTGATAAATCTGAAATAATGAAACAGGGCTCTAAGTGGAACCAGGAGGGCTTCGCTGACCCAAAATCGGGGTAACTCGATAGGCCTGCGGAGCCGCTGGAGGCAGGACTGCTAGTAAAGCCCAGCTGGACCTGCGGGCACCTAACCTCAGTACAATGTGGAGCTCATTGGAGCCCTGGGAGATGTGAGGAGGGTCACATTCCTGGCCTTCAGAGCGACCCTGGGAGGGATGGGAGGACTGCGTGTCAGACAAGGTGTTACCGAAAGTGAATTAGCCACGCTATCTTTATTTTTATTCTTCCTCAAAGAGTTATGGTACTATCAAGAGTGTAGGTGATGGCGAGTTGAGATAGAGCTACTAATGACAGCCTGTTTAGCTTTGATATCTGATAAGTTATTGCTCCAGACGAGATGAATTAATGACTTAGAACAAGACAAATATCCTGCATGCTCTGAATCCTCAGTCTGTTCATTCATTAATATACAGCAAGACCAGATACAGAGGTGCTTTTTTTACATTATGAAGACATAACTGTGGTAATTCCCTGTGTGTCACGGCTTTGCTTGTATTCAGTGTGTACGAGGGGCCTCACTACTGTGCAGCCATAAAGGGAAGCCTGTGCACATGAGCGATGGAGCCCTGCTGCCCAGACTGAGGCATAGTTGCTTTTTCACTCTGAAAGCGATATAAATTCCCAGCCGGTAATATAACATGTTTGGGTTGGTTGGCCGGTGTGTAGAGAAGTGTGTGTGTGTGTGTGTGTGAGGAGGGAAAGAGGGCATGTGCATAGTGTGTGTCACTATTTCAGGGCAGAGAATGAATGGCTCTGTCACAGAAAGGCCAGCTAATAAAGTAGGTAGTTGAGGGAGGGGGTAAAAAGAATGCATCTCGCCTTTCGCCCCTTCGCCGTGGGTTGTCATCGAGGGTGAATTAGTTTTATGCCGAGGCGAATGCAACCAATAAAGCTCCATCCACTGGTGCGACCATTCCCACTATAACCCCCTCCCGTGGCTGGCAGTGGAAATTGCATTGGCCATGGTTTAGGAGACGCATGCGGCTCAAGTTTCAACCCCTTTGAAATTTTCATCGTCAATAAATTGCTAGATCAAGCAGATTAGTTAAGTGTATTTTGGCTTCTTTTCACAGCTGGGCAACATTTGTGTGTGTGTGTGTGTGTGTGTGTGTGTGTGTGTGTGTGTGCACGTGTGTGAAATGAAGAGGTGGTTGTTCTTTGACGTCACTTTTGCTTTTCCAGAGCCCTGACCGCTGTGTGTTGTTGAGTGGTGACAAAAAGAAATGAGCTACTCAGAAGTTAAAGTGTAGAGACACAAGCACGTTGTTCTTTCAGTCTTTCTCTCAAGAAAAATATATGTTTAAAGTGCTTTTTAGCACCATTAGCTACAAGCCGCTGGTTAGCCGTCGCCATGTTGAGAGCCATTGAGAGCCAATACAATTCCTCCCAGTTCTGTATTTAGCAGCTTTAAACAATTAGTGATGTAGTGTTGCCATTCCTTTAGCTGTTTTCTTTTCTTACTCTGCAGAGAGTCTTGCATCAGAATCTGTGTGAAAAAAGTATTTTATCTTGAGATGCTATAATCCCAACATTTGTCAGAGCGAGTCTGAGAGATGTAGCTGTCATCAGATGGCAGGGTGTGCATTAAAGCCACTGTTAAAGTCTACTAATACCATATTGAACAAGCACAATGCATCACCGTAAAAGAGCCTCTCGCACGGTATTCACTTGACTGATGTCAACGTTCGACCTCGTTTCAGTCCAACACTTTGACAGCTCGTAACAGCTCCGCTTTATTCAGACCAGGGTAACAGCTCAATCCCTTCCAGCCTCGCTCCTTTCCCAGGCTTTTTCTCTGGAGGAGGGGAAGAAAAGGGAGGTGTTTGGGTTGATAACCCCTCTCCATCACCTTGACACTGGGAACAGGATGGATGGAGCTGTGGCCCAGTGGAGTGGTCACCCCCAGCTGGGAGTTGGAGGGCAACAGAGGGGTGGGGGGGTGATTGATAAAGAGAGTGAATGATGGAGGTCTAGCTGAGAGTTATCTATCTGGTCATATGTTTGACAGACTCCGCTCTGTCTCTCATAATCACTCACCCTGTCATGTGATATCAGTTCTGCGGTGGCGCCAACTTGTTATCAGGCCCACTGAGACCAATAGGTTTGTGCACATCAGGGTTATCATAAATGTGCATTACTGCATACCTACTGTATGTCTCTGCTGAGCGCCACAGATAAGGCTGACGTCTTTTTCATGCTGATCAGCTTTTCACGCACTGTTGATAGATATATGACATACAGTGTAAACGCATGGATGTATGTGGGTTGCAGCTACTCTTATATGGGAGCGCTAACAGGGAAAGGACAGACTCTCGCTGGGCCCGCTGCTGCACAAATAAACATCGGTCCAGATCCGTAAACGTGGGGAGAAACGCCATCTGTCACCACGCTGCGTCGCCCCATCAGAGAAGGAGGTAGAGAGGTAGGATGGAGGGAGGCGTGAGCTTTAATGGAACCCAGGCAGTCACATGATAGATAACAAATTTCACAATGGGGATTTAGGGAATACCGTAATGCAAAGCAGCCATGTACAGCTGCACTTACCCCTTCAGTCCCAGCATTTGCTCTGACTGCAGCAGGGAAGCTAACTGGCAATTACCTTATGCAACGGTGTTGGAGGCTTTTACTCTCTTACCTGGCATGTTGAAGCACGGCACGCCCTACAGTAACACCTGGTGATTAATTTTACTGTACGCTTCTGGTTGCTGCTTGTTCAAAGCCATAGTAACACAGTGTATTGGTAAAATATATTTATAGCAACCCCTAAAGTAGCACATTGTTTACAGGAGAACACTGCTCTCAGCACAATTCATGCAGGGACAGGTGAGCCCAGTCGGCATTGTGGGAACGGTGGGTTTACATTAGGGATTGAGCAACGCTTCTGCTGGAATGGGCTGCTGTGATTTCACACTTTGCTTCACCATGCCAATAAAATCATGTTTTACAGATGTCTTTCTGGTTTGTTTCAAAGCCTGACAAGATAAAGTAAAAGAAATGATTAGATATAAATATTGTTGCATATTGTTTGTGCTTCATTTAATTGCATTGATTCTTCTTAAAGCATCTTATTAATTTCTGAGAAACATTTACAGTGTGCACCTGGAGGCCTACAGTATTTTTGATCCATGTGGAGGAAAATATGTTTTTAGGGGAAAAAAAAATCCTCCCCCATCTTGGAAAGCAGCTCTCAGAAATGCATGTCTAATCTGTTTCCATGTAAATTTTGACAAATGAACAGAGACGTGAGGGTTTAAAGAGTCTTAGGATCTATAGACTACCCAGCTGGTGGGGCTTGTTTGCAGATGTAGCAGGCAGGCTGCACTCCTTGGCCTCCTCTTCTGTTCATGCGGTGCACGACTGAAATGTCACAAGAGGAGTGAGAACGGATTAAAGCTCCTTTCAAATCAGCCTTCTCCACTTCTCAATCAACGTGTGTGTCTCAGAGCAAATGTACGGGCGATTAATCAAAGCTAGCATAAATAAGTTGCGACAGGGGAAGTGTAACGGCCTCTGTTAGCGCTGGCAGCGGCTTCTGAGAGCCAGATAAACAAAAGATAAGACGGGGAACCAGACAAACATGGCAGCCCCAGACGTTACCACTACTTCTGGGTGCAGATCTCCTATATGAACACCGCTCTTGCTTTTTCTGCTCGCCAATCCTTCGCGCCATTTGAAATCCCCATTGTGCTGAGGCAGCGCTGACATACAAAGATTGATGCATTTTTACACCCCTATAGCACCTCCTTGAAAATGTTTAGTTAGACGTAAACTAGTCAGCATGTGTGTTTTTGAAACCCACACCAGTGAGAAAAGACTGAACGACATGTTCCAAGGATTGGATAAATATTTAATATTCCAGAGCCAGGCCACACCAAACGCATGGTGAAAGATCACAATGCACGCAAAGTCTAAATAAAGAAAAATATATCAATTTATTTTATTAAGGTCATGATTTTTTTTTTCCCCCTAATTTGTTTCTCGGGTCTGGATTCGTCAGTTGTGAGCTTCAAAGCCTTGGCATCCCGACCGACCACTTGGAGAACAAAAGAGCCTCTGCGTGTTGTCATTTTGGAGCAGAGTTCACTGCCCAGCTCTTGTGTTTTCAGAGATATTATTATTTCATTTGAAAGCCTGTGCAGTGTATATTTTCTCTCTGGGTTCGGACTTTGCCGTTCTCTCTGGACCCCGAGCGCCTCCTCTGCTCTCTGCTCCTGTTTGCTTTCTCCTGGCTCGCTTCAGTTCCTCACGTCATGGGCCAGCGATGCTCTTACATGGGACACACACACACCTTTCCTCATTTTAACTCCTCTCTTGCTTCTCAAGTGTGTGTTTGTTATCATTAGCAAACCTTCCAAACAGGACACGATCCTCTCTGAAAACCTCAGCGTGTAAAAGAGAAAGATGGACGTCTGAGCTTCGCTGAGTGGAACTTTTTACAGTCGCTTATTCATCTGCGTTTCATACCTTGTTCTAACTTGCTGGTTCGGTGTGTGGAGGCACATTTTAATAGCTCGCCGGTGAATGTCCCCCAACACCACTTATATCACTGCCAAATGTGTTTCTGCAAGCATGATCATCTATAACATGAACGCGGAGGTCTTTACTTCTTTGTTCATGTCTGTCTGTCGTAGCTTGGGAATCAGGGGTCAGCACATGCTTTTAATCAGGCAACCTCTGGCTTTGGCAGACGACTGTTCACTGTTCCCCTCCTCTTCCCTCGCAGGGAAATGGCTCTCTGGCTCCACGCTGTGGTGGAGATGAAGTTTACTCAAGAATTTATTCATATATCTTTGTTTGCTGTGGTGGAATGTAACTAAAGACATTAACTCAAGTACTTACTGTATGCACATGTACTATGTATATGTACTTATACTTGATTATTTGTAGGCCTATTTCATGCTACTTTATACTTCTAGTCCACTACAGTTCAGGGGGAAATATTGTACTTTTTACTACATTTAGTGTTGGAGTTACTTTTTAGATTCAGAGGTGATAAAGATTTAAACCAGTGGTTCCCAACCTTTTTTGGCTTGTAACCTTTTACATAAAGCAGAGTCTGGTTGAGGCTCCTTGACACATTTCAGATGTCTGTGTCCCCCCTTCAACTTCTCAGATGGTTTCATTTAAAAAAACGTTTGAGGCTCAAAGAGGTCAAACTCTCCAATATTTCACATAAAAAGCAAAAGTTGAGTATATCCCAAAAAATAAATTCACATTTGTGTCTCGGATTTAGTTTTATCTTTTTTCATCTCATGACCCCTCTGATTTATGTTGTCACCCTGGATGGGGCCTGTTTATATACAGTCCATGGGCCTGACCCCCATGCTGGGAGCCACTAGACCAGACCTAACTACAGTACTATATAAAGTAGTTAAAATCAGTATAAATAATCTAATAACGTCATATGTGATGCATTTTTGCAGCAGAATGAATTATAATTACTTGTATTTATGTACCTTTGAGTAAGTCAGATTTTAAATATGATTTTTGGGGTAAAATCGTGGCATTGGTACTTTTACTTAAAGGTTCAGGGTGTAGGATTTGGCGGCATCTAGTGGTGTGGTTGCAGATTGCAACCAACTGAATACCCCTCCTCTCACTCGTCCCTTTCCAAGACTGAGGTAAGGTGAGCTGTCGAGCGCAAAACCATGGTAACCGTGGTCAATCAAAAGCCGTCCTCACCATAATAACACTACCCTAGGAGCAGCGGAAGTGACATGGCGGCTGGCGGTACCACGGTTTCACTGCTCACGTTACTGCAGTTACACAAGTGTGTTGGAGAACTACGGTGGTCTTCAGGTAACGTAAAAACATGAACGTCCTTCTCTAGAGCCAGTGATTGGTTTGTTCTGGGCTACTGTAGAAACATAGCAGTGCAACATGGCGGACTCTGTGACGAGGACCTGCTCCCCCTGTAGATGGAAACGACTCACTCTACGCCAACAAAAACACAGTTCTTAGTTTCAGGTGATTAAACACTAATGAAAACAGTAATAAATATTAAATTTAATTTCTGCTAATAAAAATAATAATAAATAATAAATCCCCTGAAATGTTATGACCTGTTCCTATTTCCTCCACCACTGGTCGTGTAATAGATGGTACTTATTGTCTTCTTCTTTCTTTCTGTGACTGAACTAAAGCTGGATCACCTCCATGCCCTAGAAATGTTGGAAAAATGTGCATGTGAACAGTTTGAGCCTTAAAAAAAGAAATTTAATGGAAAAGTGTGTGAAACTTGTAAAATGTGTTCTGGTATTTCTACAAAGCAATTTTAATCGTCCTTTATATTCTCTGATATTTAATCTTTAACTAACTGGACTTGCTCTACAATCTTAATTGTTTTGTCGTCACTTTAATCCTTTCCCTGATGGATTTCTCTTCCTTTCATTTCCAACACTTTCAGCCTGTCTGTCCTGCTCACCCTGGGTTTCCCCTCCTGTTGCTGTGTCGATCTCTCAGGTGAGAAAGAGTGACAGTTGGAGTGACAGGCTCATTAGGGCTTCATTACACGGCTGCTTGGACAGGAGGAGGAGAGAGGCCCAGGAGATGAGCTACAGAGCAGGCCAGAATGGCTGGGCGACCCCAGCAGGCCCGCAGCCTCATACGGGTTCACTGATGGGCCCCGGGGTGGGGAGCACACCTGGGCCAGGTGAGCTTTGCCATGGAGGAGGGCACCGGGTGCACATCTACGGAGGACGCGGGGGCGGATTCCTCACATTCAGCCCAGGAGGTAACCCCCAGGCACTGCTTCATGCACACAATACATACACACACCGTCTGCCAAGGACATTACAGCAAGTTCAGACTGTTCAACAGGTCTACTCAGCTAAAAGAAAACAGTGAAATTACTTTTCCAAGCTTGAATAATGAGAATTAAGACAAGACACAAGTCGTGACAAGCTGTTCACATTAATGTTTCTTGCTGCTCCTCCTTGAACTGCACCACACCTCTAAATTCTGTCAATCGTCGAGACTTGAAAAGCCACAGCCGATTGTTCTGCAGTTGGGTTCGAGTTTTACGCCTGGCAACAAATGTCAGTCAGAGGTTTGTTTTCTTGGGGAGCAACGGAGAAACGTACCTCGAGCTGCAGTGATTAAGGCATTGAGGAGCCATTATGTAGTTAAATTAAGTGCTTAAATGGAGACCAGGTTTCCAGTCGCTTTTTGAAACATTTGAGGGTGGAGATCGGATAACAGCAATGTTTACACATAATTCACAATGTTTATAGAGTAGTAGATTTGTGGGATTTAGCAACATAATTAAAATAGTTATCTAGGCCACTTTAAGCTGATATTAAAATATTTTCCACTGGTAATTTGGTACAGTTTAAAAGTATGTAACAAGATGAGGCTGGGTGGATGACAGTCCTCCTGCATGGTGCTGCCGTTCACCTCACTGTTAGTTCTCTTAACGCACCATAAATACTTCAGCCACTTCGCAAAATGCTGATAGTGATGGTGTTTTGTGTCAAAATACAGGGAGTTTTCTGCAAGCAGGTTTCAGCACCTGTCCCAAGCTCCTTGCACTTCCTTAATGGTGATAAATGAGCCGAGTCTGCTGGGGTCTTATTGAAACAGGCTGCACCCAGAACTGTGTGCTAGTGAAATACATCTTAATGAAGGAAATGTGGCTTCACTGGGACTCACAGGCACAAGTTTGCTAAATGTACTGTGAGTGAGTGGAGTGGGAGAGGGTAGTGAGTGTGTGTTCATAATAATAACAAGTGTGAGTGTTTGCATGTATGTATAAATCTTACTTGAATGTTGTATTCGTCTGCATTTTTACCTTCCTAAAGAGATGTAGGCCACAGCTATGAAGCCACATTAAGCTCAAAGGAATGTAAATGTGAAAACACTTCGATATATGAAAATCATAAATGTGATATCTAAACCATGCATATGAATATGTTGCAGTTTCCCTTGACATAAATCAAGTTTTATCTTATCTCTTATG
Source organism: Pterois miles (assembly GCA_947000775.1). Taxonomy (NCBI): domain Eukaryota; kingdom Metazoa; phylum Chordata; class Actinopteri; order Perciformes; family Scorpaenidae; genus Pterois; species Pterois miles. Next base: position 6,746,818 of record CAMQGK010000341.1, read on the forward strand.
GTTCCTTTCATATTTTGTGATTAGTGACAACATGATGAACATCTGAATTGGCTGAGCTCAAATTCACAACATAATACCGATTACAACCATTTTTAATTCTTTGCAGTGTTAACTTGTTGACAAAAATCCTGCAGGTATCTTGTCAACGGATGTTTTAGAGCAGTGATCCATCAGTTTAACTGACTACATGATGTGTCTTCCTTACCTCGTAGTATATTATGGGTCATAATATTACAACTTTACTCTCATAATATGACATCTTTATTCTTGTAGTATGACATCTTTATTCTCATAATATTCTGGCTTTATTTTTGTAATATTACAAGTTTTTTCTTGTAAAGTTATGACTTTATTCTTGAAATCTCAGATTTTCGTTCTCCTCAGTGTGGCCCTAATACTCCATGGTACTACTGAGACAGGTCTGTCAGATGTGAGTCACTGGCTAGGTGGTCTGTTGGCATCAAATCACAAGTTTGAAAAGGAAAAGACACATAAAAGCAGCCAAAAGATCAGAGAAGGGAAATCAGCGATTTCATGCGATAGTGAGAGGATAACATGACTGCTCTGGTGCAGCTTCCTGCTTACAGTTTCAGTTTAATGTTTGCAATTCTGATATCATTTTCACAGATTTATCATTCATAATATGTTTTTTTTTTAATGTTTACGTTCTCTGTTCACTGAACTTATTTTGACTCCATACAAAGCTCCTGTGTTGTACGTCTGCTTTTACGCTGCATCACTCGTTTTCAACTAATCATCTTTGACAAAAGTGAATCTGAGGTTTTTGATTTTATATCTAAACAGGAAGGCCGATCGCTCCAAAGAATTAAGTGTGATTTGGCTCAGATTGCATGCCAAAAATCATAGAGGAAATATGAACATACCCAGAGCCTAAACCTCTACTTATAACCTCATCCTTTTTTCTCTCTCTAACCACTGCTTCTCATTTCATTTTGCCAGTGAATACATAACCACCCTGCATTGGTCTTCCCTTTATCCCCTTCCTCTGGCAGCAGCGGTTTCCCATCCCCAAGCTCAGATGTGACCTTTGACCTGTGGCGGCGTACTGACTGCTGGATGGCAGACATGCTGGTGTCTAACGCTCACCGCTGCACGTATTGGTTGAGTCGCGGTCGTTTCCGACAGCGACTGCGGCCGAGGATCTGGATGGAGATGGAGGATGGATGCTAGCATTGAATAGAAACCATTATTGACTTCATGTCCTGCCTGTTCTTCCTCTGCTTGGGAGACTAGCGGACGCCTCGTCTCTTCCTGCTCTCTTCTGCTGATCATTACTCTCCGGTTCTTTATTTTTCTCCTTGCATGTTGGCTTCGGTCAGCATGTGCACTGCCAGATGTGTAGAGGGAATGGGAATGAAAAAGCTTAAATGCACTAATTGTTTTTCATAATGTTTTTTTTTTTTTGTATATCAGTTTAGGAAGTAGGTTGGTTCACAAATTTCATGGCCACATCCAATGACACACGGTACTCTTTCTGCAAATGGCCGCGTCAGTACTTCCCACGACTGAGTACACAAAAGACACCAAATTAAAGACAGACTACAAAATAGAAACATATCAGGCGCAACGAGCTGACATTCAAAACCCACGGCAGCCGCATCACTGGATATCATGGCTCTATTTGCCGAAATGATAATTATGATAATTGTTCTGTGAACTGTAGCAGTGTGGAGTTGTAATAGTCGCTTTCCCCACAACAGGAACTACTGGGATCTCGGCACCGGCTTGCCAAAACCACAGAGCTTACACAGCCCTGAGGATGACAAGACAGGGAGAGTGGAGGGAAGAATGAGGTACACTATAGGGTCCCATAAAGACTTTCATATGTCCCGTGCCCTGCATGTTTGATTTTCAGTGACTGCGGCATCGTTTGGCTGCCTCTCAAGGCAATCCAAGAATAATTTCCATGAGTAGAGGAGTAGATCCATGACTCTACAGATCTGTTAGTCATATGTATCTCATTGATTCAGACTTTTCTTCCCAGTCATTTCAGTGTTTCAGTGAAAGGTTCAGTATCGTGGCTGTGAGACAGATGAACAGCCCTGTCAATCAAACTGTTTGAGCTCAGTGTTTTATCATTTTGTTGATATCTCAAGTTATCTGACCACTGGACTGTTATTTTTTGTTAAACCACCGAATTTACTTAGAAATGGCATCGACGGTAGATCACTCTAACTAGGCATCTGTGCCAGCTGTGGCTCAGAGGGTAGAGCAGGTCGTCATCCAATCGATCCTCAGCGGCTCCGGTCACATGTCGATGTGTCCTTGAGCAAGACACTTAACCCCAAACTGCTCCTGAAGGCATAGCATGATGCTGAAGCATGAATGAGTATTTAGATTAGATCCTAATGGGTAAAGCTGGCACCTTAACAGCCTCTGCCATCAGTGTATGAGTAGGTGAATGGTGTAGTGCATGTAGCGTAGAGTGCTTTGAGTGGTCAGAAGCCTAGAAAAGCGCCGTGTTTACCATCCATTTACCATCTGTGGCCAGCATACTGTATATATGTCTTACCATTACCGTACCATACCGTTGCTAGTAGTATCTGTGCATACAATAGTACAAAAGTTTTTGCTCTGTACAGTTGTAGTTTCTAGATCCTGTAAATGATGGTGCTGAAAGACACCAGTTTTTTGGTAGTTTCTCTGTAAGACAATGTTTGTTTCCTCATAGTGATAACAGCTTTTCTTTTCTCTCTGGCCACAGTCAGTTTAGCTATAGTCCAATTCAGAGTCTGGTTCGGTTTCACAGTGCACAAATTTTAGAGGACCAAATTTTTAAAAAAAATTTGCTGAGTGGCAAATTTATCTTTTTCGTCTCAAGAGCTGCCACCTCTATGCAGGGAACTGCGAACTGTTACGTATTGTTTTCAAAGTGTTTTCATTTGGATTCATCATGGATCTACTGTGAATGAATGAATCTCTTCTCCTCCAGTTTATCCAGAATGACTTTAAAAATATCGCTGCTTTTGTGGACTGATTTAGCATATTCATTTGTTAAGCAAACATCAGACTTCCACAGTCCAGGTCCATCCTCTCCCACTCATGTTAACCTCTTGTGTCACCTGTGTCCGTCTCAATAAATGTTCACATGGAAACAGTCCAAGACCACCACTCGCTGGTGGTTGTGTTTGTCTGCAGTATGATTACTGCATTTACAACTGCTCAAACGAACCGAAAACTGACAAAATGTAGCCTGAAACACACTTAATTTGTGTCGTATTACAGGCAGATGTGCTGATAAGGTCAAACCACTGATATAGCTAAAAAATATGCAGACACTGTCAGTTTCAGTTGTCATTGTCATCTTTACTTTTCTGATTGTGTATGGATTCAACAAACAAAATACACCATGCTAATTAGAGAGCCAGGCTAGCTGTTTCCCCCTGCTTCCAGTCTATATGCTAAGCTAGGCTAATCGCCTCCTGGAAAATATATTAGAAATAATCATGCCAAGGAGAAGCACTGTTTTAGGCATTAGGCCAGATTTCTATAGATAGAGTCTTGTCTCCTCTCTCTCTAAATCCCCTCTTCATATCCAGTATCCTGTCTGTCTCTGGCCAGCGTCTGGTTTTTCCAGAGCTCTCCGTTAGCACTCGGAGCTGTCAAAGAATGATGCTGCACAGCTCTGCCAGGCATGAGGTGAGGATGGAGAAAAGAGATGGATCTTCTTCCTCTTCATCAACACCTCTGTGATGTATGTGGTGCTGCGTCTCCATCCTGTGTATAGATAGGCCCTGTTCTACTTCCTTTCTTGTGTCCTGAGACTTTATCATGTATGTCCCATAACACGCAACATCCAGTTTGTTTTTTCTTCATTGTTTTCACAGTATTTACTAGTAAATGTGTGTGTTTGATTTAGCCAACTAGTTCAAAGTTTAAACAAAGTTATTTGACAAAAAATAATCATTAACCTGATTCCATGCACCATGCCCACTGGCTATTTTCTGGTATTGGTCTGGTTCACACATTGTCACCTGCACAAACACCGTGAGCAGGCATGATGCTGCCGTCACATGCTGGCACGGTCTCAGCTCTCGGGCATGATTCTTCCACGTCTAATTTTGGATTTTCAGGAGGGATATGTGCGTGGACATTTCGCCCATGTTGCCAGGTTTAGGTCAAGTTTTCCAGTGCTCCCGCCGTGTTAATGGCTAGGCTGTGAATCGTCACCACGGTAATGGTCAGACGTGGCCTGGCTGGTGACGTTCGCCGGTGAGTCCATCCAAGGGAAATAGCAAGTGTGTGTATTTTGAGGTGTGTTTAAAGTCATCTCTCCTGCCCTCCCTTCTTCCTGGTTCCTGAGAAGTGGGCAGCGGTGTGAACGCAAGGTCAGTGCCAGATTCTGCTTTGGTGGAGCAAACTTTGGCACCTCGCAGCCCTTATAGCACCCTGCCTTCTCTCAGTCTTACTGGCACAACCTCATTTAGCAGGACTGATCCTCACCAGGGCAATGGGAGAGCTTAACTTAATCATTGTGTGACTGACTGGTGCTGTGTGGCACAACACAGATTTCAGACGGTATAATGTTGTCGAGACAGGGCTGCCTTGTGCACAATTTTGTGACTGAAAGGTTGCAAGTTCAGTCCAAACAAGATCCAGAATCCCTTTTTTTTGCCCCTGGGCCTTAATGTGAACTGAAACCAACCATCCATGAAAGAGTGCACACTACTCAGCAGGAACTTTATTTTTGTGAAAACAGTTTTACTTAATTGCTGTGACAAGGTTAGCACTGTCACGACAGCAGCTGCTCCACCTTCTTTTCCCTTTCTGCAAACACATCCATATGTGGGAACTGACATCCTGTGATGTTTGCTTAAATCTTAATTCCCTCAGAGCCCAGCTGGCCCGGCCCGGTCCAGGAACTGCAGCAGCCACGCAGCGAGGCCACGCTGCTGGAGGGCAGGAACTCACTGAGCAGGAGGGAGAGCTCCTAATTGGCCTGAATGGCTACAATCAGAGCCAATAAGAGATAAGCGCTGGATTGCTCTCCAGATCGGCAGCGATAGCATTGTGCTGTGTGACCGGGCTACGATTGAGCTGTTGACCAAACAGAGAACAGGTGTGCAAGCTCTCCGCCGCTCAGGTGGCCTTCCCAGCAACACCGAGCGAGGTCCGGCACAGCGGGCCTCACACACCCTGAGCAAACACACTGAACGCTTGGATTGCTTTACACTATATATGCTTTGAAACTTTGAGGAGAAAATCCATCTCTGTGACAGGCTTGTTCCCGTGTTGTAGCTGGATAATCTACAGTACGGAGGAATGTACTCATAAATGCTGGAACAAAGGCACACCTGACCTGCTTCCTTCACGCCTAATCGAGCCGTATTGACTTTAGTGATAGAGGACTGCTTAGACGGATGTTTGGCGGGTTGAACCGAGTGCAGTACAATCTATTATTGCTTCATTTTATTATGGATCACAAAGTGGCATCTAGTGAATAGCATTTTATTCTTTCCTGTGACTGCTCCGAATACTAATTACAGATCTCTTTGACCCGCACAGTATTTTTATTTCACAAACAATATATACTGTAAATGTTGGGCTCAGATGGCCAGTCTTTGTTTTGATTAGTGCATAAATATGCCTATAACCTTCTTGGCAAGCAAACCCTTGACAATAATGGTTTCCAGACGGCAAAGGACCAGTGGAGGAATGTTAACAAATTCACATTTAGTATTGTAAACAGAGGAAGAGAAATAGGAAAAAGAATAACCAGTAATATTAAAATAAACAATTCTTCATTAGTTTCGCTTTGAGGCTTTTTGCTTAACATCTTTTCCATAAGTCAATTTGTTTGGTATTAGTCATTTTAATGCTGAATGTATTAATTGTTGATTTTTACTCATAAAATGTGCAGAAACAGCACACAAAGGTAACTGTAAAACACAAAATGAGTCAGTTCCCTCAAATCCGGAGGCATGTGCGCAGCCATCTGTGCTGTTTACATCTGAATTTGACTGAGTGAGTGTAACTTTTCAATAAGAGAGGAAGGGGGTCTTTAAGAGGGGGATCACATCCTGTGCCAGAGCCCTGCACTCTGTTTCCAAAGCCAGCAGAAGTGATGGGTGTGCTGGGATAATGAGGGGGGTCAGTATCAGAGGGTGAAAGCATTTGGGGATAAGCCACGGCTAATGACAAGGAAGTCCGAGGTGGCTTTCATCTACACGGGTCCTTTGGCACATCGAGGGAAAGCTGTGTGCTACACCAAGGAGACCCCTAATCTCCTTAGGGATGTGCTTAACATTCCTCTACTTTCGGGGACCAAAAAGAGCGCTCCATCTTTCTGTCTGTCCTTTTTACGGATGCAATTCAGAACAGTCTGCAGGCCTGCATCCTATTTCTCTGTTGGTTTTCAGGGGAAACCAGAGAGAGCTGTGGGTTGGTGGGTTGGCTGCCCGATGGGAGGAAGGCCTCTCTTGGTCACAGTGTGGGATGGTTCCTACTAAGCTGGAACAGGTTTTTTTTGGTGGGTTTGGGGAAGATTTCTGCATCAGTCACTGGCATCGCATAGCTGAAGTCTACAGCTACAGAAGTTCTACAGAGGAAATTTTGATTTCACTTTGAAATTTTTTATTTCTCCCTATGTCTACAGGGATTATTTTCTAGAAAACTACTCTTTTTCATCTTTCTGCTGTGGTTGGAAGGTATTTCTAGATGTGATATTTCCAATTAGACTGAATTGGTCTATAAGAATGACATTAAGCACTAATTTCTGAGGCGTTTTGAGAAAGAACAGATCTGGAAATTACAGCAGCTATGCCAGCCTGGTGCCTGCTGTGTGCCAGTTGAGGAGAAAAACCTCAAAAAGCAGCAACAAGGATGGAAAATTTGGAGCAGTCCTTTTCTCCCCTGGCTGGACTGGCGCTGTGACTCACCAAACAACTGAAATGAGTTCAGCTCAGTTCGCAGCAGGACGTGGTTTCTGTAAACACGTTTTCCTTTTTGTTTTCTTGCTCTTACAACAATGCTCTTATTTCACAGTCAAGATTGGCTTTGCACAGTACATCTATGTGTAATGAGAGGGACGGAGCAGAGGGGCCTTCTGGTGGGTCAAAGCTTTGGTCTGGGGGAAACTGATGGCCCCAGAGACCCTTCTGTAGGCCAACAGCGTTAGCCAGCCGAGGCCTGCGTGTCTGCAGGGGCTTAGGCCTGCCTTCATTCCCCGTTCTGCAGCCAAAGCCGACGCCCCTCCAGGGCATAAAGAGAGAGGAATGCACCCCGACCCTCCGCCCTCCTCCTCTACTCTCCTCTCTCCCTCCAGAGGAGCAGGGATGGAGGCCCCTTTATGGAAAGCAACCAAGACCCCAGGCACCAGCTCCCTCTGTTTTTCATCCTTCTCTTTACCTCCTCGCCCTTTGCTTGCTTTTTTCTCTCCTTTGTGCGAGCGCTGTTTGCAGTGGTAGAACACACAGTGCGGTGTAGCCACAGCCATCCAGAGGACCATGGCGAGCTAGGCCGGGGCCCCTGATAAGGGCTGCTGCGAGGGCCATGAGAGCACAAACATTACACCACTGAGTAAACGGACCCTGGGGCCCACTGCTGAGCGCCTTTTGTTATTGCGGCTCACATGCAGCCGGGTCAGAGCAGATAGAGAATGCAGCTCATATGGCTGGCTTATCACTAAATCCAATCCCGGACCTTGTGGTACAGCCTATTCTTGGAAGTGGGAGCATGTTAACTCTCTGGTTGTTTTTACGTTTTTTTGTCTCTTTGAGGGATTTGATTCCAAAGCTATTTATAAGTGTAGTTATGAAAGGGCATTTTAGGGTAGTCTCTCCAGATTGCTATCTGTGCTGTTTGTTTAACTGTGATAAACCAGATCAATCATTTATGTTGAATATTTGCCCGCAATATTAATGTTTAATTAAAAAGGAAATGGCTCTCCTCAAATCTCGGTTAATCTCACCGAAACTAATGTTATCTTGCACTGCTGTGGGAAAAACACATCTCCGCCTCTGTTCAGATCAGATGTCCTTGACTTATTGCAAGAATTTCTCTTTTAAAAGCACAGCAAGTGAGAGGAAGCTTTCCTCTCAGTCAGCTTAAATGATATTTACAAGTTACATTTCCTGACACTTATTTACAAAGTCACTGGAGATTGCAGCACCATCTAGTGACACAATTCATGCTTCATATTTCCTGTGTATGGCGCTTTTTCTCTGTCTCCGACACTCATCTCAGCATCTTCCTTCCGTGGTCCTGGAGGTGCAGGATGGAGGAGTAAAGAGGAGGCAGGGTGAGTTATAGCGGGAAACAGCGACTTAAGCAGATGTCCAAACACTGTCAGCAGTGTTCCTCCTGGTGTTGCTGTGTGTTCTGTCTGAGGTGACACGCTGGAGGCTCTGGTTCCTGTCCTGGACCCCGGCTCTGGCTCTGCTCCATGATGTCCCACAGGCAGCAAGACAGCTTCTAATTTCATATTGAAAAACAAGTGGCTCATTTGGGAAAATAAATGTGTGTCTACATTTTCAGTTCCTCGTCATGTTGTTGTAGTTTGGTATGCACGACCTTGGTTCGTATCTGCGATCATCTGCTGCTGATTGGACAAGATTACCCAAGCAACACATCTTGTAGACTACTCCGGAGTTCATGCCGTGTGTTATTTTTCTTCCAAGTGATGACTTTTCTGGAATTTGCCTTTAAGGACACAGGGCCAGCGACCCGAGTCACCGGTTCTGTATGCACATGCCAAACACGCAACACCACTTTCTTTGCTGCTCCAGTGTTTTACTGGAAGTTCAGGTCAACTTTCTCTGTTCCCGTCCGCAATCCGCAGCCTGGCGTCTCCATCCAGACTGTGCAGACAGAACGGTCTCACCTTGGTAAACCCAGGGCGCTTAATGAAAACTGATGACAGATCAGTCATTAGAGCTACACACAGCAGCCATTTATACCCTTAATCTGTCAAACACAGGTGACCTTGGGATCCACGTGTATGTATGCACGATTGTGCTCTTTCAGGTGTGTTTACACAGTAGGTCTGTTGATGGCATAAATATGAATATGTGCATATATTCTTACTGTATGTAAGGCAAGACTAGTACGGCGTAACCTTATTCACACTAGTGTTGCATTACAAGATAAAAAGCCCTCAAATTATTACACATTTATTTGTTTGATGAAATGACAACATGTCATCCAGTTAAAAAGCAGCTACAACTTTACAGCATAATATCACAATATTTTGCTTGGCAATATTGTATTAATACACAGAGGTCAAGTGTAGATCTTTTATGATATAAACTACAGCTCTTAAAGGATCTATTATGCTTATTTTCATGTTCATTTGGTTTCTACTAGAACGCGTTTCCTTGTTTTAATGCCAAATTAGCCGCTAGGTAAAATATGTTACTTGGTGACATCACCACATTACAGGCAGTTCAGGAGCAGTGTTTGACCCTTTGACTTTGGGCTTTGTAACTTTGAAGACCTTTTACATGTATAAAAAACTGTTTCACTCGTAAGGCTAGTAATTTGCTTGTCAGGAAGAACGCTACGTAACATCCCAAAGTTAGGCTTAATTTTGGCGAGGAAAACCTGGCATGGCCATTTTCAAAAGGGTCCCTTGACCTCTGACCTCAAGATATGTGAGTGAAAACTGTATCTGATCAGATAAAACACATCTTGACAAACTGCATAATTTGCAGTTGAAAAAAATGTAATAAACTGCAGCATATCACAACACTCAGCATATCGCAAAATGTTTAAAATCACAGTAAGATTGTATTGGGATGATATTGTATCATGGACCCTAGTTTCCACCCACAGAAGCCTCAATAGACCAGAATGCAATGCAGCTACATGTTATTTTAAGTTATGGGCACAACTGTCACTTTTTCTCAACTGAGACGGCTGGCTTTTAAAGCTGCTGTGCTGTTGACACCACTACTAATGTAAATTCAACCTATTCAGACAACGACTGGGAAATTCTTGAGAGGTGCTGTAGACGAGGCAGCGAAGTAAAGGACAGTAGGAACACTTGAAAAGAAAATTTCAGCACGTCCCTCACTGCGCTGAGCAAATGATTGATTACTTATCACGCTTCAGGAGGGTTAAAGGAATTTTCCCGTTAGGCGTGTGTCTATGCATGTCTGTGTACATTTTCATACATCCAGGAATATACTTTAGAAGCTGAAAGCCTATGTGTCCCAACAAGCATGGACTTAGCAAGATGAAAGGTAAATCAAGACAATCTTTGAATTCATCTTCACATCCAGGAGGCTTGAGCAACTTAGCCATGCGTTGAGAAAAAGACCTTAAAGTTGGAACAGTTTTATTAGTCATAAATTACACTTCAACAAGACATTCACATTGGGAAGAAATCCAACATATATTCACTTGTAGTCTTTCGAAACAATCGCCTCAGCACACTTTTGCAATGTCAACACGAAACAGATTGAGTCAACCAGATACACTTGTTATTGTTTCCTGGTCAGAGCTGCGCTGGAGACGAGCCAGAGCTCTTTATATCCCGCAACAACATTTGCAAAACATTGTCTCAGTGATCTCTTGTTTTTGCCACTTACGTTTCCAGGCTCATTAACATGATTAATGGATATCTTAGGAGCTAATGGAAATGCAGTCGGATCCAAGCGTAGCATTGGATTTCCACGGCGTTTTAATTTCCCATCACTCATTAAGAGAAAGTCATTCAAGTCTCTTGCTGGGAGATTAGACTGGAATGGCTGTGAATCTCTTAGAGGGAGAGCAAATTAAACATTTTGGGGGCTCTATTAGCGGCAGTAACTGTTAAGTTTGCATCAGTTTATAATCACCTGAAACTAAGGATCATTGTGTTTTCATAGAATGAGCCCTATCTCTCCTCTTCATGGAGTGCGCCATGTTTCTACAGTAGCCCAGAACGGACAAACACTGACTCTAGACAGAGTCCTTTGGGTTTAACATTACCTGAAATCCGCTGTCATTCTCCGACAGACTTGTGAAACTGCTGTAATGTGAGCACAGACTGCGAAACCGTGGTACCGCCAACCGCTGTCTGACTTTTGAGGTGAACGCCGTTACCACGGTTTTGCATTTGGAGGTTCACCTTACCGCAGTCTTGGAAAGAGAGGAGTGAACGGAGGGGTACTCAACTGGTTGCAATCTGCAGCCACACAGGACTCGACTATTATCGGACCATTAAATAGCCGTTACCAGCCACTATAAGAACCATAGATGTGGGTCAGTAGGGGCCTACAATGTTGTAAAAGTGAAACTTAAAAGCAAGACGTTCTAACACCTTATAAAACTGAATGAAACTTTATGTTTTGAAAAAGGCTTCTTTAGGTTTAGGCAACACAACTACAACTTCAGTTAAGTTTCAGGAAAAACATCAACATTAGTCTCCTGAGTGAAAGCCCTGTGTTTTATGCACCACCTCCGCCTCATGGACTTTCACGCTGTCTATACTACAGCACCTGACTTCTCCTATCACAATTACTACAATCACTGTTGTTTTCTGTTATACCTTCTTTCAGTGATCTGTCATGTGAATAGATGATAAAACCTACTAGTAGTAGTAGTAGTAGGCTCCTATTGACTCACATCTATGGTGCTTATAGTGACTGATAATGCCTATTTAATGGCCTGAACAGTGTAATTGACTAAACCACACCACTAGAGGCAACCAAATCCTACACATTGTACCTTTAATGAGACTTTCTGTCTTCCCATCGAAGAGCCATCTCTACTTTCATCCTCAGGAGGCAGTTTTCTTTACTTTACTTTTTAAGGAATTTTAAGGAAATCCCTCAAAAACACCAGATCCTTGCATCTGCATGGCTGTATTTCTGGGAATGGGGTGGCTCTGGGCATGCCCTGTGACCTGTGTTGCCCCATACCAAAGAAAGTATCGCTACCCTTATCCCCTCCCCCTTGTTGCTCTTCCTAAGTGGGAATTTCATTTACCGGGGAAGTGATCCGTTTTGTCTGAGCATAAATTGCAGATAATTGTGCCATTTGGACGCCGGACAGCGGGGTCGCTAGACGAACAGTCAGGCTGGGTGAAAGTGGATGCCTGGGAGTTCACGGTTGGCTGAAGCTAAATGCGCGGATACACGTGTGTGTGTATGAGTAGCTGCATGTTTTCACTCGGTGTGTACTGTGTGTGAGAGAGAAGACTCCTCCCAGTGTTTGTTCTTCTATTCACAGTGGGTTTTAAAACAGGCCGGCTCTGGCTGAGGAGTATCCTTTTTAACTGTATGTAATTGTCCTCTACAATAACAGCCACCGTGTTTGCTCTGGCAGCAGACACAGCGTACAGGCTGTGTGAGAGGGGCTCGGGTCCAGCACTGCGAGGCCTTGTTTTATTTTCTTTCGGTATCTCACTTCACCGTAGACTGCCAAGATCTGCGAGGGCAACGTGAGTGCACAGAGATATCTGCGAGGCGTTGCTATATTCAAGTGCTTTCCCACAAATCATCAAGGATGACAAACGGTGTTCTTGTCTCTCTCTATGGCACAGTGGCACACATGCCAGCAGGTTCAGGGTGAGCCGGTGCAGTCAGTGTTGTTTCCCCTGAGGTGAGATGGCGTCCCAGCACAAGCTCAGTCAGGTGCAGTTGTTGGGCGGGTTAAGTGGTGCCCCGAGCCAGCACAGAGGAGCTTAAGCTTGTGACTGACAGCTCTTTAAAACCCGGGCCCCGGAGCTGGTCCAGGTGTGGGAGAGGCGCTGAGCTTTAGCACACAGAGCCTGATTAGGAGCTTCTTCTTGAAGCAGCCCAGTCAGGATTATTATTGGAATGACTTATGGCTTATTATGTGTCTGCAGAGAGACAGGTTCATTTATCAGTTTACAGATAGTTGTGCTGTAGAAGTGCAGTTGGCGGGTTTCTGCATATGATACAGCGTAATCAGCAAGTCTGGTGACATTCTATGTTTTTGTTATTGTCAAAAAGTGTTAAAACCACATCAATAAGCCACAACGGTGCTTATTATGTGGACCGTAGTTTATTAAATCAATCCCACAGACCGCCTTGTTGCACCAAATTTACAGCTGAAAACAGTCAGCTCCAACACTTTTGGAGTAATCCTGCTAACAGACAGAGTAAACCAGCGGCAGTGAAAACATAACCTATACACCATTTACTCCGATTTAAAACCTACAATGTCCAGCTGTTTACAAAGTAAGTTAGCCTAACTGTATATTCATGACCCGTTTTTAGGAGATTTACATCTTCAGTGGGAACACATGGGTTTGGGGTTGAGTGCCACAGACAGAGTAGGGAAGTCAAGGAGTTTGCAGTATATTTGTTAGCCTAAAGGGAAATTCCAGTTTTGTACTTTTGCCCAGTAAAGATAACATACTCGCCAAATGAATTGAAGAGATCTGGGATAAATATGATCAGAGTTATTTTTTTAACAAGTAGTGCATGAGATATTTAATCTGGAAACAGTTACGTGCCTCTGTGTCCTCCGGTGTCCTCTGGTGCTCCTAATGGCATCTACAAGATTTCACAGACCAGAGGAAAACAACCGGTCAGAGCTGATCTGGAGTCTGCCGTCCAGCTGTCGTCTCTGAAAGCCAGCTGTCAGTCGCTCACGAACTCCGACCAAACGGTCAAACGAGGCAGCGCTGATCAAATATGAATCGATCCTCAGATGTTTTCAGAAACATCTTGTTGTTACTGTTTAGCTGCAAAATGAGAAGGTTTAACCACCAGTGGGAGCTCAGCCAATAGGCACACCCTCTCTCTAAAGTGACCTGTGATTGGTCACTAGATGTTTTAAAACCTGAAAACAGCACCAAGAGGAGGTGCAGAAGTCTAGTTATCTCTTAGACCACTTGAATTACAAAATGCTGAAAGTTTGTTATGAAATTCTTGCCCAATGTTGCCAAAAAGTGGTTCCCTACTGAAGCTTAAAGGCTTGTTTCCAACCTGTCCGATCCCCCGATCTCTCCTTCCTTACCCCTTCGGGCTTTGTTGAAGTGACGTCGCAGTGTTCCTGATCATCCTGGTGTTGTTATAGCTGATAGAAACAATGGGCAAAGCACCAGTCGTCTCCCAAAATGAAAGCCAGGACCATCCTTCTCCTAGAACTGTCAGAATCAGTTAGAGGCCCCGAACTCTGTCCTCGGGCTGAATCACCAGATCACTTCCTGTCTGCGCTGGCAACATGAAATCAATGGAGGCACACAAGTAATCATCAGCCCAGGCAGCCATCTGCTTAGCCACCACAGCTGAGTGTGTTTTGGCCTATTCAGGAGCTCTGAGAAACATTCCCCAAGAGGCAGACTACATACCCTCTGTCGCCTTCGCTCACGTCAATCGGTGCTATGTAGCGATGTAGCACCGATTCAAAGCCAAGACGGATTTCATTGACACTTTTGGCGCTACATATCATCAGAGGCTAGTTATTTCTTCTCTCATCTCTCTGTTTCATAACATGTCAGCCCTTTTATCCGGCCGAACCTCCACCAGATCTCACTTTGAACGGTCTGAATCAAAACGCCGCGGGAATGTGAGGCAACATCTTGGTAGAAGGTCAAAGGTCAACCTTCATTTAAGAGTTCAATGAAGCAATTTAGCCTGGAGAGAGACATACCCAGCAGGTCTACGGTGTATTCATCCAGAAAAATAACCGATTAAACCAAAGCGAGCGCATGACTTTACCCGTGAGACTCCCGTAAAGCAGGAATTTACACCTGCGTCTATTTAACTACAAATGAATCTTAAAGCAACGGGACGGTGTGACCTGCATCAATTCATTCAAGACGGAAATATAGACGGTTTTGAATTTTCTCTCCAGTTTCAAGAGCAATTAATGTCAGTACATTACAGTGGTAGAATGTAACTAAGTACATTTACTCAATTGCTATACTTATACTACAATTTTATGGCGTTTTTGAGTGTTTTCCATGTTATGCTACTTTATACATCTACTCCACTACATCTCAAAGGGAAATCTTGTACTTTTAACTCCACAACATTTATTTGTCAGCTTTAGTTACAAATTACTTTGCTGATTTAGATTGTTGATACAAACTAATCATCAAACTATGCTACATTATTATAGATTAAGCTCCCCACCAGTACATAAAGTAATTAAAATGAACTCCTCTTTTACTAGCTGCAACATTAAAATGATGAACTTTTACTTTTGGTTCTTTAAATGTTTATTTTTTTATTTTATGGTATTACTTTTGTACTTTTACTTGAGTATGATTTTGAATGCAGGACTTTGACTTGTAACTGAGTGTTTATACATTGTAGTATTGCCGCTCTTTAAGGCTGTAAAGGTTAACATGATAATAACACATTAACACATATTCGTTTTAAAACCACTAAGTTCTTTAACACAATACTGCAGTCGATCTTTCAGAGGTTGTACTGGGCTCAGATACTAGAAAAACCTACAATATCATCAAGGAGGAACTTACACCAAAATTTGGTGAGGAAAAACTGACCATTTCCAAAGGGGTCCCTTGACCTCTGACCTCCAGATATGTGAATGTAAATGGGTTCTATGGGTACCCACCAGTCTCCCCTTTACAGACATGCCCACTTTATGATAATCACATGCAGTTTGGGCTGCAGTTTGCCATGTTATAAAAAGCTAAATGCAGTACCTGTGAGGGTTTCTAGGCAATAATTAACATTAACATTGCTCTGTGTTGTTAACTGATTTTCAATAACTACATACTACTACTACTATATACATATATTTGCATCACACGTATTGTCCCATTCCCACATTGACAAGAGTGTTAAATACTTGACAAATCTCCCTTTATGGTACATTTTGAACAGAAAAAAAGTGTGAATAATTTGCGATTAATTCAATATTTTAATCAATTTACAGACTACTACTTTTACTGCAGTAAACGATCTGAGTATTCCTCCTCCACTGGTACATTTTCCACTAATGCTGGTTGTTTTTGAGATTTGCGAATGAAAGTCTTGTCCTTACATGCATGCATCAAATTACTGTAAATATTTATGTACGCCTCTCTTGAATAGAGGCCTACTGTATCTGAAGAGAGGAAAAAGAGGCGAGGGGGGCGGCGGGGAGAGGAGCCCCATAAATGGAGCACTATTTGGATTGTTGCAGTCTTTGGATAATGCTCCATTAATCTCACCTCTCATGTGTGTTTCCCATCACAAAGCGCTCTGTGTGAATTCTCATGAGAGAATCAGATAGTTAATCTTTACGGGTTAGCGGAGCTCCATATGGAAAACTGTCTGGTAGAGTAAAAGACTCGGCTCGTCCTGTCCTGACAGGCAGAGTTAGAAGACATTTCGTCTCCCACTCTCTTGCGGTTTATCCTGTGTTTTGTTTGTTTGTTTAGTTGGCCAGTACCGCTTTCTGGACGCTTGTCCTCTTTGGTGTGTGACTCCAGCCATAATGTTTGGATTTGGAGCCTGACTTTGGTGTGGTTTTTGGAGGGGGCTCCTCTCCGAACAACAAAAAAAAACCACAGCTATAGGGATTCTGACGCTGCTTCCACAAGAATAAGAAAAACACAACAAGCAACTGGCGACAAATTATTTTTTTTTCCCCACTGGATGTTTGTTTAGTGCTTCAGGTTTTTATTAGCATTAAGCAGCACTGTGGGGTAGCAGATTTGGCAAGAAGTAGCAACGTAAGCATGGGCTGCCAACCAGCTTGTCAGATAGTCTGAGCTCTACAGGGGGTGAAAAGAACAGTTTCTTGTATAAACCGTCCACAGACACACAAATACACAAATGTCTATGAACACACGTCTCTCTCGCTCAGACGTACACAGTCTCGCTGTGTCTTTCCTCTGTTGGGGGTAGATGTCATAAGTGCTCCGCTTGCCAAAGGAAATCACTGTTATATTTATGTATGTGAGCGCAGCTATTATTACAGGGGATGTTTTAAACAAGAGAAAATGGGGGTAATGAATGAGACTCATACATTCCACCATTCCAGTGTTTTTTTTCCTCACTCAGCCCTCCTCTGAAAAACAATGAGACATTGTCGCTAGAGAGAAGAAATCCTTATTCAACAGGCTGCTGCTGCTGCTGCTGCCGTCGCTGCATTTTTCCCCTCTCATGTCTTTCCTCTCCATCTTTTTTTTTTTTTCTGCACTCACTTTTTCCTTATTTGTCGTGTTATTTATATGAGCTCACTCCGCTCACGCTGGGCAGCTTCAGAATGGAAGGTTCCCCTGGGGGAGGCGGTGGCGGCAGGTTGAGGAAGGTGTGTGTGTGTGTGTGTGTGTGTGTGTGTGTGTGTGTGTGTGTGTGTGTGTGTGTGTGTGTGTGTGTGTGTGTGTGACCCAGCGGCCACCCCTGCACAGAGGGCCCTTTGTGCATGTCCCCGCTTTATAACACCTCCACTCTTCCCTCCTCTGCTCTCCTTTTACGCCGTTCCCTTTCTCTGCAGCCGCTGCCAATCCTGCCCACTGACACTTTCATGCACACACACACACACATATAAACACACATCAAACTGCTGCCCGGTTTTCATTGTAGGCAGGGATCGCTCATTCTTTCCAGGGAGGGAAGCGTGTCGTGAACTCTGCGGCTCTAAGCCCAGGGCTCTGGCAGTGGCGGCCTGTGATGCAGCCACAAATTCAAACCGGGTCCCCCCGGTCTGGAACATCCTGCTGCTGTGTCTCTTGCTTAGATGGGAATAGCACCCAGATGTTCGGCTCTATCGTAACGCTTTGGTGTACTTGCAAAATCATGGTATCGATTTTCCCCCTTTCCCTGCTGATAGATTCATCTCAAACCTGAACGAACCTCCAGGCCCCACCAATCAGCACTTCCTGTAGTTCCTGCTACTACTTACATACTTCTGTTTTTCACTTTGACTCAATGCAAGGATTGCTTCATTGGTGTGAAATGATGATGTTGCCAAAGGGCTTTCCATGGATACGCTGTTTTACAGCACTAGAAATCATTACTGTGTCTATTTTTCTGTCTCAACCCCAAGAATAACGTTCAGTTGTCTATGAAGCAGTTTTGATGTACACTGTTTTGGTTCACTGTCACCGCTCTCATAGCGTGATTCAGTTCAGAAAGGAGGCACATTGTCTGAGCAGATAACTCAACTAGTCCAGCCGACTTTTCCTAAGGAGAAGACGCCTTTAGTGAGATACAGACTGACAATGTGACGAAAGCATGGCGGTTGTTTTCTTTGTCATTATACAAGCCCTGATTATGCCCGGACAGGTTGAGTGAATTAGCCAATTACAAGCTGGCAATGATGATCAGAGATATGTGATCCAGGCTTTAAGTCTGTTCAACTAAGAGATGCTAGTGAATCAATGATGCCTTCATAACAGAACAACATACTAAGATTGGTTAAAGAGTGTGGAGCATTTCAGGGGATTTATTAGCAGAAATGAAATATGATATTCAAATCTTTGTGTATAATCAACTAAAAAACTAAGAATCCTGTTTTAATTAGCTTAGAATGAACTCTCATATCTATATAGGAAGTGGGTCCTCTTCACAGAGTCCGCCATGTTTGTCTGCCATGTTTCTACCGTAGCCCAGAACGGACAAACCAAACACTGGCTCTAGAGAGAGACACGCTTGTGAAACTACGGTAGCGTGAGCCACAGATTGAAAAACCGTGGTACCACCAACCGGACTTCTGTTGCTCCTAAAGTAGTGTTGTTACGGTAAGGATGGCCTCTGAGCGAGGTGAACAGCGTTAGCATATTTTTGCACTCGGCAGCTCAGTCATGGAAAGGGAGAAGTGAGCGGAGAGGTACTCGGTTGGTTGTAATCTGCAACCACACCACTAGATGCTGCCAAATCCTACACACTGTACCTTTAAATAATACAATAAAACTCACTATTTCTAATTTATGTTTCTGAAACAAAAATGTCATTGCAGTAGCCAGTAAAATCTGCGTCTACAGAACATATATGGTAGATTTTTATGTAATTCCCCTTTAACGCTAGTCCCTTTCATCACTACGATACCAACAGTTCACACATTCCTTCAAAATGAACTTTAATAGTTTCTCCATACAAGAGTACCCTCCAGTGTCTCTTCCACTTTTAATGAATACAGATTCAATTTCACCACAGAATCAATATTTATGCATTTTCCTGTTTCTCTGAATGCGCTACGTTTGTTAAGCATACCTCCAAATATCAAATATTTTTTCAACAGCAGAGTGGCAAACGTTTTCATTTTGAAACGACATTCTGTGGGATGTTTAAGGAATGTTGACGAGACGCAAAAAGATTTATGAAGCTCCCCCTAAAAGTCAATATGGGTTTCATGTTACACCTGTGGCACTGTGGAGATTTATGTTTAATAAGCTTCATGTGTTGGCTGGCTTGGGTTTGGGCTGGAGTTGTGGGGGGGGGGGTTGGATAACTTGTGGGGGAGCTGAGTGGGCAACACACATTCACATACATCCACATGCACATACATCCACATGCACACACATCCTGCTCTCAGCCCATTTTTGCTGTCACAGTCTGAACCGACGCTTCAATTTACACGGCTGCCTTACGTCTGGAAAAACAGAGCTACCTTTGTGCCCACCTCTCAAATGGTTTCATGTGGCCGTCCGCAACGCCCGTATGACAACACACAGCCTGTCGAGGGTGAGCGGAGACAAATGGAAAAGCTAATATATGACTAATAAGCAAAGAAGGGGAGGAATGTGCAGGAGAGGTCAGAGGGGAGATTGACAGCAGGTATTAACAGAGCCCCCCCCCCCATCCTTCTCCCTCCATCTTTCTGCTGTGTCTATGTGAGTGACAGGCACTTTGCACAGGTAGGAGCGAGAAACAAAGGTCAGTCTGTATGCAGAAGGTGTGGTGCGCCTCCCTCCACCAGCCTACCTGTCATTCATAGGCCGATTGTAAATCATCACAGTGAGCATTCCTCCTGACACCTGAAAGTGTCTCGACAAGACGGACCAAAAATGCATCTGAGGCACTTCTGAGTATATGCATGAATGTGAAATTCAATAGCGGAGAATGTGCTCGCCTATGGCTGTTCAGCTTTAGACACTGTGAGAGGAACCAGCTGCAGCTATGTAGTTTTCTACCTGAAGCAATGTGTCTCTCATTCTCTTCTTAATCCCACCTCTTTCTGCGAGGGGTAAACATTAGTTTAATTAAAGCCATTGTGAGGACTGAACGGGGCCACCCGCAGAAACAGGTCATTAAGTTTGCAAAGCTGAAAATGAGACAAATTAAAAGTAGTCTCTATAGTAAAGAGGTAGTGCTGCAGCGCTCCTAGGTGAGGTAGCAGCATCTTCTCTTTTGCCCTGTATTTCAACACAGGCATGAGGCTCTATTGTGTTTGCCCCACAAAAAAAGCATCAGTTACCCTTCTTCACAAACTATATACTGAGCTAGAATATAGCTTTTCAAGGCCACATGATTTCCCTCAGAGGAACAATGGTATGTGGTGTTCCTATGCTGTCTTGGTATTGTTTACCAGTGCGGTGGGAAGCGATAATTGCAGGTATTTGTACACAAGGTCAAAGCAAAAAGGTAAGATAATAGCCTGTTGATTCGATTGGTTCGTCCTGTGGTGGTGTTATTGTGTGTTGTGTAAAATGGCACAAGTGGCTCTTATTCAGCAGACACACGCTGCAGGGCCCTGCCTTTCTCTTCCGCACAATAGCCCACAATTCCCTGGGCAGTTCTCAGGTGGCTCGCCTTACCCGCGCTGCCTCGGCGGCTCACCCGAGGACCGGCCCGGCCGCTTAAACCTGCTCCGGTCACACGGAAAGGGTTACAGTTGCATCATGAACACAAGCAAAGGCGCATTCACAAAACACCTGAGAGTGACTTTACACCGCCTGTAAAATGGTGTTTAAGCTGTTAGAACAACTAGAACCCCCCCCATCCCTGAATACATGCATACACATGCTAGCAATTATGAGACATTAGCAGCACACTTTCAGTGCATGGAAGCAGAGCGTTCAACTGTGTCAAGGGAGAACTGTACACTGTCATCCAAGCTGCTGCTGTAGAGGTGCTTTTCACTCTCCGAGCCAATCGCAGGATTTCCCTCCCGGCGACCCATCCGTGTGCTCGCCGTGCTGAACTCTCGGATTCCTGGAGAAGATTGAAACGAAACGCGACGCTTTCCCAAGACAACGGGGCAACCTGACACTACCCACACCTCGCACATACACTCGTTATCAAGTTACACCGCTGGTTTCTGCAAACAAACACACACCTGCGCGCTCAGACATTGTGTTTCTTGACAATTAGCTCGGTATGTGGCCTTTTCACCCGGTGGCTGTGGAATATATTCTGTACAAGAACTGAAGTGCTGCTTTTCATCACATCAGCCCAGCAAATGTTTACCGTAATTATTCTTGACTCAGACAGTCAGCATGCCCATTCAAGCACTTAGCCTTCCCCTCACCTTTTGTTGGTTTAACATCAGGACCAGGCAAGAGCAAGGACTCCACACATTAGAAACAGAATTGTGAGGGGATTTATTAGGCCGGTCTGATTTTGACCCATTTCACCTCCATTCTTTACAGCTCTGAGACGTCTTCCTCGCGTACAGACGCAGATAATTATCCACAGATCCACACGAGCTGAACTGTCAGAGTCTCTGCCAGCCGGGATTTACTGCTGACTCTGGCTCCAGGAGCTGAAATGTAAAGAAATGAAAGGAATAAAAGAAAAATGTGCCACTGTGGAGGGTCTCAGTACATTTTAAGCAAAGAATTATCTATTTCCATCCATCCATCGTCAACCGCTTATCCCGTTAGGGGTCGCGGGGGGTCTGGAGCCGATCCCAGCTGGCATTGGGCGAAGGCGGGGTTCACCCTGGACAGGTCGCCAGTCCATCACATAGAGACAGACAACATATAGACAGACAACCATTCACGCTCACATCCACACCTACGGGCAATTTAGAGTAATCAATTAACCTAAACAGCATGTCTTTGGATTGTGGGAGGAAGTCGGAGAACCCGGAGAAAACCCACGCTTACACAGGGAGAACATGCAAACTCCACACAGAAAAGTCCCAAGCCGGAATCGAACCTGCGACCCTCTTGCTGTGAGGCAACAGCGCTAACCACTGCACCACCGTGCAGCCCTGAATTATCTATTTAACTATTATTATTCTAGTTTGACCTATTCTCACATATTATACTACATTTAGTTTCATATTTCACTGTAAAGACTTATTTCTCTTAAAGCAAGAGAAAATTCAGTGAGATAATTTCAATTTTTAAAATGAAATTTGCCAAGAAACATCTTTCTTGAAACAAAAAGGATGTGGCAGATACAGCACTAGTCACAAGAAAGTGACACAACTAAATTTTTACGTTCATGATAATAAACCCTTTTTTTAATATCACACTTTTTGTAAACAAAGTCGGTGCTTCACAGCAAATTAGGGAATACCAGAGAAGGGCAGTAAATATTCAGTAAATAAAGTAAATAGAGACGTAAGAACAAGAGCAAGGTCAAACAAAAGGTTGTAATTAAAAGGCAAACCAATAAAAAAAAAGAAAACCTCTCTATAAAACTGAGCTTCTAAGGAATATTTCAACATTTTGGAAAGCTTATTGGCCTTCTTGCTGAGAGTTGGATGATTAGATTGATACCATTCTCATATATTTCCATTCAATATGAAGCAACAGCCAGGAGATGGATCACTTAGCTTAGCGTAAAGACTGGAAATAAGGGGAAACAGCCTCTAGCTTTTCCCTGTAAAACCATTTAAAAAGCTTGTTTTTGAGCTGTATCATCTGTTTTTAAGGTGAAGGTACTTGTGGTTTTGTTGTTATCGTCAAAAGTATTTTTTGTTGTGTTTGCTTGTTTTTTTTCTAGTGTTTTGTTTCCTTTTTGACTTGTGGTCATTTGTTGTTATCATTGTCATTAGTTGATTTATTACTGTTTGTTTTTTGTATTGGATTTTAACTGCATATTTGTTTTAAAATGGTGATGCAGGGCTAGTGTTTTTGCACAGAGTAATGTCTTCCTTGGTAGCAACTAACAGGGATTCTGGGTAAATAAATACACTGACATTTTTTACACTTTGGTTCTTACATAGATGATTAAATTTAAATAAAATGTAACATGTTAATTTGTGAGCATTTGACATGCTGGTATTGGCCGATTTTGCTTCGGACAGAGCAAAGCAGACTTCCAGTCTTCATGCTAAGCTAACCATCTCCCGGCTCCAGTGAGATGGTTAGCTCACAATAATGCAAATAAGTGTATCTGCAAAAATGAAGAACTATTGCTTTCAGAAATCATTTAAATCTGATTTGGTTTGCTTCGATTCTTCGGACGGCTGTTGTCGGTACGGAGGGCGAGGGGCCCCTCAGCTGGGGAGCTTCCTGTTTGGACAGACACGATCTCAAATACACTCCAAAGTCATTGCACAAATATCCTGCTTATAAAATAAAGTTAGAGCTGCTAAAACAACTGACCCATTCTTGAAAACATTCGCACACATGCTAGCAATTATGAGACATTAGCAGCACACTTTCTTTGTAAGGAAGCAAAGCATTCAGCTGTGTCCAGGAGAAACTGAACACTGTCACCCAAACTGCTGCTGCTGCTTTTCTTTCTCAGGCAGGTAGACAGTAGTCTGTGGAAACAAGTTGGTCTCTGTTTTAGTAAAGTCTCACTCCAGTTACCTTGCTACCTTGACTTCATAATTGTTTGTTAAAATGGAGCTTTTTAAAGTGTGTTTTGACTGCTTACCTTAACATTTTGTTTAAATGTATAGCTGAAGATAAAGTATGTGAACGTGGATTCAACCGGTAAAACATCCCAATAGAAGCAGAGGGATCAGGAGTATTACGGTCCAGATACCCCACCATGTGGACCAGTTTAAAGAAAATGAGGGGATTTGTTTCATAGTCATACGCACAGCATCCAGTAGAGCTGATTTACTAGCCGTCTGAACGGGCATAAAAACTCAAAGACAGTGTGATGAATCAAATCGCCGCTGATATCTGTGTGCCTGGCTTAGTGTGTGTATGTGCACACGATACTGTACTTATGAGAAACAGTAAGGCTTCAGAGAGGGGATGTTTCTGTAAAACGATGCCATTTTGGCTGAGATTTAGGATTTAATTTACTGCAGAATTACAATATGGGTATGGGTATGGGTATGGGTATATGGGTTTGGGTAAGGACTTACTGTATTTTTTAAATATGTATATATCATATTTTTTGTAGTTTTTCCAGTTTGCACCCTGCCTTTCCATTCCTCCTACAACCATGCCAAACATGAGACTCTCATATGGTAGCTGAAAGCAGTAAACTTACTGTATATTTAAAGTATATTCCCATCCAAAAGGATAGGCATAGTTCATTCTAACAATAAACTGTGCCTTAAGCTTTAACACTACACGTGCGTTTTCAGCAGTAGTGCTGTGCAGGGATATTATTAAAGAAATCACAAAAACAAAGAAAGATTGATGGCAACTCTGATACATCCAGTGGCAAATCAGTGAACACACTTTTATTGAAGGGCTTGTTAGTCTTCATCAAAATCGCCCCACAGTTAAACTAAATGCATAGTTCATTTGTATGACTGTCTTTTTGTTATCTGTATGGTTCTGCATCATCCTAAATGTTTTGATTTTGAGGTGAGCAGCTAGATGTAGTCAGCGGTCCTCCTGTGAATAGAAAGATGTGTCTGCATGTGTGTCAAAGAGACAGACAGGACTGAAGGGAGAGGAAAAAGAGAGATTGCACAACATCAGCGAGATTTACTATTTCTAAAAGTTTTGGACGTCACCAGACACTCCAGAGTTGATGGATGTGAACAAGCAGGGATTTGGACTGATACTTGAGTCTGTCTGGAGTCTGTGTCAGCATTCCCATTCACCTCATCACTCCATCCCACAGAGCCCAAATCTCATTCACCTTTGAACTCCGGAGAACCCCCCTCGGTGACTCCCGGGAGCCTCACAGTCGCCTGTTTGCCAACCAGCTGCGAAGCTCCGCTTACTTCCATCAGTGCGCGTGGCGTTGTGGACGATTAAAGCTCGGTGTCTGCTAGAATCCAACCTCCAAGGGGGACAGAGATAGAAGATTAGAGGAAGAGAGGATCCAAAAGCAAAAGGAAGATTAAATGAGCAGGAAAACAGATGAGATGAGAGGAAGTGAAGGAGGTTGGAAAAGGTGTAGGAAACAAGAGGACCAGTGCATTAGTCACAGGGTAACTCTAGCTCCCTTTGTGGCTGAGTGGAGAGAGATTTCTCATCAGTGATTTGGCTGGAGCACACTACAGAAACACTATACATGCCAGACGTGCCGTTTGTCCATCTCCCTTCCTTTATGTCTCCGTCTCTGTTTCTCTATAAGTTGTCTCCACCCAAAAGGTCAGTGCAGGGCAACAGACATGTTTCTGTCTAAAGTGGACTCAAATATGGTGTTGAGACCATGTCACCGCTCGTTACTGTGCTCAGTATCAGTCTGTACATTGTCGTCTTGCTGTTGGACTGAAAACGTTTGTTTGATACATTGATTTCAGGACTTTTAGATAGCAGCTGGTTGCATCGTCACAATTAAAACTATTAAGTAATTTGTAGAGCAAATTACATTATTATGGTATTGTTATGCCGTTGCCAACTGAGCCTGTAAATTTGGTTTGTTCAAGAATGCTCACTGCTCAATGCTGGCTGCAGAACAGCAACCTTTTTTTATGTAACAAAACATTCAACTTATGCATGATACTTATCAGTGTTTGCAAGGTATGTTTTTGGAGTCAGATTTTCCAAAAACAGCCTTCAGTTGCTGACTATATGCAACACTAAGGCAGCTTTCAAAAATGGTCTCTGCTTGCAGTTAATTATCCTACTAATGGTGCATGTCCACAGGATCCGCTGTGGACATGCCACTGTCTGTGTAAGCAGTCGTGCAATGCATTCTGGTAGCGTGGCAGTGTGATTCGAGAGACGGGGCTTCACAGCAGCCGTTCCTTATAAGTTTTGGCCACTTAATGCAATTCAGGGCCGTTCGGCGCGACTTGCTTCCTCTGGAAAGTCCTGAGAAACTCACACAACAACTAAACGTTGTAGATCTAAAATGGAGACAGATTCTGCAACTGTATGGCTCATTTCTTCTTTCAGTGAACTATGTTTGTAATATAAGAGGAAAACGTTTTCAAACAATCCGCCATGTTGGTTTTGGTTTGAAAGCTGGAGGCAGCAGCCCACAAGGGAAAGTATTTGTGCAATCAGGTGCCTATAGTACCGAGTAGCTGGTTGCAGCCCATCAAGCATCTAAAGCTGGAATAAGGAGACATAGCTGGCTAATTTACTTTGAAACGAAGGAGGTTGTCAACTTAAATATATAAATATGGTGCAGCAGCAGGTTAAACGGGCTAAAATCTCCACACAACCACTGGTGTGGCCCTTCAACTGAATCAGACTTTGACTGGTGTGTCCGGTGTATTGTCATGTTTGTGTATTGGTATACTGTTACTGTTATGTCTGCACACTTGGCCTGCTGGGATTTCTCTCTCCTGTTATTGCAGTGAGGGGCTCCAGTTGGGTGTAGCGGAGGCTTGTGAGCAGCTTGTTGTACGTTGTGCATGCTATAAGGTGTTTGACGTGAACTCATTAACTAAAGGACGTTGAAAATCAAAGTATGTTTCTGTGTTTCTCTCACTATCTGTCCTCCTTCCCTCAGCTCTGCCTCGTCTCTCACAATCTCTGGGTGCTAGATTGGTGTGAAATGTGTTTCTCTGAGTGGAAACATACTGCATGTTTGTGTGGGTGCATGTGCGCTGAGTATCTGAGCGTGTGTATTCTCGTGTTTGGTGTGGAGTTTTCCCCCTGCGACTCCATAGTCTAGAAAAACTGTCATCACCGGCCATAAAGCAGACGCCTGTTGCCCCATGTGACGCAAACAAACCCACAGAGGTGATTAACGCAGGTCACCTTCAACACACTGTCACACACACTATCATCACACCATGAATTTACTCAACATAGTCGCCTCCATTTTGGTAAACATATGGAATCAGATTGCTTCTACGTTTGTCAGCTTATTACAGCACAATAGGAAAAAACGGTCTTTGAAGTGGTGGAGTAAGAGCTTTGCAGCTCGAGTAGTTATGACATGGTGTATTGTTTGATGTAGCATTGCAGTACATCCTGTGGTGTGTCCAGTATATTGTCAAGTTGGCTTTTGACAAACAGCAGTACAGAATCCCTGTGACATTTTCTGCTATGAACCAAGGCCACGTCAGAGGTCTGATATGTGGATAATTGTATGGTATGCATATAGAGAGGGCCAGATAGACGTGGGAGGCTAAATATGAAGCTACAGGCAGTCAGCCGGTTAGCTTAGCTTGGCATAAAGAGACCTATGTATTCGTACAGATTGTGCTTATATGCTTATTTTGTTAAAGGGACAGTGTGAGGGATTTGGCAGCATCTAGTGGTATGGTTGTATATTGCAACCAACTGAGTACTCCTCTGCTCACTCCTCCCTTTCCAAGACTGCGGAAACGTGAGCCACCGAGTGCAGAACCGTGGAAACATCGTTCGCCACTCTTTCAATAATACCTCTGTTTTAGGAGCAGCGGAAGTCAGACGGCGGCCAGCAGTACAGTTTTGCATTCTGTGGCTCACATTAGCGCTGTTTCACAAGCATGTCGGAGAACTACGGTGGCATGTAGGCAACACGGCAGACTCTCAGAGTCAAGAGGACCTGCTCCTTGTGTAGAAACGAAGAGCTCATTTTAAGCTGATGAAAACGCAGCATTTCTTGATTTCAGGTGATTGTACACTAATGAGGAGAACCATTTCACGGTGGTGCAGTGGTCAGCACTGTCGCCTCACAGCAAGTTTAAATCTGGCTTGGGGCCCTTCTGTGTGGAGTTTGCATGTTCTCCCCCGTGTTTGTGTGGGTTTTCTCCGGGTGCTCCGGCTTCCTCCCACAGTCCAAAGACATGCAGGTAAACTGATGACTCTAAATTGCCTGTAGGTGTGAATGTGAGTGTGAATGGTTGTCTGTCTCTATGTGTCCAGTGTGATGGACCTGTCCAGGGTGAACCCATCTTCGCCCAATGCCAGCTGGGATCAGCTCCAGCTCCCCCTTCATGCCAAATGGGATAAGCGGTTGCAGATGGATGGATGGATTTCTGCAAATAGATCCCCTGAAATGTTACACACTGTTAGGCTAGCTTTTTCCCCCTTTTACAGTCTTTGTGCTAAGCTCAGTTTCATATTTACCATATGAAAATAAATAAAATTAGTGTATTAATCAAAATGAATTATTTTTGATAAAACCAGGGCACATAAAGCTGAAAATGCTAGCTTAAAAAAATACAGAGTAACTGGGAAAACTGTATTCCTAATTAGGATGACGGGACCCTTTAACATAGTAAACAACAATTCAATACAATGATCATTCTCTCGCCAATTCTGCCAAGTGTCACTGTTCCCCTCGAGCATTTTTAATAAGAGGGAAAGAGGAAGAATTGCTCTTGTCTGTCTGGTGAGTGTTTGCTGGTGAGGCTGCATGTGTAGTCTTGCAGGGTGACTTCATGCCATCAGTGGCTGCTCTCATTATGTCTGGCACTGTCGAGTCCAGCGGGCTTTTCAGATTGTCTCTGCTTTAGGACTGTTTGGCAGGTCCCAAACATCAGAGATAGACAGACAGACAGGGAAGACACACTCGCTGCAAGGCAGAATTAGAGACTATAAATACACAAGTTGGAGGAGCTTCACTCAAGATGTTCCTCTGCTCTTTTAGCAGTGTTGCAGCCTGGCAGGGTTATTATCCCACCCTGTGGTACAACTATTCAGTGTTAATCTTCTTGTCCTCCAACAAGTTGGAACCCCTCAGTGTGTGTGTGTGTGTGTGTGTGTGTGTGTGTGTGTGTGTGTGTGTGTGTGTGTGTCTTTTGGGTGCTAACCAGGGTTGTTGAGTAACAGGGTTTCTCCCCAGATGCAGCAGTGAGCAGGTGTGGAGTTGAATACTTCCCACTGACTCCTTGTCTAATCCTCCTCTCTACCCAGGGGCTGAAGACGCTATTTTATTGAGGCAAATAAATCCTCTGGTTTTGAAACGCTGTAATCTTTGAGCTGATGGTGTTAAAAATGTCCTGACTTGTGCTGAAAACCAGCTAGGCCGTAAGCTGCCCCTTTTATTAGTTTCATTTAAAATAAAGAAAATGCAGCTTCTTGCTACACTTTTGTCTTTTGGCTGCATTTTATTACAGCTGTTCTTCCTGATGGGAAGGTGAGCCATCATGTGCCTACTTGTTGGAAACAATACGAAAGCTGTGATGTTGTGTGAAAGGGGAAAGCAATAAAATGGCATTGAAGTAAGTGTTCTTGTAACTTTAACAAATACGCCAGTTATAAATTGACTTTCAAAGCAGATAAAAGAGCATTAAACTCTATTTTTTAGTGACAGATTATCTCAGTGTTAACATGTTCAACAAAACATGCAACAACAGCTCTTTCAAACACAGTCACATGACCGTGATGGCTTTTTTATGCACTTTAAACCATGAAGTACAAAATATTTTTTACATTACTGCTGAAATCTTCCAGCCATTAGTTCCACTTTATTATGTTATCACCATGAAAGTAAATTTACAGACTTAATTTAGATGGTTATTGCAACCCAATTTTATTGTATTTAACCTTTATTTTTCCAGGAATATTTCCCGTTGAGACTGAAAATCTATCCTTCGAGGGAATCCTGGCCAAGACTGCGGCATAAAAAGTTTTCCATAAAAGAAAACAAGACAGCACAGGACATGAACGTTCAGAGGTCAAGGGCAGTAACTCTTGCTGGATTATAGCTGTTTCAGTTGAGAGGATGATCTGATCTTCTATCCCTCCACTCCGCCCACAGCGAGCTGCCAAGCAGTCAATAAAGCAGCCCATCCTTTCCTGACTACACCTGTGGGTGAGAGTGATCTACTGTGCAGGCTAGTAAAAATGTTTTCTGTCCCTCTCACTCTCTACTTTTCTCCCTCTCCATCCCTCACCTCTTCTTGTCTGTTATTATCATCAGCTTCGTACTCTGACTCACACAGAGGGTCATACCTTTCATCAAGACCACAGAGCACCTTGCTAGGCATTAATAAGCCTGTCCGAATAGTGTTACCCACCGCTGCCATCCGGGACACTGCAGCACAGCTGAGACCAGCCATTTAGCAGCACATCCATCACTGTGCAGCAAAGCCATTGAGTTAAAGAAATTGTCTTGTCTGTCATCTCTGTGCTCTGTTTTCCTCTTGTTTGCCTCCATGGCTTCATAATCTACTCATATCACCTGCTTTCTGATCACAGCATCCTGACAGGAAACAGCATCCACATATCTTCTACTGTCAGTGTGTGGTGATTTATAAACATAATGGGCTTCACTTGGCAGAACTTTGCTGTTTTGGTGTTTCTGTGTACTTTGTGTCGGAGTCGGAGTCTGAAAGTGTCGCCACACGCGTGCATGGGAAACCGACCCACAATGATTTATACATGTAAGACATTACAAACAGTACCTTTAACTAAGTTTATTTTGTTGCCTAAACCTAAAGAAGCTGTTGTGGTTGTGTTCAAAACATGACATTTCATTCAGTTTTACACCATGTTAGAACATTTTGTTTTTAAGTTTCACTTGACCTCCATCTATGGTGCTTAAGCGACTGGTAACGGCTATGTAATGGCAGAGAGGGGCTCTCTGACCTCAGTCACCCTCACAGGAGAGGACTTTATGGATTCAACACAAAACCCAATAGCATGAAACAATGGGAAAACACACAGTCCTGTGTGTTCAAGCACAAAACCCCCGCTGAGAGTTACTAAACCACTTGCAAAAGTACGAGTGATGATCCACACTCATAAACTACACTGTTATCATTTAGTGCAGCTGGTTTGGAGCATCTTGACTACACAGGTGGTCGTAAATCACTGGTCCTGTATGTGCGAGAGCGTCTGTGTTTTGTGGGATCAGTAATAGTTTGCCAGTGTCAGCCTCTCTTCTTCATATACCAAAGCTCCCGGAGCAAAACTGCTGTTTTACAAATGAGAGACTTCCAATGTGGGTTAACTGGAAACATCGGGGCTCTGGTCGGCACTACATGAGGCACAGAGAGGCTGCCTCTGGGAGACAAAACAAAAACATGTCCTGAAAGTGAAAAGGGCATTCAGTGAAGCAGAACACATGCAGGTTTTACAGGAACGTCTGAAGTGGACAAAGCTGTCCTCCAATCAGGCTGCTGTTGGTTTAACTTAACTCAATCCAGCCGTCACTCCTTTATCAAGATTAAAGATCAAGTTTCCATGTTCACAGGCAGCTTGACCTCTTTGTCTTTATCTACCCAAGAACCTCCTCTGACTCCTCCCGTATTTCAGCAACCTACTTTCTGCGATTTTTTTCCAGGCACAAAATTTCAAGTTCACTTGAAAACACAAGCTGGGACACTCTGAGACGTGTTATTGTGCTTTTGTGTGTCACTGAGCGCAGAGATGTTTGCCTGAGGCCTGAAAGGACATAATACAAAGGAATGCAAAGTGAGGCCACACCATGACACACACTACTGTCTCCTGGCCAGCCCAGGGCGGTGTGCACACAAACACCCTGCCAACACCTCGCAGAGAAACTGGTGACGGAGCTCTCAGCCGATCCAAGCACAAGAGGAAATAGGCATGTTTTTTGTTGTTGTTTTGTCATTTGTTTGTTTTTTTTAAATCATGAATCCATCCTGATTATGCACAAGACAAGGGAGGGCTAATCTCACACAGTAGCACTGACTGCAGTGCAGGTGTTAGCATTTCAGTGGCAGACTTTAAATGCAGTGTTTGTGTGACGTGTGTGTGATCTCAAGGCATGAGGTAATGCTACGGAGAGGTCAAATGAAAACAAAAAGTGGAGTAAGTGAATAACTATAAAAATATACATACATCACGTCACTACAGGCCCATCAACTTCACTACAGGCCCATCAACAAAGACACAAACACAAACAGACAGTTTCATTAATTCTACACAGATATTTTTGGTCCCCAGAGGATAGATCTTTGACAGACTTTGGTAATTTGCTGACTTTTTCTGTTGTTCCACTGTGTAGTTAACATTTGTGTCTATTGGTGAAATGTTTCAACAGCTATTGGATGAAATTGGTAACAGACATTCATTTCCCCCTCAAGATTAACTTTCCATCGAGCGCCATCATCAGATCACAGTTTGTCCAATACTTTGGTTTGTGACCAAATAGACCTGAGAAACTATTAGCATTCCCATCATGTTGTTGTGTTTAATGACTATAAGCATATGTTAACGTGCTAACATGCTAAACTAAGATGGTGACATGGAAAACATTATTTCTGTCTCATTTTATCCGACACATTTTCATCCCGGCTGTCACATTTGTCACACCTCTTGGTGTCACATAAAGTTTAGGCTACAAAACCTCTTAGGTTTTGGAAAAAGTACGTTTGGCTTAAAATTATTACATTTGTGGTAAGTGAAAATGAAACTTAATGTTGTGAACATGGGATATGAACAAACAGCTGATTGTAATGTAAAAGTGAGACTTCATGGGACACTAAAGAGCAGACTCTTGGATGAAAGCCCTGTGTTGTTGGATGCATCCACCTCCCCTCCCTGTGGGTCTTCTCGCACTTTAAACTATGTCACCACACTCCCGGCACAATATCTACGAGCATTTACTGCTGATGTTTTATTCAATGGAGAGCATGTCATATTGATGCTAAAGCATGGCGGTATCACACACCAACCGTCATGAAAAGTATCTGTATTTGACACCTTGGGAATGAGAACAGGCTGTTTTATCACTATATCATGCTAGCATTATGAATCCAAGCTAACTGCAAGCTCCTGTCCTCTTTTCTTTATTGTACAGGACAATAAAGAGGTAGACAGAAAAACAAGAGAAGAGAGAGGGATACGACGTGCAACACAGGTCTGCAGATTGCATTTGTTGTATATGCCTTATCCATGCAGCTATCAGGATGCTCCAGGAGCAACAAACGCTTTAGAGCCTCCAGCTGGTGAGTATTTGACACTCAAAAGACACATTTGCAGACTATTGCTTTAAAGGAGGAGGATTTCTCTCCCCTCTTTCTCTCAGTTTACTGCACGACCCAAAATGTTGAATCCATTTTATCGTACGCTCTTAACCTTCTGTGTCAGCTCAGTCGCATTCATGGGTTTAATCGATGCCATTTTAATGTGACTTTACGTCACTGAGCTTTATTGTTCAACATAATCCAGCTCAGCAGATGTTCGGTCCAACTATTCTTGCTCGTCTCTGCAGCTACATATCAATGTGCCACAGACGCAGCCAGCTCTGAACAGGTGTTCCTGCTCATGCATGTGAGATCATGGCTTGTGAGGGAGACATTACAGCGAAGATGGTGTCTTTCTTCCACACTCCTCCTCCTCCTCTTCCCCATCCTTCATCCTTTGCTTTCACCATCTGGAGTTCTAACTGTAACCCATCTTCTATCCATTACCACATCATCCATCAACAATAACGCCAAACACTGTCTGTCTCTTCTCTTGTAGTGCAAACCCAGCAATACTGCTGCAACGTCCTCGCTGCACACACACAGAAACACACGATCACTGTCACCAAATCCATCAACCAACTTATTTTCATGTTAATCACAGAGCCTTTATTGCCTCACCCCTGACCAGCCTGCCCGCTCACCTCGCTGCCCGCTCTGAAAAGCTCTGATTGTCCCTTCATTTTCAGGTGCCTTCGGGTGACTCTAGGATGCCATTGTTTACCCTCCGCTCCTGAGACGGGATCCATGCAGCCACCCAGTCAGGTGCTTATCTGATGCAATGGACCATTGATCACCTTCTGCCCCTTCAATGAATCACCTCTCTGTTAGCTGAGTGGGCAATCATCCACTTGGTAACCTAAAACTAACCTCATATATTGCTGCTTCAGGTTCACTAGCCCTCCGCTTGTTGGTGGATCGGGTTCAACTTGGAATAAAATGGGATGTTGCATTTCATTTGGGCTGCGTTGATGCATGTCCAGAGTTCAGAAGTGTAGCAGTATATATACCGTATGGCAGCACTTTGGGTGATCGTCCCACCAAAGCGATGAAGACACCATGATGTCACCTCAAATAAACAGAGGGGGTGAAACAATGACAACTTTATTTCATGAACCGTCTGTTTAAGAAATCCCACCAACTGTTCCAATCCTGAGAGGCCATCATAAACCTGATGAATGACTTTTTATCTGGGCTGTAAATATTTATCCATTGCACAAATCCAAATTCCATTAGTGGAGTAAACATAAACATATTTCTTTCTTTCGGAGGCAGACATATATGAAATTAAACAATGTAATTCTGACAAAGAGTTCAACTAAGTGCCACCATATGGTCAATGGTGGTTCTCAGAGCTGCATTGTTAGTTGTGTGCGCAGTCTGTTTCTGACAACAGCTTGGCTCTCGTCAGCCCTTCATCTCCAAACACACTGCATGTGGTGCAATGCGGCCCGGCTAAACCCCAAACACAGGAACGGTTTGTAATTTGTCATGACTGTGTCAGAAATGAACTGATGTGTTTGGGGTTGTGGAAAGCACCCATTCGAGTTGAGGGGGGGACAACAAAGGAATTGGTTTGTTGTGGGTGTCAGTGATACAACAAATGGCTCACACGCTTACATGACGTCCACATCCCTTCGTCACGGGGTTTATATTAGCCTTAACAACCACAGACCCGAAGGCTGCCAAGAAGTGGTGGAGCGCAGGAACAGGGACTTTTTTATTTGGATTTGGCAAGCAAATTATTTCTCGCTTCTAATGATGTGCAACATTTTCACATAAATAAATGTCAATTGACCAATGACCAATTTATGTAACACAGCTGTGGTTTCATGCAAGTTTGACATTGTCGCTTTAGCTTTTTCAAACCTCACCCGGTGAGGAAGTCATTCATTTTAATTCATGCAACAATAACAAGAAAAGAAGAGAAGAAATCCAAAGGAAGATGTCCCAGCACTAGAAACTCATTAGAAAGATAATCGTGTAAAATACTGAAGAAATTACAATGTAGAAACAAATATATCCAATGCATTTTCATCCCAATTCATCATATACTGACGCTTTGTCAGACCCCTCGATGTTATTTTTGGGTTGCAGTAAACACATGCTTAATGTTGTGAAGTAAACAAAAACACTTCAAGTTCAGGCAATAAAGCCACTAGGTTTAGGAAAAACAACATGGTTGGGCTTAAAACTACTATGTTTGTATAGTGAAAATGACACTGAACATTGTGAGCAGGGGACACGAATGAACAGTTGATTGTACATTTATTCAAGTGTGCTGTTATACATCTTTTAAACTTAAAATAAGAGACTATACTTTCAGTTTACTTTTTATGCACTTAGAGATGTACTCAGTGAAAGCCTACATAAGTATACTTGGCTCATACTGAAAAGTATACAGAGAAGTATATTTGACTTATACTGACAAGTATACAGAAAAGTCTAAGTATACTTGGCTTATTGGCCTACTTGTACTAAATCTTTTGATTGAGATATACTTAAGAAAAGTATTCTTGCCTTATAGGCCTACGGAAAGGTATACTTGGCTTGTAGTTGTGCTTACTTTTTGAGAGAGTAGCCTATTAAAGTGTGAGTGACGCACAGGACATGAACAGCAGTGTCCTGAATGAAAGCCTTGTGTTTGTTGGACCCATCCACCTCTGTCTTTTCCCCCTTAAAGCTACATCACCACACTCCCGCCACACTTTCGGTGCACGGTGCACTAAAGAGTGCCTTAAGCGACGATATCTAACGCTGATGGCTGTGACAAAGTGTCGGTATTTGACGCCCTAGGATTGAGACTCAATAAAAAAGAGATTGTGCATCTTCCCGAATTTCCCTTCGGGGATTAATAAAGGTTCACCTTATCTTATCTTATCTTATCTTACTTTGACAAGTTGGAGCACCGGTTCCTGCGTCATGTGATCTTCAATGAGCTCTACAGAAGAGCCGGGGGGATGTGGCCCACACCACATGCTCCCATTTGTGCGTTAGGGCACTCATTAGCCACCGCTCGGTCCATTACTGGTTCCGGACTTTGTCTTCGTGGCACCAAACTGTCTGCACCCATAGCCTCTAAGAGGGGGGGGGGGGGGGGGTTGAAGGCTAGATGTTGGTCCTCTGCGCTCCCCTGAGCCGGGGCAGATAGCATCGCGCCAAGAGCAGCAGCCCTGAAACCTAACCACCAGCACCCCCTCCTCTCAACCCCGACTTAATTAGGCCATAATTTTACAGTATGCCACAGTGAGGAGATATCAGCCGTGTGGGGAGAGGGAGCTGGGGTGAACGCGGGTTTATAACAGTGGCTCCAGAAGTCCCATTAAGGGATTTCAGCAGCTTTCCTGGGCTCACGTTGTCATTCACTCACCCACAAATGTTTTGTTTCAGCGCAGGTCAGCGTTCCTCAATACGATCGGCGGCTTTAGATCAATAGCTGTAGGAAAGCAGCGCCCCAACCACTGAAATTGAAAAATATGTTTTTGCCATCAGCTTGGAGAAAGTGCTTAATGGCTTCCCCCACTGAGGTGAGCCCATACCGCTTCAAGAATGTGAAAATGGGTAAATAGATTACCATCTCGTCCTTCATGCTGTTTTCACTGGAGCCCGTCCAGTTGGCTTATTGCTGAGAGAAACAATGTGTCCAGTGTGTAAGCATTACCTCCTCAAAGTTTGGACATACAAGGTGATAAATGTTTGCACACACATATACTTTTCTCACTTTCACACATCAAGCAACCTGAACACACACACAACACACACACACACACACACACACACACACACACACACACTGCTGTTTCGTCATATCTGGTCAGTGTTACTAAGCAGTTTATTTCTCCGATTGTTCCTCAGTCTCGACAAGTAAAAGAACCCACAACCTGACGCCTAACAGAGGAATGTGCATCTGACCAATGGAAAACAAGCTATTTTGCACAATAACTCCTTCAGACATTGCTAAAACCGCACTCAAGCACACCAGCCCCAATTTTGGTCAAAATGGTGTATTTTAATGCAGCCAGATAATTAACAAGCCAGTAAATTATAGCGTAGTAAATGGGCCAGGCTGTTGTTCGACAACCTCTACAGTTAATGGCTTTTATACTCTGCATTCTTTCATGGAAGGAATGCAACAGGGTGTGAATACAGCGCCAAAAATTACACAGACTCAATCTCCCAGTGTCTCTCTTTCTCTCTCTCTCTCTCTCTCTCTCTCTCACACACCCTCTCACCTCTCTCTGTGCTCTGCAGCACCTCTCGCTCCCTGATTCAATCAGTCTTTGTCCTCAGCTTTGTGGTTCAGCATTGAGAGTCATACAGGCTTGCATATGTGTGTCTATATGCGTACACTGCATGCCTATGTTACTATTTGCACTGTTTAAACTCAACATGCTGCTCTTTTTTTATTGCTTACACATATTTCACAACTTTTCCTGCCCTGGAGCTAGAGGAAGACCAAACATCCTCCATCGTAAATTTTCTCCCAGAGCACAACCTAGAGAGTATGCCACACAGGAAACCACACACACACACACACACACACACACACACACACACACACACACACACACACACACACACACACACACACACACACACACACACACACACACACACAGAGGGAGGGATGGAAAAGGTGGGGAGAGAACATCATATATCACATGCACAAATGAACATTTTCATTTCAACAGAGAATATTTAAAGTTTTAAAGCCTACTTAAATAAAAGGATTCCTATCATGAAATGGGTGTTTTGAAAGTTATTTAAAACAATCTCATCTTATTTTTTTTCCCCAAACTAGATAACGCATTTTATCTCCTCTCATATGAATAAACGGGCTGCAACTAACAATTACTATCATTGTGAATTTGTCCATTATTTTCTTGATAAACTGATTAGATCTTCAAAATGTCAGAAAATTATGAAAAATATCAGTTTCCCAAAGTCCAAGATGACGTCCTCAAATGTCTTGTTTTGTCCACAACTCAAAGATATTCAGTTTACTGTCATAGAGGAGTAAAGAAACCAGAAAATATTCACATTTAAGAAACTGGAATCAGATTTTTTTTTACTTTTTTCTTAAAAAATTACTCACACTGTTTAATCAATTATCAAAATAGTTGTCAATTTATACTTTACAACTAATTGATTATTCGTTGCAGCTCTAGTTTGTTCATAACAATGAACATGGTCACTTAAGTTTACTTTGAGTCAATCCTAAATACACCGACCTGCTGCCGTGAGTACTCGCAAGTGCACCAAGTCATCACCTGAAAAAAAGTCCCCAGAAATGTATAGTTACAGTTTAAAATTTTAAAAAAGAAGAGAAAACATTGATATTTAAGATGCTTGAATCAATTTTTTTTTTTTTTACTTTTTAACTTCCTAAAAAAAAATACTAAAGCCGATTACTTGATTATCTAAACAATTGGCAATTAATTTAATAGTTGACAGCTAATCGATCAATCGTTGCAGAGCTACAATAAACTTATCAATCACAGTGGATTGTGCGGTCTTTGTAGGGGTGGAAGTAACAAATTACATTTACTAAAACAATTGTTTTGTTGTAGGCCTTTTGTGAAAGACCTGTAGCCACTCTTTGGAGTATTTTTTTTTTTAATCAGTAATTTTAATTTTACTGGCATACTATTTATCTCAAGTATTGTATTTTCCAACCTTTCAAATCGCAGAGTAAAAACAAAGGTCTCCTGAAAAAGTCCTGATAAACTGTGTGAAGATGAAAGAGGAGAAAAGAGATGCAGCAGTGGAGAAGCTGCAGGCGTGTGTGCGGCCGCAGGAGGGCGCCATCTTCAGAGAGGCGACTCCGGAAGTGAAACGTCATAAATGTTTGCTGCGTTCAGGGACCGCCCACATCCGTGGGACCGCCGAGTTCACGGTCGGAGGTAGCACTTAACCACAATCAAATTAAGAAGCAGACGTGCGGTGTGGTTATAATTAGCATTACTGTACGTCGATATAGTTAACAAAATGTTGCATCTATCTTAGTTAATGACTGACTTAATAGCGCGCTAGTTGACACACCCGCGATGTTTGTTACCTGTAGGCTACGCGGTGCTATGTGGGTCAAGCTAGCATGCTAGATGCTAACTGGTGACTTCTACCCTCACTGGGGAGCTTCTGCTTTTAGCGCGGTGTCTGAGGAGCATCTCTATGGTCAGGACTCTATAAAGTTTAAGACTTTTAATCCTTGATGAGACGGTAGAGCCTCATTCTGCTCAAAACGTCTGAATTTAGGAGCATAAGTGGACCAGAGACGCCGAGTGGACCGTTTGTACTGAACAGACCGGCCGAGAGGACCGCGTTAGTCTGGGACAGAGGTGCTGGACTGTGGCAATGAATGACCGGAGAAGTGGACCCAGGAGCTGCAGATTGTGGACCACTTCAGCCAGGTGAGTACAACATCACTCTGCTGAAGTCTCCAGAGGAGACTGGGAACAGACACGTTGCTGCCTAGCAAGGTAGTTGCCTGTGCGCGCGTCGCAGCCTC
The DNA here is from genome assembly GCA_947000775.1 of Pterois miles. NCBI lineage: Eukaryota > Metazoa > Chordata > Actinopteri > Perciformes > Scorpaenidae > Pterois > Pterois miles. Next base: position 6,786,287 of record CAMQGK010000341.1, read on the forward strand.
TCCGGTGCGTTTGTAGCTGCAGATGTTGATGTTTACATGGACACTGTTGTCTGCTTTGTTGATGTTTTATGCTGCTGTTGATTTTACAATAAGTTTCAGCTGCTGTGGTGTTCATAGCTCTTATTTGTGGTTGATCATTTTGTTTAACTGTCTGAGTCTTGTCTCATGGTTACTTCTTGTAAGGCTGCACTGAGGGAGGCAGTATATTGATGTAATCTGTTGGTTTTTACACAGTTGAGGTCTTGTTGTTGATGCTCCACTTGTAAGTTCACATGTAAAGTGGCAGTAGGCAGTATGTTTTTGGCATCATTGTGCAAAAATACCGTAATAACCTTTCAGCATATTGTAATTCAAGTGTTCTGAGAGAATACTAGACTTCGGCACCTCCTCATGGCTGTTTTCAGGCTTTAAAAAACCTAGTACCGTATGTGACGGGAGACCAGTCACAGGTCATTTCAGAGAGATGGGGCCTTTAAAACGAACTTGTGACATGGGAAGTCGTGAACACCATGAGTTGCGTTCAAGTGGTTAAGTCGAGAAGAACACCACTCCTAACCGGCAATTTTAACGTTACTGTCGGAGTCTAAAGACCACAGAGGCTAACAATTTAGCAAGTTAGCTAGTGGGTAACGTAATGAAGGAAATGCAAAGTCGTAATGACAGAGGAGAAAAGTGAGATCGTTGAGAATATCAACATTTTCCTCAGACATATTATAAAATTACCAAGAAAAACAACATATGACTAAAATTACAATATATTGTACAATATTAAATTATTATGCACTGATTAATGAACTTCCATGGGCTCCACGAGTGTTCTTATTGAATTATGTCTGCCACGTCACAAACTTTCAGATTTTACAGCTGTAACTACAAGATGTTTCTGAAAACATTTGAGGAGAGAAGTAGGCATTACAGTAACTGAATATCGATTAATATTTGATCAGCGCTGCCTAGTTTGACTGTTTGATCAGAGTTTGTGAGTGATTGACAGCTGCGTATAGATGGCAGACTTCAGCTCGGCTCTGATTGGTTGTTTTCCTCCGGTCTGTGAAATCTTGCAGATGCCATTAAGAGCATCGGAGGAAACAGAGGAGCATGATTTTTTTTTTTTAGATTACCTGTCTCATGCACTACTGTCAGGATATAGTGACCGTTTTATAAAAATAACTTTTTTTTAATCATATTTGCTCCAATTCTACCGACTGCTGCATTAATGCAATATACTAACATTTAATGCAATCTGTTTTCTAGCCTAAATATGTTCTAATACCAATAGGCTATCATATATCACCATACCCATATATCAGACATTTTAACTGACCTACTTTTTTACTTTTGTCCATTTTTACACAAGTACTTTTACTTGAGTAAATTGTATTTAAAGTAACAGTACTTTTACTTGAGTTCAATATTCTAGTACTCTATCCAGGAGGGATGCACCAATACCAGATCGGATATCAGGTCGATACTGACTCAAATAGCTGGACCGGGTATCGTGATCATGGGGCCGATCTAGTCAATTCAGTTCTATGTTTATATACCATATACATTATATAGTGGAATTTTAATTCTTGTTTTTTTTTGAGCAATGTGTAGCTGCATTAAAAAGGTTTACACCTGTATTGTAATTCCTGTTCATTTTTAAGGTTTTACCAAGTTGCTGGTGCGCAATTTATTCTTTAAACAATAAATAATTCAGTAAATTATACTTGTGTATTTACTCGTAAAGAAAGTAAAGAAAGTAATGTTAAGTCAGGCCTGATGTTGCCGTACACTTAAAAAAATGATCCCAGTCACTTCCACACAGTGAGACGTACGGCTTATTAATTAAACACTGTTTTCGGATCGGTACTGTACATCGGCTGATACCCAAAGCCCAGGTATGCTATCGGTATCGAGACTGAAAAAGTCAGATCGGTGCATCCTTCCTTTCCAGCTCTGGGCGTTTGCGACTGCCCCTCTTCACTTCAACGCGCTAATGGGAAATCAAATCTGGGGAACGTCTTCAGCTCATTGCTCATCTTCAGGACGCCTGCCCAATTAAATGGATTCAATTTATCAGACGTGATTCATCCCCAACACAAACTCATATTTACCTCAGCTGTGATTGATGAGGATCGTTACGATGATTCAATTTGGTCTAAATGTGTTTGTGTGACAGCTGTTTTTGTCTTCACAGTGGGTCTCTGTCTCTCCCTCTGTGGATCTGCTCTGTGAATGAATCCATACGTCTGTATGTGAGGGTGAAGACTAAAAGGGTTATTAGTTGTTATGGTGGTAGGTAATGTGGACGTGTTTGCAGTATCAGTGTCATGTGTGTTTGCCATTCAGGAAATGGACTCTCTTGCTGCATTTTCTGTGGTCTCACATGTTTTGTGGTTTTGGACTGGAGGCCGTGGCCGACAACTGGACACTGTCAGGAATTTGTGGTCAGCTCTTTGTTACACACACGTCTTCAGAGGTTTCTCACACCAAGGCATCAGTGTGGAGCCAGGCCAGTGTGTGTTTGTATTCTTCAGTGTTTGTTTGGTTTCTGCGCTGAGTGTGTATAGATGTCCGTGATTAAAATGCAAGGGGTAGTAGGGGAAAAAATTAGATTTCCCTCCAAAGTTGAGTAACACACTATTTGCTTTTGTGACGACATCCATGTCGGGAAAGGCGGTTTAAGTGGAGGAGTCATTGCTCGCTGCTCATTATGTTCATTTTAGCCTGTTTATTTGTCCTGAGAAAAGACATAAAACCAGGCAGACTGACGCCTGAGACAGTGGTAGACACAAGGAAACCTACACACAACTATACATAAACTGTACTTACAACACACATTCCCACAATACCACTGCTGCATAAAGTAGCTCTAAAAAACTTTCCAGGAACTTGAAAAGCAGCCTTGTTTTAAGCCTGCCTGCAATTTTGAGATTATCCTGTAGTTTTTGTAAAAGTAAAGAGAAGCATGGTATCCTTCAAGTGAAATTTAAACATAAAAAATGACTAAAATAGTACGCAAAAGGTTTTCACCTAGCAACTACAATGTACATTATACTATAAATACAATGATAAACTGAATTATTTGACTAATGTATGTGATGTGATATGAAATCTGCTTCTCAGATTGTTTTTATTGTGGCATTCCTGCTAGAGGGTCGTCTCCCCACGGCAATATATAAGCGAAAGAAGTGCTGTTGCCAGAAAGTATGAATCCCTCGGCCGAGCACTAATTGCATGATTTAAAGCCTCGCTGCTGAACACCTCGGAGAGGCCCCGTGTTGGCCTTGTGTGGACATTATACAGGCAGACCTGCACAGGGACCGGAAGATAGAAAATGGGGGGAGAGGGAGGAGGAGATGAAGGTCACAGTCGCTGATATGAGACCTCGGTGCTAATGGGTAACACCTACCTGATTAGATTAACATATGACCATCTCCTTTCTGTTTTTTTTTCCTTGCTGTCATGCGGATTTCCCATTTAGCTCCTCATGATGATTTCTTTTAACAGTTCTTATTATATTGCACATCATATACAGTAGATGGCTGCAGTAGCAGATGCTGTCCTGTGTTGTGTGACCTGCAGGGCAGGTGGAAACCAATTCAGAGCCACAGGTTAATTAACCCTCACCTATATAGTGTCTTAGTGTGTGTACAACTGTGACAAAAACCTCAAGATAATCTTTAGGGCTGTGTATTGGCAAGAATCTGGTGATACAGTACGTACACAGGGCTAACGATTCAATATATTGCGATATACAGTATTGTACTTTTAGAAAAACTGTCATAGTATGAAGAACACACCATGTTTTTGACCAAAACTGCATGTGATTATCAAAAAGTGGGCTGTCTTTAAATGGGAGACTCTGTACCCATAGAACGAGTTTTCATTCAGGCATTTAGAGGTTAGAGGTCAAGGGACCCCTTTGAATATGACCATTCCGGTTTTTCATCGACACAATTTTGCATAAGTTTAGAGCATTATTCAGCGTCCTTTGTGACAAGCTAGTCTGACTGGATTCCCTAGGTTTTCTAGTTCCATATGATGCCAGTATCTTCTCCATCCATCTGCAACTGCGTATCCCGTTAGGGGTCGCGGGTGGGCTGGAGCCGATCCCAGATGGCACTGGGCAAAGGCAGGGTACACCCTGGAGTCCCCAGTTAACCTTTGGACTGTGGGAGGAAGCCGGAGAACCCGGAGAAAACCCACGTAAACTCCACATAGCCGGATTCGAATCAGTCCAACCCCCAAAAGATCTTTGGAAAAGAAGATTTTTAAGAGATTAATTAAAAAGCTAAACAGTGTTTTTGAGAATCAATACAGTACCACAACATATAATATCACAATATTCATGTGCTTCGATATTTTCTTACACCCCTAGTAGTCTTTCATATTTGGTCAGTTTTATTTGGATGTTAGTGAAAGAGAGTCAAAGGTCAAAAAGGTCACTTCAAACATGTATTTATTATCAGATTTAGTGTCCGCTAAATGGACTTCATGCTCCATTTTTGGTGAACAGCCGCTGAAGTTCTTTTAGTTTTCCGTTCTGTAAGCCTATCCTGGTAGACAGAGGAAAAAGAGAAGAAAAATCAGGAATGGGAGAGGAAGTATGATTAAAGAGCTTCCCAGTTTGCCAGCTAAAGCTCTCTGGAGATGCTCTCCTGTCACTCGCACTAAGTGCTGTTCCTGGAGGAGTTCTAAAGCTCCCACAATCCACCTCACCACACTCATAGCCATGAGGCCTGGGAAGACCATAAAGCCTTTTAACAAGGTGAGATGACATAAAAACGCAGGGAGAGCAGAGAACGAAGGGGGTAATATCTCGGGAAAAAAAGACGGAAAACCTTTCTCCTTTGCTCTCTTTCGTTCTCTGTTATTTGCGTGTGCGCTCTCGTGTGTGTGTGTGTGTGTGTGTGTGTCTGAGAATGAATATGTGTGTTCACATGTGGGTTTCACCATGTGTGTGTTTGAAGCGGCATGGCCGGCTTCGATGGGTGGGCTGGTGAGCCGTTCCTTGTCTGCCATCACCCATGTCCACTTACACACACTCTGGGCCTCAGTGGGAATGAAGAGGGGATTATGGCTCCGACTGATCCTGGAGGGGCACGCACTTAACACTACTGTAAACAACAGGGCCATTTGAGTGGTTCGCACCAGGCTCAACTCCAGAGGTGAAAGCTGGGGGGACACAATCTGACTGCACATGTGTCGGGGTGTGTCCTGTGAAGATTTCTGATAAATAGAGCAGTGCTGTTGAGGAGGATGAGCAACCTTTTTTAATTGAAAATCTCGAACTGAGTTTCGCTATTTTTCATGCTTTTAATGATAATTGCGATTTATTATCCCAGTGCAGATCCGATGGGGCAAGAATCAGATGATCAGATGGGTTGTAAATACGGCTGTCAGTCAATTAGAATATTTCATTGTGAACAATCACGATTGTCCATGATTATTCATGATTAATCACACATTTTTTATCTATTCAGAAAGTACCTTACAGGGAGATTTGTCAAGTATTTAATACTCTTGGTGGACAAATATGTTGCTTTTTGCAAATGTACGTATATTTTCTTTATTGGAAATCAAACAACATAAAACAATGACAGATATTGTCCAGAAACCCTCACAGTTACTGCATTTAGCATGAAAAATCTGCTCCAATCATAACATGGCAAACTGCAGCTCAACAGGCAACAACCGCTGTCAGTGTGTCAGTGTGCCGACTTGACTATGACTTGATCCAAACTGACTGTGATCATCATAAAATGGGCATGTCTGTAAAGGGGAGACTGTTGGGGACCCAGAGAACCCATTTACATTCACGTTAGTGATCAGGGGACCCCTGTGAAAATGGACATGCCAGTTTTTCCTCACCAAAATTTCCAAAAGTTAAGTTGTATTTAACCATCTTCACAACAAGCTCATATGACATGGACCAGTGCATTCTTTAGGTTGTCTAGTTTCATATGATACTAGTCTCTTCACTTTATAACTGAGCCTGCTACAACCTCTGAAAGATCGATTGAATGCATTAAAGAAATTAGTGGCATTAACACAAATGTGCGTTATTATCTTGTTAACTTTGACAGCCCTAATTGTAAACAAGCCAGTCATTTAATTATCTAAACCACTTTATTTGGAGGTGAAGCCACAGGTGAGCTTCAACGCACCGCAAAGCTGCAATGATGAATGATAATTTTTACATAGTTATGTTCATTTTCATTAAAAACAAACAAAAAAACATTAAAATGATGAATGTGTGATTTTTGCCAGGATCTGTACCAAACAAAGCTGTTTTCTTGTCTGTAGAGGATGATGTTTAGACCAGGACATCTCGGCAGCACCACAATATTTAATTCAAATTTAGTACATTTTACCTTTAACATATGTTGCACCTGCTATGATTTAAAAATTGCAGTAGGTCATATTGTGGTTTTGATAAAATTACTATTAACTGTGCAGCCCTAATGCAGTCTGCGTAATGTTTTCCTGGTTAACATCACTTGGCTAACTGCAGAGTTTGACTAAAACCTGTCACTGCTTATGTTTTTTGCCCCATCAGACTGAATTTTATTGATGTCCTGTTCCCAGTTGTCAATAATTAAGTTGGAGAGCACAGTATCATTTATATTTATAGTAGTGATGGCCATAACAAGCACAACAATGGGGCAATGCCGAAGTATTAAAATAACACGGTTTGTGTGGATGAGACAGTTTGTTTTTTGGCCTCATGATGGCTCCAGCTGTGATCGCTGAGAGGTTTGTGACTCGACTCCAAAGCCTCAGAGAGGAGGTGATTATTTTTGTTTTTTTTTAAATATATTGATCAATAGTTGGGCTACATTATCCAGGCCTATCGATGTGATTTGCCAGTTTTGTTGTTCTGCATTAAATTCTCTCCAGTGGTCTCTGCAGGGCCTCGGCTTTTTCTCTTTTGTTTGTGTTCCCTCCCTTTCGATCAGGGAGAGGCCTCCAGGCTTCAATATAATGGCCTCGCTCGGAGGAATGGGATAAAACAGAGGCCGTTCCAGGAGAAGGAGAGCTAGAGATGGGGCTTAGTGATGTTTTTTGCGTGACAGGAGTTCATATAAAAAGATTTTGGTCCATAATTTGCTTGGCTTGGGCCAGCTCCAGAGAGGCAGAGGAATTTTATTCTATTGCAGCAGGAGTTGTGGGGGATGGGGACGAACAGAAACCTGCCCCACTAAAACGCCCGACACAATATGGTTCACATTTTTCTCCCTCGTACTAAATGTACCATGAATTATCTCGCTTTCCAGTTGAAGGGGAAAACTTTGATTTCATCTTATGTGTGGGTGAAATGCAGCATTGAGCTCTGCAGCAGTGTATGCACTCCACGGAGTCTGACTGCCAGGCAGCTCACTCCGTCTTCAGACGTACACATCTACTCCGGCACTATATAGGTCTGGAACCGAAACGTAAACAAAGTCCATAAAAGAAGTGGGTGAGTCAGGAGTCTGCCTGTCTCTGCCTCTTTACTTCATTGTGTTTGCAGGAGCACGTAGTGCGCTGATCATTCCCGTTTGCCTTTGCTGATGACAGCCAGGGCACAGACTTCCATAAACACAATAAATCACTTTTGATGATAGTGACTCTTCTCACCAAATATTACTTTTTTCTGTCTCTTCATCAGTTGTCAAGGCTTTGTACGTGTGCAGCCAAATGCAACCTGAGCAACTTTCTGAGCGCAATTCAAACATCGTTATCATCATCATAGCACAATCATGGACAAGCCAGATGGCGTTCAGAGGTTACTAGTTAAGTAGTTTAGTCCTGTTCTCTGCTGCTCGGTGTGAGGCCACTCTGCTTCTCTCCCATGGGAACGATCCTCCGAGTTAAGGCTCCGGAGCCAAAGAATTTCAGCGAAGCACCAATGGTTTATTTTTGCAGCCCTCTGTGGTGCGTCTCAGCCTTGCTGAAAACCAGCTCAGCTCAGCCTGGCTCTGTGCAGCTCACAGAGCTGTTGAGGAAGGGCCCGTCACTCCAGATGGTAGTTCAGTCGCTGCCAGTGAGAGGGTCTGAAGGCCTGGCTGCCGGCCTAGAACCACAACCTCTGACAGGCTAAAGCCTCGGGCCCTACGAAACCAGCACAAAGCACCTTTTCAGGGCCCCTCTCTCCTCTGCTCCCCCTCTCACTGCTCAGCCAGGGGCCAGCCACCTCATGGAGCCTGGAAGGGAGTGTATTCACAGCAGAAATGGGCTGAGGTTCAACCTACGGATTCATATGTTCCCAGCTGGGACACACGGAGAAGACCTGACTCTAATCAGTTTATGGACCATGTATACATAATATCAGGATATTTAGTGTGCAGAGGAGGTAGAAGCACAGCAGCGATACTTTATTGATCAGCATTGTATTGATTCAGACTTACTGCAGCAGCTTTAACTCACTCAAGAGGCCAAACTCTCCCCTGGAAAATGTGAGAAATGGACAAATGTGTCAAGCCTGGAGGAGATGGATGCTAACCTGTGAGTGAACCCAAAAGTCACACCGTGGCTGAGCTGAAGCCTGCAGCACACCCTGAACTGTTTGCCCCTCGCTGTGCATGTATGAACGACCTCGACCGCAACACTCTGCCCACACCCATCATTGTCTCGGACTGAAAAAAAAAGTGCCAATCCATAATATTGCAACACTTAACCATTGGCAGGTGGCGGCAAATCTGAAAAGGGAAAGAGAGGCACAGAGGCAAAAAGCTGTAGAACTGAAAGGCTTTGAGGTATAAGTGATTAAGTCAGGAGCTATAATTATCCCATCCTGCCTGGGCAGGACAGAGTGGGCCCTTGTTGTTTCTGTATAGGCAGGCAGGTATAGAGACACATCACTCATTGCACACTTTTATTTAATGACCTCTTTACTGTACAGAATGAGAGAGAAAAAGTTCCCCTTTACCAACCCCCAAACTTTCAGCAACACACAATCATTTGAGCCATTCAAGTCAGAAAGGGGGTTTAAAAAAAAAAGTGAAGCGGGAAAGTAAGGAGACGCAAACAGGCAGAGAAAGAACCAACAAAACGTTGAAAGCATATTTGAAATTGACAAATTGAGTAAAGTGACGGGGGTGAAGGGAAAAGAGCTGTGTTGGCATTCAGAGAAACAGTGGACTTCTTGTTAGCTGGAAAGAGTGGTGCAGGTGAAAAGGGGGAGGAGGGTCTCGATGGTGGTGATTTATTTCCCATGTGATTTATATCCCCTGTCTGTCACCATGGCATTGTCATGGTGATCATTCATCATTTAGGTTGTGAAAACAGCTCCACCTGACAAAGGTAGGCGCCAACATTTGCAGCTGAGTTTGCGTAAACTTTACTCCTGAGCTCTGCTGGGAAGTTTTATTCAGTATGCATGCGAGAACATCACTTTCTGGATATTCATCTTATTCAGAATGACTAGAAGTTGAATATTAAACTGTCAGTGTCTCCTAAGGAAGCCGTTTTGGCTCTCGATCACGCATTTGACAATTCTCTCTTCTGCTTTCACTTTTGAAGACCAAAACAATCCTAACCTCCCTTTTCAATCAATCCTAACCTCCCCTCTTCCATTTCCTGTTCCTCCTCCTGCTCCCCTTCCCCTAGTTACTTGTGTGTGTGTGTGTGTGTGTGTGTGTGTGTGTGTGTGTGTGTGTGTGTGTGTGTGTGTGTGTGTGTGTGTGTGTGTGTGTGTGTGTGTGTGTGGACTCCTGGGAGCTATAGCTCTGGCCAACTGCCCTCCTGTTTCAATTAAACATCATTTATGGGCACGCTTTTTTTTCTTTCTTTTTTACAAGCGTTTTTTTATTGGCCTCGGCCTGTGTTTACTCATGACAGTAACAGCGCTGGAGTGGTTAACTGTCCTGCGTGTACTTTGCCATATATCTCCATCCAGTCTGTCTCCTGACACGCCGGCCAGAGGAGAGGAGGCAACAGACTCTTTACTGTCCACGACGCACTAACAGCCACCTTTCTGTCCTCCTGTCTGTAATATAGTGCTTTCAGTTCAGCTCAACTTATGTGAGGGAAGAACTGCAGTTTGTCTCTAAACTTGGCCTCTGATTGAGTTCTTTGCTGTTATCTACACATTTAAAATGTGATTCCAAAGTATAATAACTTCAATAACTTCAACAAAATACTGTGAATAAACTGCAGAAAGTGTCAGCTGTGACTCTGACTTTATCTGGTTTATCACAGTCAGCGAAGCACGAGAGAAGAACAGATGCAACACAATAAAACCCACTGTATGTGATTATACAGTAAATGGTGGCGTGGAATAAAACCTTCTCTTTAAAGGATTTCGTCGGTGAGCGTCTGTCGCCCTAGTTTTTGCAGTCTAGCCTGCCCTTGTCTGAGATGATTTGACCGATTCAGCATGTTGAATCAGCAGCAAAGTCCGTCGGTAAGAGAAATCACTGATTGGCTGTTCGGCTTAAATGAGTCGATACACTAGAATAGAAACGGAAGTGAGGAAAGAGAGCTTTTCATCCTCATGTCATCTGATCATTTAAATTATTGCTAAAAGACGAATACTACTGTTTATTCATAAAGTATGTTGAACGATAGTACGCCTATTGGTGGTAGTGCACAGTGTGATGAAGCCTAAATCTTTCTCTGGCACACTAAATAGTATCCTGCTATGGGTAGATATCTCGACCGCTGCATTAACTTTGACCACTCTTTTTGTCTGTCTCTAACTGTCTAACTTTATGAAAGTGCAGTACTAAATCGCTCTTTTAAGCTCAGTTTCGTCTAAAACACAACTTTGTCCCACACTCGGTCATAAGCCCAAATAAATCTGTGCAACATGAGGCATTTTGTTTGTGCAGAGAATTGGAAAACCCATGTTTGACACCTTGGCAGGACATCATTAGCATGCATCAGGGTTTATGGCTTTTGATGTCACCAGTGACATCATCAGTGCGAGACAAGACACGGGGGAATAGGGCTGACCGTTGGGGTGAGTGTTGTGATTGGCATAACTGGGCAGGGAACGTTATGACTAAGCTCATTTATAGAACACACCCAGAGCTGTAAAACATGCCATGTTAGCCCAGTGTAGCAAACCTCACCAGTTTAGAGTGCAGCTTCATTTTAAATCGTGTGAATAGATCAACACTAGCTCCATGTGCAATATTTAACCTACTTAAATCTGACTACACTATTAAATAGGTCACATTACTCCCCTGCCCCCGACTTAGTCGACAAACAAAAGCAGTCTGAACTCAAACTTTTTGAGTCCTGGCAAACCCTGTTATCTCTCTCTAAACAATTTAGTTGAAGCTCTTCTTTTTCCACCGATTACACTCCAAGAGTTGTTACCTCAACCCTTCAGACACAGCAAAGTCAGCATATAAATGAACTGGAAGTGGAATCTGTGAATTACAATCTCTCAGACACAATTGCGCCATTAGCGAATGTTTAGAAGATCCCACGGGGCAACAAAAACCACACACATCGTCGCTCGCACATGCACAACAGTCCCACACGCAAACACACACTCGACTTGTTTATCCTTCCATGCAGAACCAGACACGGTGCCTTGCAAGCCCTTAGTCAAACACAAGTAGACCCCTCCCTCTCATGAGCACTGACCTGGCGATGAACCATTCATTATCTGCTGCTCAATGCGAATGGTAGGTTGAGGAGCGCGGCCTTGACGGATGCTCTGACCTCATTGGTCAGTGGCAAGGAGTTAAGAGAAATTTCTGCTTCAAATGCAGGAAATAAAATAATAAGATTAGGATGGGGAGGAGGCACAGATGTCTGCTCAGAAATGAGATTTTTGGTTCCCTTGTAGAAGCCTCACTTATTAGGCAAAGATTGGTGAGGGGAGAGAGTCATATTCAGGATTAAGCTGTGGGTACAGCGGTCACTTGGCAGCTTTGTTAAACTTTAAGTCACCCTCCAACTACGCCCACCAGCCTCCCACCCTCCGACCTCCCCTCATCATCTCCCGGGGTTGGTGGGGTCTTATCTCCAGTGGATGTGGGCTCCTCTGGCTTCACACAAAGCCTCATGTTGACATTCCAGAGGACCGAGCCTTGTGCAAACACACCAGGCCCCACCAGATGGCTAAGGCGAGGGAGGACAGGACTAGGACCAAGGACGCGGAGGAGGACTCGGAAGGACGGGAAGAAACAGCGGGATCAGAATGAAAAGCGCTTTTACCACCAAAATGTCAGGCTACCCCAGCAATCCTCTCACACCTCCAGATGGCGCATGAAACAAACAAACGAATGAATGAATGAATGAATGAATGAATATATATATATATATATATATATATATATATATATATATATATATATATATATATATATATATATATATATATATATATATATATATATATATTCATTCATTCATTCATTCATTCGTTTGTTTCATACATACACCACTAAAGTGTTCCCCTTGTGTCCTCCAGCGACTGTCCTGGCTCCCTAAAGTCAGTCAAAGCTAATATTTGAGGGTCACTGGGTTAATCTTGAGGGCATTAGGAAACCGTGGAGTAAAACCCTCCAAATGAAAAACTCATTTAGGGCTTTGACTGAGCGTGGTGGGTCGTGTTTATCGGAGGAGGGCAAGAAAGTGTCAGCGCTCCATGAGTCCTTGGGGCATTTGAATTGGGGGGGAATAAAACAAAACCAGAATGCATTCACATTGATGCAATATGTGACAGCAAACCTTATTTTGGCAAATAAAAGTTATGCAAAACTAGGCGAGGACGAGTAATAAGGCATTTTGAATTTTAATTTCAGAGGAGCAAAGGTACTATGCTACATACACAGAGGTTTCATGGATTGTGTGAAACACTATAATGACCTTTATAGTAGTGTGTATTACAATAATCTGGCGGTACGTTGTGTATCATGATTCAGAGGTTACCATTCAATTTATTGTGACATGTTATGATATTGTAAGGAAGGCAATATATAGATAGATAGATTTTTAAAAATCTAATTTAATCTAGCTGTTATAGCATAAAGATCACACTGCCTTTTTTTGCCATCAGAACATTTACATTCATCACAGTCATCATAACATCCAACATCATAACACTATTTTGAGAGGCCTCATCTTTTTGCAAATGAAATTAAGTATTTTATTGTAGTATTGTATTAAGTATTACTCTTAAGTATTACTCTTAAGTTAATCTTTGCATGTAAACCTTCAGTTAAAAGTCAATAGTGTTTTTGAGAATCAATACAGTATCACAAAACATAATTTTACGATCCTTGATATTTTCAATATTTTCTTACATCTCTACTGCTCACTAACATTAGTTTATATTTTGGCCAATAAAAATTAAAAGCATAACTATATGAGACATGTAATCATACATTTAAAGTTGTAATTTCAGTGGATGAGGGGTCAGTGCAGCATATTAGAGCTGGAACAATTAATTAATTTGTTAACTATTAGTTTAATCCAATCGGTTTGAGTAATTTATGATTACACCCCTGCAACAACATAGTCGGGGGGTATATAGCACCCTCCGTCCTTCAGTCTGTCCTTCTGTCTGCTGTCATTTCTGGAGCTGGACTCAGAAACTACCTGACTTAGGAACATCTTTCAAAAGTCCAGCCCAAAAACTGTTTTTTTTTTTTTGTTTTGTTTTTTTAAGTTAAATTTCATTTCCGGAGTACAACTTGAAAACTCTTGGACTTAGGATCTTCAGATTTGGTATGATGGTTGACAGTGTTGCTGGAGCGGGTGAGCGGTGGTGTGACAGCCATGCTCACTTCTGCTGTTAATTTTCCAGCTTCTTAAATGTGAACTGGATGTCTTTGAGCTGTGGACAAAACAAGACATTTGAGGACGTCATCTTAGGCTTTGGGAAACACTGATCGATATTTTTCATCATTCACCAAACAGCTTAACGATTAATTCAGAAAATAATTGATAGATACCTGGGTATATAAACATTGAATTGAATTGAAGAGATTAGCCGATACCCGATCCAGCTATCTGAGTCAATATCTGCCTGATATCTGATCTGGTATCAGTGCATCCTTAATGAAAATAATTGTTAGTTGCAGCCCTATAGCATATAAAGATGAGTATATGGTCATTTAAATATTTATGATCTAAATTCATGCTTTAAATATGCTGTTTTCCTAGAACACAAACATCATCATTGAAGGCTTTCCTAGGAGTTGTCTGTTTTAAATCAATTGTTGGTTGCCGTCACATGGTCACTGACTGATGACTGAGGTCATAGGTAACCCATCTATTTATTTACCCCTACATCATTATCAATATGTAAACACAGCTGATAATGTGAGCTAGACCTAGCTTTGCTCTAAGTTGGGACCCGTTGCGTCACATTACTCGACATCAGATAAAGTGTATTTGTCTCATAAGTGTAGTCGCAGCTCAGAGGGCGTTTTGTCAAGATGGGACAAACTAATCCTGTATTTGGTCTCCCTGCCTGGAGTTTACCCTCCCTGCTCCCTACTACCCGCCTGTGTGCCGTCGGCCTACAGCACAATACACTGATAGAAGTGTGCAATAGCCAGTGTGGATATCCGGCTGCCTTTCTCTCCGCTGCCCCCTTTTAATGAGGGTGTATGGTGCTGTGGTTTATCTTTCCAATCCTCCTCCGATCCTCCAGGGCTGGAGCGCCCCCCCCCCCTTTTACTCTATGGAAAAAGAGGAATGTTTTCTGACTGACTTTTCCCTCCAATCCCGGTTCAGGTTCCGGAGACATGAGGGGACACGTCCATTAGAGGAAGACTCACTAGTGTTTATTCAGAACAAGTCCCAACCTGCTAATAGAGGGGATCAAGATTTATGTTAAAGCACTTTTTCAACTTAATAGACGGCTCACCTTGCCAAGAACTGTTGTTGCTCTCATTCTCGCTGGTTTGAGTGTATGTTTTCCAAAAAAATGTTTGACTTTCAGATCCCGTTGTGTTACTCTCCATTCAACAGTTATTTCACAGCATGCTCTAATCTTCAGTTTATTTTTAGCCACACTAGCTCTTAGGGTGGCACTGTCGGTTTGTCCACCACAATAATCCAGACTTAAATATCTCAGTAACTATTGTGGGGCTGCAGCTAATGGTTATTTTCATTTTCGGTTAATCTGTCGATTGTTTTCTCGACTCATCAATTAGTTGTTTGGTCTGTTAGCAGTTAAGCCAAATGTTAATCTGCAAAATGACATTTCTTTTTTTTCTCAGATATTACGCTGTTTCTTACTGGTATTAATGGAATCTAATAGTGGTTGAAGCTTCATCAGTGTTGTCAGACTGCGGACTGTCCTACTGCTGAATTGATTTAGTATAGAAAATAATGCGTTTGGAGCTTTGAGGTTAATTCTAACTCATGGCTCTGGATATTATGCTATTATTGTTAATCAGCAATAACATAAAACTCTGTTGAATGTCCTCGTTATGAATGTCCTGAATAAGGAGAAACCCACTGTTATGTCTCATTGTCAATTAATCTGACAGTTATTTTCTTCATTAATTGATTAGTTGTTTGTTTCTCATTGTTTCCCAAAGCTCAAGATGACATCCTCTAATGTCTTGTTTTGTCCACAACCAAGATCCAAGATATTCACTTTCATGTCATAGAGGAGTAAAGAAACTAGAAAATAATCACATTTAAGAAGCTGAAATCAGAGAATTTTGACAATTTTGAACGATTTTGGTGACTTTCCCACTAGATTTGTGATTTTTAGTCATCTGTTGGACGGATTGCCACGAAATTTGATGTTGACATTCACGTTACCCACAGGATGAGTTGCAATAACTTTGGTGATACCTCATACCTTCATTTTACATTTTAATTTGTGCAGAAGTTTTGTTTATGGCAAAATACCTTCAAGCCTAATTAAAGTCCCATTAACATTGCATATTTGCGTATATCCAAAAATCCTGTTTATATCCAACCCTCATAATCTTTAAAAGTGGGTGTGTTTCTCCTTTTAGGCATGCATCTCCGTGAACTGTCGGCTAGTTGGTTTGTGTACAACACACAGAACTGGCCGTAAACAGGCTGCGTGCTGCAAACTGTTGTAATAACCCCAACTGAGATGCATAATAATTCAGAATAAAGGCTAGTTCAGAATATCCGAACAGACTGTTACCGGCATCAAATTCGTAATATTGTCATATAGTGGAATAGTAATATTATATAATAATAGTGGAATATTAATGTGCATGTAAACATAGTCCCTGTGAGCATGTTAGCATGCTGACATTAGTATTTAGCTTCAGGTCTATGAACCTTATCACATGATTAATGCTTATATTGAATTATACTGTTCTTCAGAAGCTCTCCACAATGTTGGGAGAACATTTCTGCTCCCACTATTACTACGGATGAGCACATCCACTGCTGCCACTATCAGTCACCCTCGCTCATAGATCAGCTTTGATTAACTTACATCAAATCAGATAAATCAACTACACCCACTATGCTGAATTAAATTTGTTCCCGATAAGAGAAATCAATCAGCTAATCAGAGCTCCTATTAGTCTAACAAAGACAGATCGAGACACAGAGACACGCTATCACGACAATGAGGAGTCCCCAGTTCATTAACAAAATTGCTTTGGCCAATGGCATGACTTCAGTATCTAACTTGATCGCATATATTCTGTGTTTGTGCTGAGCGTGGCAGTTTGGTGTCCAGGTTAAAGGTAAGAGGTTTTAAGGGGGGACACTACAGGTGCTGAATAGGGTACAAACTTAATATATATCATCGTGAAACTTCCCAAGTTGATAACTTCCATTAAGTTTTCTGAAAATGTATGTTTAAATCTACAAATCACATTAAATATGTGCTAATTTTCATACATTTCCAGACCAGAAATCTGAACTTTGGATAAAACAGGTTCAAAATACTTGTGTCGTTTTCTTTACAAAAGAGAGTCAAAGGTTTTTACTTTTTGGAGTTATTCCTCCATAAATCAGGAAATACAGCTGTAAAAAATCTGCATGATTTAAGGAATAAAATGTTGTATAAATCAGGGTATGACTCTGAAAGAAGACATGTTATGGAATCAGAATTGACCAGTGTATGAAAAACGATGTTTTTGCCTGGGTGTCTCCCCTTAAGTAAAATGATGCCTCCAATAAGAGTAAAACTAGTTTGAAATACGGAAACAAGTCTTCTATCTACTTTCTGAGCCCCTGCCGAGTCCAGTTTCTGAGTTAATTGCAGTTATGGCGAAAACTCCTTCTCCACACATGGAAAGTACAGAATCAAAGCATACAAGCAAAATACTTTCTCCTAAAAAGTACTGAGCACTTTGTAAGGACAGCTAAATCACCTCTGCCCATATCAGACACAGAGGAAAATAAATGTAGCTCAGAGGAATGTGCAGTTTAATGATAACACATTCTTCCAGCTTAGACAAATAAAGCAGCTTTATCTCTCAGTTCACTGCAAAAACGCACAGCTTTCATAATAAACACCAAACAAAGTCAGAGATTAGGACAAGAATAGATTTTTTCCATCGTTTTATTTTTGCAAATGTGGCACAAACACTTGCAAAAAGAACATCTTAAAGTTGGTCCAGTAGAAAAAAAGACAAAAAACACTTGAATGATTTAATACTTTGTTTTTTTTTTTTAGCTTTCAATTCTGTCAAGTAAATTTGGAGTCTATATTTTGTCTAAGTGAGGGAGCAGATTGCTACTAGGCATTTCCAAAATCGTTTTCTGTCAATCGTATAGAAATATCCAGAAATCAATCTTGTTTCCTAAAGCAAAGCTAAGAAAAAGTAAAATGGCATCAACATCTACATAGAAAGGGATTAGCTGACTATAAAATGTACAGTTTTTTAAAATTTAACTTAATATTCACATTCATATATATAAAACTTACAAAACCTGGATCTTTCAAACCCACTAAAAATAGCCTTTTCTGTTACTGCTGAAAGATCATTTTAAATTACCATATATTTAATGGATTATTTATGTATTATCTGCATCATTAATTTCATCATTTCTGCCATTTTTGTTCTTTTTTTCAGACGTTTTTTTTGATTCATTTAAAAAAAAAAAAACATAAGTCAATAAATTAACATGCTACCTCAGTCCCTGAAAGCCAATACTCAACTGTGTTACTGAGTGAGAGTATAACAGGGTGTGTGTGTGTGTGTGTGTGTGTGTGTGTGTGTGTGTGTGTGTGTGTGTGTGTGTGTGTGTGTGTGGAAATATAGGACATAACCTGTTAGAAAACCTGCCTCAAACTCAAAGTAGGGTGGGGAGGGTCGGGGTTATTTCGGAGTCCATACAAAAAATAATTCATTGTAAATATATAATATATATTTATACATTTTTGAATATATTTACAAATATACCCAGCACTATACATTATACTGTGTATTTTTTCTCTCCAGAATAATTGGGAAGGTGTATCAAGAGAACTGAAAAAGAAATGCATCAATATTACAAAATAAACAGGAGAGCAGTTTCTATATGTGCTCTCCTTCTATTCCTCTGTTGTGTTAGTTGACGCGCTGTCTCTCAGTCCATTTCCTATTCATCATCCTCTTCTAGTCCCTTGTTTTTAAAGTTCATATCGGTCCATACATTCCTCCAGGAGCTAATCACAGTCTTGGAATGCCAGCCACTGGAATGGGATCAACAAACGAGTACCGTCGTCGATGGTAAGAAAGAAAACCTCTCCGTACCAAGATGAGAGCCAAACTGAAATGTCTGTTTATGTGAAGGGAGAAGAGGAAGAGGAGGGTCCCCGGGGAACTCATTCAGTTAGTAAAAACAGCTTCTGTCCTCTCCTTTAAGACCTCATGTGAATATGTAGTGTGTGTGTGTGGCAGTATGAGTGTGTGACAGCAGCGCTGCCACCAGCCCAGTCCCATCTGGGTCCATTAGTCCACTGGGAGCCAGAGGGGTGAGGTGGGGGGGGTTGTGTGTCTGTGCTACGTTTGTTTTGGGACGCCGAGGGTTAAGACTGGGGCGGGTCAGGCTGGGGGCTCATGTTTTGACGTTTCCATTGATGTGCTGGTACTTGGGGAGGCAGGGCTCGTCCGGTAAGGGATCGTGGGAAAACACGGAGTCGTCACCGGAGGAGCAGGAGCTGCGAGTGTCGGGGAAGCTGGGGGAATACTGCTCTGTCGGGGCGCACAGGTCCAGATACTCCTGTGGACACAGGAAAGAGAGGGCTGGGTGAGATAATTTACACTCAGACACAAGCTCATATGTTACAAAGACGCGTTGAAGGAGTGAGAGGCAAAAGACCTGGAGCTAACAAGAACATAAATATAGTGCTGAAACCCAGTCAACAAGACCAGGGACTTTCCAGGGGAGGCTGACAGAGAGTATCACCTTCATCATATTTATCTAAACCATGCCAAATCACCCTGGAAGGCTTTATGGAACAGAACAGAAAACATAATCTTAAACTGGATACTGTATGAAAATATTTGCAGGAACAATAGGTAGTAAATTGAATGTTGGACGGCTGGCTGAAGATAGCAGGGTCGGCCTAGCTGTGGTTTTGGTCCACTACAAAGTGGTTTAATGTGGTTGGGAAGAGAAGTATACGTTTAGACCAGAGCACTGGGGCACTCCGGCTTTTACAGCATCCCTTCGCATCAATTCAGTCCAAACAAAGCTGACATCTGAAACACCCAACATAAACACTATAAGACGGCTAGAAAAAATCAAGAAGCTGGCAGAGCACGATGCTCACGCCCTCCCCCCAAAAAGGAAGATGAAGGAAAATGAAACCCCAAGAAAAGCGTTTTAAAGCTGTTCTGGTCTGTTCGTTTTTTTCCTCCTGCTTGTTTTTCATGGCCGCTATTGGGACTAGTTGTGAGAAGGAAGAGTTCTTGGGGTTTTCTAGAAAATGAGCGCTGGCTTCCATTTTCCCAGCTCAACACGAGAAGGCTCACATTACTAAAGACCTCCACATCTGCCAGCGGTTTGGGGCAGAGGGAAAGGAGGAGGGGGAAAAAAGGCAAGAAAAGGGTGCTTTATTACATTTCAAAAGTTCAAACTCAAAGTTGGGTTTTTTTGGCATAAATTCATGACGTTCCAGCTCCAAGAGCAGACGAGTCTTGACAGCTTTCCATCGGCGGCCTCTTTTCAGGTCTGCACTCGGATATCACATGAGACAGGAAGGGGAATGGAAAGAAACGTAGGCCATTGTAGGGAGCGAGGCATGAATGTGATGATTGGGCAACTTCACTGGGCCGTAGCGGCCATGTTGGGCCTGGATCAAATCATCCGGCCATTTTTTCGGTCACCATTTAGGCCTCGTGTCAGCAACGTGGCTGCTAATGCTTCTGAAGCTTTCAGCAGTATTCTGCTGAACACTGCATGTACTGGCAAGAGCATCATTTAGTTTGGACTGAGAAACATGTTACTGTGTGTAGGAATTTATCATATTATTCTGTTTTATTGTTATGAAATACCGGACTCTTATTTGCCAGGAAACTCTAGGGTTTGTGTAGCATGATTTCTGACCACCCTGAATCCAGGAACTTTGTGTGTGAGGACGAAGAGAGAGAGCAGCTCTCACCTCGTTGGTGTTGAGGGTGAGGATGCGATCCAGATCTTCTACTAGCTGCTTGAAGGTGGGTCTGTGGGATGAGATGGCATGCCAGCAGTCTTTCATCATCATGTACCTGAGAGGGGAAAAAAACATGTTTACTCAAACAGAAGAATGGATTAAGGGAAGGAGAACCGAGTAATTCAGGGAAGTTTAGCTTGTCCAAACTCAAGCTGTGCCACTCTTCATCTACCTCATATTCAAGCTTCAACATTTGCTGAATGATTTCTGCCTCTGGACTCAAGCCTCAGTGACAAAGAATAAATCAAAACGGCAGATGTTCATCTGATTTATGCCATCAGACATAGAGCTAATTTTGATGGCCTGCTGCAGATCACAAACATGCCTCACTATAATACAATGTGCGTATGTGTTATGCACTGCCATTGTGTCTGTCTCCACTTTGTTTGCCATCAACCCTCTCAGTGTGGCACAGTGGCAGAGCTGTGCCATTGTCCGCTGCCTGCAGAGGACTAATTGTGAATGAGGACACTGATAGCAGCCAGTCCCAGCTGTGCAGAGCCCTGACAGAGTGGCCACAGAGCCCCAGGGTCATGGATCTGATGGAGACTGGGGTGGCATGAGGGTCTGGGTGACAGTGTGGTTCGGGTGGATGTAAATTTGGGAGAAAACTGATTCTTACAGCTCGTTGGTGCAGTTGCCAGGCTTGTCCATGCGATGTCCCTCTTTGAGCAACTTGAAGAGCTCTTCAACAGGGATGCCGGGGTAGGGGGAGCCCCCTAGGGTGAAGATCTCCCACATCAGCACCCCAAATGACCAGCTGGTGAGACAGAAAAATGTAGAAATACATTTCAATTACTATTAGGCCCAATGAGTGTTACTTTCCTTTGGCCTACAGATCATTTACATAGATTCGCTCAGCCAAAGTTTGGAAACAACTTGAACAGTGTGTCCGCCGTGGTGTCAATGCCCTTTTTCTGCCGTCCGGTGGCTTGTGGCGCAAACCCGCTCCCAGTGCCACTCTGGCGCTGATCTCAATGATGGCTTTTGTGCCCTGCTGGCCGGTCAAACAGGCTGGCATTGTCCAGTCGCACCACACCAAAACAAACAGTGGACCACCCACAGCAGGAGAAAAAGAGGAGGGAGAGGCCCGGAGATGGCTAGTGACTATTAACTACTTCCTCATCCTGGTCGTTAAATATTAGCGATTCCACGCCGCTGATTTCCATCACTGTCACACTGCATGTTTAAATTAGAGAGCTGGATCCGCAGCGTCTCAAATGAATCACTCCTGCACTGACAGCATGCTTGATTCATGTCCACACAAAGGCCATATTATAACACGCAGACGTGCTTCTGGGCATGGGCAGCCACAGGCCATGTTAGTTGTCCAACCAGGCCAAGTAGGCATGGACAGGCAGGTTGGGGCGTTTATCACCTCCTCCATCTGTTTACACAACCAGCCCTGGGTTTGTTCTCTCCTCTATCACTGTTGTATCTCCACACTTCTTGACACACTTGTCTCTCCGTGCTGCTTTGTAACCGTCTCTCAGTGCTTGTCAACCTGTTGCTCCATGAAGTCAACCAACCTTGACTGACCAAATAAACACACTAACCAACATGCCCCAGGTCATTTTACCTGACTGGGTGTTCGGCCTTCCTAGAGGTTACTTGCTGTATGTGTTCTGGCCAGCTAGATGCATTAAAGTGAATCTGTATAAGCATGATTTGTATTCTAGATTCATACTCTGGAGTCGTATTTAAATCTCATTACATTCATATCTCTAGTAATTAGGTTGTACGTTCTCAATATCGACTGAAAGCAACGTGCATACGAATGTCAGAAAATCAGTCAATACATGATGTACATACATCTGTGGATCTGACTGTAATATGAAGATTCAAGGCTCTGAAACAAGGTAGAGAAGCTAAAGGAATGCATTTATTTTATTTGGGGAGGTGGGGCCTCCACCAAGCCTGACCATGATGCCGTCTCTCTGGGCTTGAACCGCAACTCTTTCCCTAAGCCAGCCGGCGCCGAGTCCCCTGGGCCCATTTTTCAAAACAGCAAGTTTCATTGGAATTCATGTATTCATTTAATCTGATGTCATGTATGGATCGCCCACGCTTCTGGTGATGTTTGAGCCCACAGCCCTCCATCCTCCAATGCCCCTCTCCTCATCTTCCCTCTCCCTTCATACGCCATGTGAAAAAGCCAATTACTAAAAGTGAGTGATGAAACGTAATTAGCAGCGAGCTGATAGAAAGGACTACAGTAGGCACTTCATGCCTGCAACCCCCCCGTTCGGCCCCTGTGCTCCCCCAGCTTATTGATTGGTGCTGCGCCATGAAACATGAAGGGCATGATGTGTATGTACACATATTATTTATGTGCACACACAAACATGGACAGTAGAGAGATCCTCTATCCAAGTGCTTAACTGGATGAGCGCTATGTTTAGCGTGCTACTGGTGTGTGACTCATAGACACACACACAAAATCTCCTTTCCCAGGGGTCAGCATGCGAGGCATTTATCTAATTGCCACATACGCTTTCTGCCGCCAGTGTCTGGAGCAGAAACTTCAAACAACACTGTCAGGACGCATAAGACTCAAACACCAAAAAGAGAGGGACGCTCTTCCTTTGTTCTGTTTTTAGAATGAGTACTCTTGAACTTAAAAAAAGAAAAGAGAGAGCGAGACAGAGACGGGTCAGCAATTCACATACCACATGAATGAAAGTAAGAACGGCAGGGCGAAAAGAGGAGGAGGAGGAGGGGAGATTATTTTGATGATGGAACGGCTCCAAAACGATGAGCCACATGTTCAAAGTGTTGCTGAATGAGGAGAGGAGAGTGAAGACGGGATGACAGGAGGTTAAAGGAGGAGGATGAGGCCCGCACTGCTGCAGCATTGTTGCGTTTAGACATGTGCGGAGGCCCAAAAGGAGGGGAGACTTCCGAGCCAGAGCCGGAGGAGCGAGGGGTGAGTCGGTGGGGGAGGAGGAGGCGCTGGTGGGCTCCGGGCTCCTTCCAGGGCCCTTTGAAGCCGGTCAGATTAGTAACACGGCATTGGCTACAAGTCTAGCGTGAAATCCTCACTTTTGCCACAGACCGGCCAGTGCCGGCCCCCCAATAGGTGGCCACCCCCCACCTAACACTCACCAGTGCTGCACCAAAACACCGCACCCACTCCCAGAAAAACAAGCCTCTGAATCTGACTGCAGGCTACAGCAAATCAAAAATGTGTTTTACTGTATGAGACGGTTTATTTCTATCACTGATGTGTGTTAAACTCTATTCTATCATGTAATTGTGTTTATGGGACACATAAACAGTTTGTTATATACTTACACGTCACTCTGGTGTGTGTAGACCCGGTCAAACAGCGCCTCTGGGGCCATCCATTTCACCGGGAGGCGCCCCTGAGGACACAAACAAACATGAGGTAAAAAAAAAAAAAATCTACACACAACCATCTCTAGATTTCTGGCCTGATGAGCAGCTTTGAGTTCATCCACTGCCGGGAGATCTCATTACTCCTCCTGGAAAGGCCGATACGTGAAAAGCAGCCTGGGGAATATAAGGCACTAGAGCGACTGTCTGGAAGGAGGATTTCCCAGAGGAACGTTTACACTGTTACAGCAATAGAGCTGATAAACAGGGTCACAGATAAAGGAGAGAGTTTATCTCCATGTGCCATTAAAACACTGGCTGCGAGGCTAAGCATAGATGACAAGACGGCCTTGGTCAATATCTGTGTGGTGGGCTAATGGCAAGAATAATCTCATCAGAAATTAATTACTAACGGAGGGATAACACCTAAAGAAGTCCATATAAAACAGATGTCAGCTGCTAAATACTAACCTTACTACTACAAATGTATACAGGAAAAATGGCAGGAAACAAATATATATTAGGGCTGTCAAAGTTAATAATATTGATAATAACATAGAGATAATAGCAAGTTAACGCAAATGCATTGTAACGCCACTATTTTCGTTAACGCATTAATGCAACTTGTTATTTTTAGGTTAAGGTGCATTTTGAATACATGAAAAATGTGCATTAATTTGCGATTTAATCAGTATTAACTATATTAATCAATTGACAGCCCTAGAAAATAACAATTATTTGCAGCTCTACAAGCAATTCTAAGGGTGGCAGCATAGTATGCACACATGTATACATGTATGCACACACACGTACACATGTAAGTACATACACACACCTATAATTTTGAGAGTGAAGCTGCTGTTGCTGCAGACGTGCCCACATATACTATATGCAAAAAGTGTTGGTTTTCATTCATTGCATCACTTGTTGTGCGCCTACACTACATTTACAATGATGGCTTTGTCTAGATCAGTTAAACGCAAGTAATCATCATTGTCGCTGCCGTCATTGTCCTAATCATCATTACCATCAACATCATCGCATGTAGTTGTTGTTGTTGTCAGCTAGTTCTCTCTGCATGCAATGAAAAGCCACCCATGCATGCTAAATGAGGATGTGCCGGCAATGCTGCTCTGCGGTGGGAAAGAAAGACACCACTGGGCCACTGTGGAAGTGTCAATTATGTTGTAGCTGCTCCCCTCTCCCTCTCACTCTGTCTCTCTTTCTGGCTAATTGTATAAGTGTCTATGGAACTAAAGGAACAAGAGACTGAGGGATAAACAAGGCCGAGTCTCCAGAAGCACTACATTCACAGGCTGCCTGGGAACCTGCAGCTTCTGCCAAGACACCAGCCGAGGGGCAGAGTGGGATAGAAAGATGAGGGAAGGGAGGGAATTAGAGAGACGAGTGGACTGATCTCACACTGCGGCTCTCAGAAACATTCCACTCCCTCAGTGTGGATGTGTGGCGCGCAGGTCGAGGACTCACATTGGTCGTCTTTTTATAGTAGTCGATGTTATGGACGTCCCTGGCCAGGCCAAAGTCAGCGATCTTCATGACGTTGCTCTCTGTGACCAGGACGTTCCTGGCAGCCAGGTCTCTGTGTATACACTGGGATGGATAGAGTGAGAGATGACAGGGGAGGGGTTACAGAGTGGGCAAAGTGAGGGGAAAAGAAGAATAAGACAGTTACCTCATTCCATAAATACATCTGCACTGAAACAGGTGTATACTTCATTTGGAATGGTGTTAAGATGTTTGTAATCCTCTGTCATAGGTAGCACTGAATAACATGACGCCACGGCGACTGCACCGACACAGACATGTCTGGATAAGTCGGGATTCCTCACATACTTAAGCACATATATGGTCGAAGTTGTTTCTGTGCATCAGTGCGCATGTGCAAGCATGTACGTGTGTGTGTGTGTGCGTGAGAGACGGTACGCTCTGTCACATTCCAGCAGTGAGAGGGAGCGTGAGGCTGCGTTTGGCCAACATGGCCGTATCTCCATTGTGAAACCCTTACAGTTCGTCTACACAGAGGGGCTTTTGTGGCGGAATGGGAGACAAAGCAGGGATTGGGCAGGGGGTCGGAGACGTGTTTTTAGGAGACAATATTCCCACAGTGACGCACATGCAAGGCTCCCTACGTCAAACCTCGCTGGATACATCAAACGTGTCCAGGCAGCCAGCAGGGGACCGATGTGAGAACGAGACATGTGGTGTGTTTGTGTGTGTCCTTACCTTCTGTGATGCTAGGTACTCCATGCCCCGTGCCACCTGATAAGTGCAGGAGACCAGGTCTTTGAAAGTAAGCTGTTCATCGGAGACGCGGGCGATGTCGTAGGAGTACTCCATGCCAGGCGGCCGGCGGGCTCGGAGGTACTCCCTAAGGTTGCCTTTAGAGGCGTACTCCACTATCACATAGAGGGGGCCTGCAGCGGAGAAAAGACCCACCTTATTGACCATGAATGATTCCCTTTGAGAGGAAGTGACACTGAACAAAATTCAGAGTGATTTTTATTATATTATTATAATACAGTAAATATTTGTCTCGTTGAATGTTAAGTCTTTAAATTTTATACTGGAGTGAATGAAATTTCTGTTCAAAAACACAAGAATGTCTGTATGGAAAACACCTCCCTGGCAGTGCATTTCAAAACTTCAGATTTAATTTGTGCTGCAACTAACGATTATTTTTATTGTCAATTAATCTGTTGGATACTTTCTCATTTAAGTTGTTTGGTCTATAAAATGTTAGAAAATGGTAAAAAATCTCTATCAGTGCTTCGTAAGATGACGTCCTCAAATGTCTTGTTTTGTCCACATATCAAAGATATTCAGTTTACTATGAAAGCAGTAACGTAACCAGAAATATTCACATTTGACAAGCTGGAATTGGAGGATTTTGACTTTTTTTTCTCTCTTAAAAATTTTCTCACACCGAATAATCGATTATCAAAATACAATACAAAATACTTTAACAGTTGACAACTAATCGTTCTAATTTAATCCACTCCAGAGAAAAGATGCACTTAGGTGTGAACAGGCTCGGGCATAGTTGCAAGTGGACTGCATATTATTTCTTTTCATTTTTCACACAACCTTGACTCTACTGATCTTCGTGAATAGCTTTGAGAAATATAAAACTTTCTTAAGAGTGCTGCTCAGCTTTATCCACTCTTCACATCCATTTAAAATCCAACCTCTTCATATGATGTACAAATGGTTTCTAGCCTCCTCCAGCTTGTCCTTCACTACCTGTCTGATGTGGTCTGATGACACATTTTATGAATTTGTTTGAAGTGAGCGGCAACCTTTAGTAAAACATTATACGTTAACATGGCAGATGACTGAATACTAACCGATACTAACCGCAGTAACTTTTTAAGGTACTTTATGGTACGATAAGTTGTGTCCCATCTCACTCACCGTCTTGTGTACAGGCCCCCAAAAGATTAATGATGTTCTTATGTTTGCCAATCATCTTCATCATCTCCATCTCTGACACCAGGTCAGACAGGTCTTTCTCAGTGGCGTCATCTACGAACAGAAGAAGTTGAAGGTTGTCAGCAAAACAAACGCAGCTTAGTACTGTCTTCCTTTAACCCGTTGACTCAATATCTGCCCCCCGAGCCAACACCTTGTTATGTAGGTGCTTCTGATTAAGTGCGGCTGACAGACAATGTGGGCTAAAGTTACTGCAGCGAGGGAAGCTCCTCACACAGACTACAGAGGCATCCTTTCAGTGCCAGAGGGAGGGAGGACGAGGAATTAAAGACGTTCAATCTGGATTCATTATCTGCTGCACAGGCTCCTTTTTCATGGGCCTGATTGAGCAGCACAGGTATCCAGACGGTCCGAATGGCGTTGCCTGCATTCCTTTGCACCATTACCTTCCTTATAAAGAGCAGATTCTCATTGTCAAGGTTGGTCCACTAGCCTGCTGCTGTAGCTGATCTAACCGCCCCCTAACCCCAAACCAACCCAGTACCCCCTCCTGCTGCTTTCATTAATCACAGCAGTGCTGCTAGTGTGACTTGCCTCTTTGTGTGGGTGCTGACTGAGCTCCAGCCAGCTGCTGCTCTGGGGTCAGGTATGTGACCGCCCCTAACCCTTACCTACACTACTCACCTCCCCCTAGCCGTCACTCAGCAACCACCAATAACGAATAATAATGACAGCCCCAGGCTCCGCCTTGCACCTCTGCTGAACCCTCACTGGAGCGTAAATCAAATATAAAATGTACTCAGGTTGCCCACCAGACATAATGAAGCCGTGTGCGTTGCATCCCAGTGGTCTGATTTGAAGCACAAGTCAGACATTTACGGTTACAACCTTGCTGTGATTGTGCAGCGAGAGGAGACCCACTTACCTTTCAGCATCTTGACAGCGACAGTTACGGCCTCCTTGGGTTTGTCCTTATCGATGCCCAGGGCCTCTGCCATTACAACTTGGCCGAAGCATCCTTCACCTAGGGGCTTGCCCAGGGTCAACCTGCAGCCAGCAGACACAGAGGAGGGAAACAAGGAAAACAGACAGGAAGCTGTTTAGCCGCTGAAACCCAAACTGAAACTCATCGACTTGACCTGACTGTGGCATCGATTCACTCCCGTCGCAGAAATAAACCGGTTAGATAGAGCGAGAGGTAACGAAACCAGGCACCAGGCCAGCTTCTCAACCTCGCCCTGTGCTTTTCTTCACTAGCTCATGCTCTCTGTTTCAATCAGATTGTGTCTGTGTGAGTGCTTTATTGGCGTGGTGACTGCAGCCCGTGCCAGGGCAGTAGGTAGGAAGGCAGACATGGCAGCGATAATCACCTGATAAAGCCAGGGAGAGGCACTCTTTTCTAAACTGTTTACCCTGCCTTGGCATGTTCCAGTATACACTCTTTACAAGTCATTACACAGGGCCTAGCTTAGCCCTGACACATTAGCCTGTGACTGATGGACCTCTGGCTTCATGGTGCCGTACAGGTGGGCCTGACTACAATACCAGATGGAAATTTAAGTACTATTTTATTGTAAGCCATGTCACAGTCACTGCTGTGTTTTTAACTTGTCCAAACTGTATTAGAATGATTCATAGAGTGAGGAAATTACATTCACATCAAGGTATGATAGTTTGAATTTTCAGTTAGTTTTTATTTTAGTTTAGTTTTGACTTTTCAATTTCATTTTAGCTTAGTTTTCAGAGCGTGTTTGCTATTATTATAATACGGCTTTGTTGAATACTGACACTGATCACAATCACAGCATTCTGCGGTCAGTTATTTCTTTATAACAGAGCATTGCTATGTATAATATAACAGACCGCGGCTATGGATTCATTTCCAATGTTGAACTCTGGCGGACCGTTTATGTGTCAAGTTATTGATTTCTTAAATAAATAGCTGGGTAATAAGTGGGATAATGTACAGCTAGTGGGTCATTATTGTGAAATAAACCCCTTATAAGGGCGGTGTGGCACCCTGACACAAAGTGGGGTTTATTTATTTAACGCTTTCTTAAGTTTAGTTTCAGTTTTAGTTTTTATATATTTAGTTTTACAGTAGTTTTAGTTTGTTATGGACCAGGTATAATGTTTCAGAAGCGTATAACTATAAACAAACAAAATACATGGTTGGAGAACTGTGTAGGAGTGGACATAATGTCTCACATTTAATCTTAGCGCTACTTTAGTGTCCGATGTGAAGCAATAGCCGCATAGTGCCACCTGGAAGGTCAAGTCCATTTGGTTTCTGTGGTTCATGTCACAAGAATTAATGGAAATTCATGCCGTCTCCTTTTCTGGTACTGATATAGATAAAAACCTGAAATTAATTTATGTTCAATTTTATTTTTATTTGTTTTTAAATGAGGCAGCTGTAGTTTTTGATTATTATTTGATTTGTTATTGATAACATTGATAATATTCAGCCACTAGATGTCACATTCTCCCTCCCCCATTCCATTTACTTCGCAACAAGTCGTTGCCAGGCACTCAACGTCAATCTCAGCCATTTATCAATTTCTTTTTCCACACTAACTGACGACCCAGAGAAAACACACGATACCAGTGTTGTTTTACTTTTGGCTCACAAGCCTTCTTAAAAATGGGAACAGGTCAGATATTTTCCACAGCGATAAACAAAACATTCATTTTGGACCTGCCAAAATTTTTTAAATGATTAAATCACAATTATTATTTTTAGATATTTTCAAGAAAAGCCATACTTATTTGGCACTTTCTAAAGATTCTATGGATGTATTATTTTTTAAAAAATATTTTTCACAAAGCAATATTATCAATATGACCTTTACAGATAGTGTTTTTATTTAATTTCAGTTTACTACAAATATTTTTCACTGCTTATTTTTCTTTTTGGGTCAGTTTTAGTTTAATATAATAACCGTTGCTCACACACACAAGCTCCTTCTCAGATCTGACCTTTGAACTAGCAGTGTACCTTGGTGTTTTCTCATTTGATTGACAGGTGTAGCCCCACCCCTAAGGCCCGGCGTCTGAACTATGTAAACACTCGCACTGCTTGCCGCAAAGCCTGGAGCCCGAGGCCGGCGCCCTGCTGTAGTAACACAATCCCCTATCTGTCCACACACTCGCCACGCTCAATGGCATCCATTCTGTCCATCCAGCCACACATAATCAATGTTATTTTTCCCTCCATGCAAACCACAAACGCTAGCATTCCTCTGCATTATGCGACTCCAACATGATCCCTCAGGCGCTGGGATGACAGGCGAGGAATAAAGACCCAAACAGAGAAGCTGGGAGATTTATTCAGCCTAGATAAAGCATCCTGTTTGGTGGATTCATCAATTAAAATCAAAACTTTTCCCCAGAATGCCATTCTGCATGCACACAAGAGTCTTGCTCAGGTCAGGTTTTTTCTTACATTGATGCATGATGGTAAAATTTATGATCCAGCCATTTTTTTTTTACAGCTTTTTACAACCATTTAAACAAAAGACAGGTGTTTATGGTTGGAGATTTTCCCTTTTCTTTCAAAGCCAGAGGCCTCAAGTGGGTATGAAACTACTCTAACCTTTATGTCCTGCTAAAGCTTATCACCGGCCGCTGCAACTGTGACCAATCCAAACCTCAGCTGTGCTAATTCCTCTGGTATGAAACCGAGCAAACACCCGCAACCCAAACATGCAGACGAAAGCTGCGAGTGCTCACCAGTAATTAGCACCGCTCCATTCCTCCCCATCAGCAGCATGTGTGTGCGACTATGTGTGAGTGAGAGTGTGACGCAGCAGTGGTTGTAACGATGAGGTGGGGCAGGGTGCCAAGTTCAGGTCATTTTACTACAGCACCAACAGATGAATCAGTAGCTTTATCTCAGACACCACAACCATTATTCAGCAGTTACTCATTATTGCCTGCTGTTTATCAGTGTTAATGGCTCTCTTCACATAGAACAATAGTTATCTGATCATTCAGCAAACCAGATAGAATCACACAGACGCTCATTATGGAGTAATCTTTGACTTATCGGCTACTGTAATGCACCCCGTTCACCAAAGATAGTTGTGTTCGCACTGAGGACAATCGCTGACGGTGTAGTGCTGAAAGTTATCATGCATACTGTTGAACAGGTACTGTATGAGTGTGTCAGTGTGTATACCCCTTTTAGAGAAAACTGGCACTGCAAAGCAGATCCGCATTTTGAAGGATTTGTAACGCTTTATGCAAGAACTGAATCAGATTTACATAATTATGTATTTTGCATTTTTGTAAAACT
Source organism: Pterois miles (assembly GCA_947000775.1). NCBI lineage: Eukaryota > Metazoa > Chordata > Actinopteri > Perciformes > Scorpaenidae > Pterois > Pterois miles. The sequence continues at coordinate 6,817,903 of CAMQGK010000341.1, forward strand.
TGCAATTAGGACTAGGTCATAATTAGTGTTTTCAGCACAAAAAAATCGATCTTCATGAGCACTGAAACCAGCAGAATCACAAATTTTAAACCATATATGCCATATAGTTTCACTTGTTCCTGATGCAAAATAACTGTTAAAAGTGATCGTGTACGTAAGTATGAATGTAATATAAACAGCCAGCCCTCACCTGTCTCGGGAAAACTCCCAGCGTGGATCCTCGGGAAGGTCGTACTCAGGTATTGGCTCGTCGTGCGCAGAGCTCCGCCGCGTTGTGATGCGTACCAGCGGCGTACTGGAGTTCATGGATGAGCTTGAGTCAGCCGACACCTACAGGAGGAGAGAGATTGGCTGATCACCGAAGTCTGGGTTCATAGGTCAGATAAAGCTCCAAGGCATCACTAGAGGAGTCAGAGTTAATAATATAATAAGCATAATTGACTGTGGTGCTTTTATTAAAAGTTTTAGGAATGTTGGTTGAGTATGACACATTAATATAAATGCATCCTTAATTACTACATTTTTATCTTTACAGTAGAGTCTGTCTCGAGGCCATACATTTCAGTGATCATTAAGAAGTGAGCAACGGTAATTTTGATGAATGAGTGTGGATTATTCAGCATTGCCATTGTCCCCGGGGTTCCTCTCTCCACCCTAACCTTACCTTGACACAGGAGTCAGTCTCTCCGCAGATTGTAATCCAACACTTTTTGTACCTTTTGGAGTGTACCTCTTATTTTCCCTTGAGGGAAAAGCATGGCTCACACACAGAGAGAAAAAAACTCTGGCTGCAGTTTCAGGCAGCAGTGCTAACTCAGAAATGTCTTCTTATTTAAAATACCACAACAGTATGTACTATGGAGTGATTTTTCTTTCTTTTTTTTTTGTATACAAAATCCACTTTTTTTTTTTTTTTTTTTTTTTTACATTTTCAACCATGCAATTTTCATTATGTTTCAGCATTAGGCTCCTATATCTATTTATATAAAGCTTGTCTGCAGTGCTTGTCTCCTCTAGGGGTGTTAAATGCCTTTAGAACTCTCTATCTACTTTCTGTTACCTGGCGGCGCAGAGGGATCTGCTTGCTCAGCTTGTGGACCGCCGGTTGGCCCCCAAAGTCGGGTTTCTTTGCGGTGTTCCTCATGCGGCACACCACCACGATGCCCACCATGCAGGCGATGAGGAAGACGCCCGCGCAGTATATCGCGATCTCCACATAGTCTGGGGAAAGGGGGCCTGGCGATTTCTCGACAGCTGAGGAAAGTAAAGGGTGAGCAGTGAGACAGGTGAAGGGGGAAGACTCACCGATCACACATATGGGTGACAGACAGGCACTTTCTCCATTTGAACAGACACACATGGGTATCAGACAGGCAAACACAGAGACAGATGCTCTGGAGATGACTCATGCGTAAATGTAATCACTATCGGCCGGCTAACTAAACAGAAATGATTTTGTAGCATCCTTCTCTTGCTCTGCTTCCCACCACAGCATGGCTTAACAGTCTCAACCAGGCCTGCATGTGTCTACGTTCTGTGCTAATGTTGGAGACACGCGAGCACAAACACACGCCCACGTACGACGGAACAATACGCGCTTCACTTCAGATCGCAAACAAGGGAAAGCGGTGTCCTTCATGGGTGTACATGGCCTGAACTTCCTGTTGAGGAAATGGGTTGTATGCATCTCTCTGTGAGTGTGTGTGTGTGTGTGTGTGTGTGTGTGTGTGTGTGTGTGTGTGAGTGTGTGGTATAGATATGGACCACAAACAAGGCTCTTGTGCAGCACAGCCAGCTGGAGGTGAAGGTACATCTAGGAACTTTTTCTCTTGTCTGTCTTGTATCTGCTGGTCCAAAAACCACATCGAACAAACCGAGGCCGCAGCCTCCAAGGCGCCATCAGTGCTGTAGATAGAGTACATCAAGGGCAATAAATATTACATATTACTCCCAGAGGAAATGGCCCGCCTGTGATCACTGCGCTGTATTGTTTACAGACAAAACAAAACTATCGTCTGCTTACGACGTTAAGGGAGGGCTGATACCGGCTGTCTGTTACGAGCTGCAGACTACTCTCATCGATCTCGTATAATGCCCAACGTTCAGCTAGAACTTGAGCTGAAACATTTTGTCTGTGTGGCCTGGAGTGAACTTGTGCGGGTACTGACACTAAGTTTTATGTATTTGATCCTTTGGTATGCATAATTACAGACCAGACATACAGCAACGGACAAAAATAGGACAAGATGAGCTGATGAATGAGAACACACAATTCACATGCAATTAATGTGTAGAAGCGGAGCGGTTTGGCCCTGATAATTGAGAAAGTCAAGCCAACTTGAAGCGAGTGTTGAGCTTTACCTTTCGATCTTTATTTCAAGGAGAAATAAGGATCTTAAAAGAAGCCAATTATCAGAGCCAGGGAAGGGCGTAGTAAAACACTGCTTTATTTGACATACAGACCAAAATGTGGTACTGAAAGACTTTTCCAAAGGTGCAGGAGAGAGATGCAACAGAAGGAAAAGCAAAGGCGGGCGGCAAACCCTCCCCTCCTTTTAGAGTCCGGAGACACTCGAGCTGGTCTGGAAGCTCCACTTCCGTCTCAGAGTTACAATAAGTCGTCTGCAAACTACCCTGTTATCTGCTCGGAGCTTTCAACAGCTCACCAATCCAGATAATATTATACAATATATGCTCCCTGCTCTTACGTTACATTGTCTTGGATGTTGACCCTGCTGGTTCATCGCAGTAATCTAATAACTGAGCTGTGTGCTTCGGACTCTGGGGGGAGGACTTGCCTTCCGTAGAGGTCGTTGAAATGACATAATCCAACCGTTTTTAGAAAATATTGATAGAGAAAGAAAAGAGAGGACAGTCTACGAGTGTATATACCTGGAAGCACCGTCAACCAAGCAGTGTGATAGGAGATCCCAATAGAATTACCCGCCAAGCATGTATACTCCCCAGCATCTTCAAATGTTACATTGGGCAAGTAGAGAACTTCTATCTCCTTATCTGTGGTGTTAACACCTGCCGTCTGGGGAGAAGAGGAGGTGGAGGAGGTGGAGGAGAAGAAAGAGAGGGAGGAAGATAAGAGCAGAGGGGGAAAGGAAAGCAGAAATGGGGAGGACAAGTGACGGAGAAAGACGGGGGGAGAACAGAGAGAGAGAAAAAAATGAGACCCAAAACACCAAGAGAGGAACAAGAGGAGCTGGATGGCGTCCATCGTTGAGGTCCCATCTAGAGCAAAGGATGTTGGGAGGGTGAGGAGGAGGAGGATCCATAAACACAGATAGAGCCCTCACCACAACATGAGAAAATAGAACCAATACACCAAAATAAAGGTTCCCGTCACCAACAGAACCTGCTATAGAAGCCAGTCTACATTGGACTGAACACATGCACAAACAAACACAGAGCATGGAGAGCACTGCACCGCAACACCGTACACCTTCTTGACACAGCTTGCAAGAGGGAAAGGGAGAGAAGACGAATTGAGATGCTAGCTGTGACAATTTCAGTGTCTTGGTATGCAGGTCCAGGCAATGCTTCCATGGCTGTACGAGTCTCGGTGGAGGGAGCAGCTGAAACACAAGGGTCGACCATTAGGGTGAAAGAAGGTCTGTGAGCCCCAGGACCACCAAGAGACCACCAGCAGGACCACCACAGCACAACAGGTCAGGGGCGAAGCCCAGGAAACCACACTGGGAGGAGGGAGGTAGGTAGGTGGGTTCAGGTCTCAAAGGTTACCTGGCATGACAGTCAGCCAGCCCGACTGGCTGGCCTCGCCTATATAATTGGAGACTTTACAGATATACTCTCCAGCGTCTTTCTCCGTCACGTTGGTGAGGGTGAGCATCTCCACGTCAGAGCTGTTAATGCCTGAACGCTGCAATCCACACACACACACACACACACACACTTAGACATTAACATGTAAAATCAGACAATCAATCAGACAGAAATGCAAACATGGTGACTACAGCTAACTGTATTTGAAGATAGGCAAAGCAGGAAATCCCCACCAAGAGCCAGCATGGAAAAGACCTATCCGTTAATAAGGGAGGAAACGTAATGATTAGTTCTTTATATGGCTTTTGAAATACATCTGAAACACCTGCAACTGCTGGCAAAACACCAAGAAAAAAAAGAGGGACGGACTCTCATCAAGAGAATAAAATCTGAAAGAGGAAGTGCAGGGACGTACCTTTAACACCCGGACGTAGGGGTGTCCGTCGGGGCCGTAGTGACTGCCGTTCTGGGTGATGTGTTTTAGCCACTGGATGTGAGGTTGGGCGTCACTGTAGACCTTGCACACAAAGCGGGCATCCTCGCCAACGTGTACAGTGGTGTTGGCTGGGAGACCAGCCTGGAGAATGGGCCGGTGAGGGGACCGTTCTGTCGACAAGGAGGGAAATGTTACTGTTAGGAGGCTGGTTCACCAGTATGTCGACCAACAAGGAGGTGTCTCAAAAACCTGGCATTTCCCTTTAAGAATCATAGAGTCTAGTTTATCTTTGCAAATGCAGAACTTCATGTACTGTGAGTGTAAATGTTTCCCAGCAACCCTGACAGGTAAAGTCATGACCGAACTGCCTCTTTCTTATCTCGGAGGCATTTAGAGGCTTCACACAAAACAAAGAGGCAGATGCATTTATCACTGAAGATAAAGAGCTCAGGTGGAGGAGGGCTTCTATATATACTGCATGTGAGTATGGGGGGGGGGGGGGGCGAAATGTATGTGCCAGTCTTGGAAAGTGAAACACCTTCGTAGGACCCCCACATCTCCATTTATCTGCATTCTTTTACAAGCAAACATTTGGCCTGCGAATCCAAACAGAGCGAGACCTGTTGAACAATGCCCCCTTTCAAACACTACCCAGCCTTCACAACCACGCTGAAGAGCCCACCAACCCCCACACTGACAGCAACCACCCGCTGCCTACACACACACACACACACACACACACACACACACACACACACACACACACACACAAAATGACATCACTAAGCCTGGGGCGCTGCATTGCCTTTCCAAAACAAAGCCTAAAGGTAGGTGCAGTGAATTCATGTGTGTGTGTGTATAAGGTCGGGGGGTGGGTCAGGGGGGATGGTCGGAGGGTGAGGCTGTGTGATGAAGGCTAGAGGCTGGCTTTTAGGAGAGAGCATTAGCAGGGAGAGTGAAGGGAAGGGATCAACAGATGGAGAGTGCAGAGACTTCTTCCATATGTCTGCCTGCCCGTCTTCCTGCTCCATCTCTCTGAAATCTGTCAGATCAGATGCTTCCCACCCCTCCTTCCTCCCTCCTCATCTCCCTCCTCCTTCCTGCACATTCCTAGGGCTCGCCTTGTTTATTGTCTCTCTTTCTTTCCCCCGTTTTCTCTCCTCCATCTTTCGCAGGCCTCCTCACCCTCTCAATCTTTCCCAAACAGAGAGGTGATCAACTTAAATCGGTCACCAAGACTTCGTCACACCAATCAAATGCTTTCTGGCATGATATCCATTTACTAGAACAGCCAAAAACTGATGCAAAAAGAGACATTCATTCTAGCCTTCGTTATAGCTGATCCAAACGTTAGCTGGAGCATTTAGAGGCGCGTAGCCGACAATTCAGACCAAATGACAGAATGGGTGTGCAGTGCCATAAAATAAGCCACATCGTGATTATGGAGAAACACCAAAACAGTAAAAGTCTGTGGAGCAATTCTTGCTTAAATTAGATAAAAGGATATCGTGTGTGTGGGCAGTGAAGCTCCTTTATGGCCCATTGACCTCACACAAGAAAAGCGACACTTAAGGAGGGAAAGACGGGAAAAGAAATAGTAAAAGAAGCCATGCTGTCTTCTCTGTCTGCACATTTTTAAAATGCAATGCATTTAACATATTTAACCAGCGGTTCCCAGTCTTTTTGGTTCGTAAACCCCTTTAAACTCCTCACATGGTTCCAATGACTTCAGTGATCAAAGAGGTCAAGTTGTCCAATTTTTCACCAAAAAGCAAATATTAGAGAAAACTGAAAACAGATTTGTGTGTCAGAGCTTTGTTTTTACTTCTTTTCTCTCCCATTAATCATCTCACGACCCCTCAGATGTATCTTGTGACCCTTTGGAGGGCCTGACCACTAGGTTGGGAACCACCAGAATAAACTAGCTACCTATACTGTATATAAAAACTAGCTCCACCACGAGCAGCTACACAGTGCTGCTCACACATTGATTACTGAATAATTTTATGTACTATATTAATCAGTCACAGGGGACATTTTACTGCAGAACTAGTATTTTTATTTTGATTTTAAGTATATTTTTCTGATGATACTTGTGCACTTTTACTTCAGACTGAATGAAGGTCTTGTAACAAACTTGAAATCGGATGAAAGAGCTAACATTGCGGTGCTTTTTTATGTTTCGCTGTGACCAATATGTAGCGACCCGTTTTAAAACTGAATCCATTTATCAATTAAGTCATTAGTGGAGAACTTTGATGGCAGCAGCGGTGGGATTGAGGCAGAAAGAAGCGCGAGGAGATGGACCAGGGGCATTCCATGGTGTCCCATGCGAGACCAGTGAACTCTGGGTAACCTGGCGGCTTGGCACACGGGGGCCCTAAGGGTCAGGGAGGGGTAGAGGCACAGGAAGAGAGCGCGGCATGGCACAGGATGGCATGGGGCTACCAACAAAGTGCCGCATGGCCGCTGGGTGCCACAGTCCTGATTGAAAGAGCCGCTGACTGTTTTGACTCCTCATTTGTGTCTATTTGTCATGTGGATGTCCCACTGCTGCCATTTCTACAGAGGCCAGTTCAGTTTGAACCAGAAAAGGCTGGTTCCGCGTGGTTTTAATAGCTGATCCTGCAGGTCATCTGGGCAAAAAAAGACTGATAAGAACAGACTATTCTGTCTCTGTTTCCCCTCCTTTTCTCGTTCTCCCCCTCTCCTCCCCACACTATAATGGAGGAAAATGAAGCAAGAGGTTGCAGGGGGTAATGGCTGCAGAGCCAGACGTGGAGGGGGTTTACTGCTCTGCAATAAAACAGAACAAAAAACAGAAATATGCGGTCTGAAGGAGAGCTTTAGCGAACTCCAGAGGGAAGCAGAGCAGGGGGCCGGAGCTGTGGAGCTTGTGTGTGCATGTGTTTGTGTGCATGTGCCTATTGTGCAAAAACCCTCAGGTATTCAATCTCCATCTGATATAATGAAAATAATACTCCTGTTTTGATTAGCGTCTCCATGGGAATAAGAAGTGTGTAATTACAGTAGGTCTGCTCAGGCCAGTGGGGACAGTAGGAGAATAAGTCTACATACAGACGCAGACATGGACTGACCAGTGGCCCCTAAATGCTCCTCTGTGAATCAAACTGCTGCAGCTGCATGTCTGTCCGGGTTATCTGTACGTTATTGAGCAGTCTTTTGAAGAATAACTGTGTCAGATGAACTTTGATCTTTGCGTGCATTGTGGTCCGAGTGACACCAAAGGAGAGCGGCTCCACATCAAATTAAGGACAAAGTTGCTGCTCGCTCTCACACATTGATCTATCTTTATCCCTCTCCCCTTGTTGTCCCCGCCGTCTATCGATTCTGCAAACTGAGCAGAAAAAACACTCTGCTTTCTGCGCTCCAAAGGTCACAGTGAGGGGTTGACTGAGTTGGATCTGAACTCGCTGTAATACGGCAATGCTGAGGTCAGCACTCTGTGTCCTCAAAGAGGGACACTAAAAGATCACCAGTTTAAGACCCCATCATACCTTGGTCTCCCTTAAAGGGACAGATCATCCAAATCACACAAAAAGCATATCTTTCCAGTTACCACTTATGGTATTGAGCCATGCAGATCGTTTTCGGTTTTATTAGCCAGAGCTGCAGTGCTCAAACAAATGGAAAACTGCATTTGAAAAACTGGATAACAATGTGTTGTGTTTTTTCCAGAAACAGATATTCCACAGACTTCACTGTCAGCAGTTTGGAGGAAATATTTCTTCAATAAAAAGTAGTTCCAGTGTGTGTGTGTGTGTGTGTGTGTGTGTGTGTGTGTGTGTGTGTGTGTGTGTGTGTGAGTGAGAGTGTGTGAGTGAGTGATTTGGGTGAACTGACCCTTTAAATCGACCTTTAGAAATAATTATTTGAGTACCTTTTAGCCTGCCTGGAGCTGAGGTCTAGTAGCACAAACGACAGAACAACCACCAAGTTGGTGCGTCACATAGATTAAAACAACTACACTTTGTAATAAGACTACCTCACAGAATGCCATCGTGAAAGTAGGATATTTCTAAATTAATTTAAAATATATAATATGTAATTGAGTATAATAACCCCAATTATGTAAATTAAAACTGCTGACACATGCATGTTCAGCCACCACACATTTGGCAGCACTCCTTGACCTGCACCTGCATCCAGAGTGCACCTGGGCCATCAAACAGCTCTCACTGTGAGAACTCTTTCCTTGCCTCCCCTTCCTCCACCTCTCCCTCCCTCCGTCACTCCTCCCTGTCTTCAATTGTGTACTCGGACCTCTGAGTGTGTATCTTGTGTATTTTTTTCACGGTACTGACCCACTACGTCCAGGGTGTAGGTGTGGTTGATGGCTCCGAACTCGTTCTCCACCAGACAGGTGTAGTTGCCCTTGTCCGACGGCACAACGCTCTCCATGATCAGGGTCCAGTGCTGGCTACGCACCTGGTACGAGAGGCAGGGGGTTCTCGTTACACAGACACATCCATTGATGCACAGTAAGCACACACATACAGAGAAATGCAGGAGACATTAAAAGAGCGCTAAATGAGGAGGTGAAAGAAAGAAAATGACAGAGGGGATTTGGAAAGTGAAGCTGGAAAACAATATTGAGGCGGATGACAGGCTGGTAAACCCCACCCTTCTAGTCTAAGCCATTTCACACACAGTTATTCATAATTTATTTGCAAAAATAGTTTCACCGCTGCATGGAATCCACAGGTGTGAGCTAACAATAGTGTTTCCGTCTGCACACTGAAGACGGACTGTAGCTGCTGCTTGTACAGGCCTACATTTCACACAATGGAGAGATTATGCCACAGGGCTGGGTTCAGGTAAAAGCTTTTGTCAAACATTTGTTGACAAAAAGCGAGAAACGAGCTGCCCACAGTGCATCTGACAGCCTGACTGTATCATTTCCATCACGTCGCGGCTGTTTTTTTTTTTTTTTTTTTTTTTTTTTGTCTGCGCTGTAATGAGTCCGCTGAAAGCCAAAGGGAAGCGACATTAGCAGCTACATCAACATAATCTTCGCCTAAACTTTCCTGGCAGGGAGATTTGTTTCCTCATAAACCGTCAGTCATTAACCAGGAACCACAGACTTGTTCAGCATCACTGGAACTTTTCATAAATTAAATCTAATTTAACTGTTATTCCACTCTATCAGTACCGCTCTAGCATATACAGTGAATGCTGCTTGTTTATGTTAGTTATGCTTTAGTTATGTATATATATATATATATATATATATATATATATATATATATATACACACATACATATACATACATATATATAAACACACATATATGTGTGTATATATATACATACGTACATATAAACACACATATATGTGTGTATATATATATATACGTATATATACACACATATATACGTATATATATAAAGATGAAATAAAACACAAGCTTTACTTTCCCTTGACATACAGAATCAGTTATTTTCAACATATAAATCAACTCAGACTTTATTTCCTGAACAGGACTAGGACAAGAGACAAATTTAGAAGTTTTATATACATATACAGTATATCACTATTCTGGCCCCCCTTCCAATAATTAGGGAATGCATTTACAGTTTTAATTTGAAATCAGTTTGGTTTTCTTCATGCTGAATATTATAACCAGAGAGGTAGAAAGCTGCACATCAAGCTCCTCCAGTTTAAACATTAACCAGCTCAGCAATAGTGTTTGTAAATCACATTTCATAACAATAGAATCACAAGCTAGAATCACATACTAGTCTCTGGTTAAAGCCAGTGGGACCTGTTCTCCCTGATTGAGTTACCTCAGCATTCTCAACTCAGTTCAACCCTGACGCTACCTACCTTCTCTATACGTTACTGTCTGGGGGCGTTTAACCCTTAAGCCCCGGGCTTGAGTTTCTAATTGTTGGGGGTAGAGAACCATTTCGAGTTACAGTGAGAAGCTCTGCAAAGTATCCTGGTGAGAGGAGGTGCACGGATGAGCAATTCCAATTTCACACCAGAAACGCTGCCCTCGTTTCCTCTGTCTGCTCTCCTCCCGTCTCTCCAGTGAAGGGTGGAAACGGGGTGAGAGGACAGACAGAGAAAGATTGGAAGAAGGAAGCTTGACGTCCCTTGTAAATACATTTAGCCAGACGTAGTGTAGAAACAGAAAGCGGTCAAGAGCCAGAGGAGGCATTGAGTTGACATCTGTAATAAAAAGTATGATGTATTACTGTTTATCCTACCTTATACCCTCCCATGCGGTCCTCTTGGCGGAAAGGCCTGCTGTTTTTGAGCCAGCGCAGCATCGGCCGGGGGTTGCCTCCCGCAGCACAGCGGAACTTGACTGTGTTGGCAGCTGGCACCGCATGCAGCTTCTTCTCCATCTTCGCTGACAAGGTCCAATACGGAGCGCCTGCAACCAGAGAACAGTTGGTGTTCACTCAGGGTGAGATTTCCTAATCATGTCCTCAGCATTAACTGTTTGGCTTCAGGGCCTTGGACTGGCTAAGGCTGATATACGTGGAAGCGTGACTGCAGAGGAGCCAAACCTGAACCGTTCCTAACACTCCCAGAGACCCCCTCCACCACTCCTTGGCAACACTGACTGATCCGCTGTCTGCATAACACAACGCAGAGCGCCACACTCACACGGTTAAATAAAAACACACTCTTTCCCTGTAGGCTCGGTGCAGTGTTGGGGGGGGGGGGGGGTGCCTGGGCGTTGCCAAGAGGGTAACTAGACCATCACATTCAATTTCATCTCATTCCACTTAGCAGCTTTTTTCTCTCCCTCCACTTCCTCCAATTACCATAGCTTCCCTGTTTGTCTGCCACTTGGCTAGATATGGCCTCTTATCACCGTTGGAAAATCATTATGTGCCATCAGGGGAGAAAATGAATGTCACATTTCACGAAGGATTTCTCAACGCATACTTTTGTCCAGATCTTATCTACGGCAAACTCCTACTGGAAATCTGTCACCCTCCTTGTGTTCTGTCCATTCTCTGGCTACCTCCTTTCTCCCAATGTTTGTCTCTCAGTCAGCTGGATTTTGCTCGGAGTCCCCCACCCGCCCTTTCTCTCTGCACCTGGGAGGGTGATTGCCTAAGCAGATGGGGCTCAGAGGGGAAGAATAACTCTAAGTCAAACAACAACCAAAACGGTCTTCTACACCATCACTTCCTCTCCATATAAGCAACAGAGGGAATACCCACAGATAAGACCACTACTGACTTCAGTATGACCCTCAAACATAAGTTTACATCCCAGGAGAATATTCCCTCTACTCTCTTTTCCGCCTGTCCAATCTGCATACTATCAGACACCTCCCATCATTTTCTCTGGCACGCACCACCGGACAAGTCGCACATACTTGGATAGTAAAGTCAGCTAACAGTGCTCTTCCTTCCTGAAGCGATGCATACAGCGAGTGCTCACACTATAATTAGTCATTCCCCTTTCTTCACTCTCACTATCTGTGCTTCTCTTCCTGCATCTTAACCTCTCAGTCCCCCCTCCATTTCTCTACATCCACTCTCCCTGTCATCACGCCGTCCGTTCAGACAGAGACAGATTAGGTGGAGACTGGCCCATTGCGAGGCTGTCTCTCCGAAACGACCTCTGACCCCAAACTGGCAGCCAGGTCGGAGGATGAGGTTGGGACATGAAAGGTGAGCGGTGCTGTTTCCCATGCTCTCCGTCCGGAGGGGCAGCACTTCAAACGAGACGACCCCCAGACCTCTCTCCAGATGAAGCCGAGCTCTCGCTGGCCCGACTGCTGCGGACTCCAGGAACCCGCCTCCCCCAAAGCCCCGTGCATCCGGATCCCCGCTCACGGCTGTTTATCCTAATCTGGCCCGGGGTGAGCTGAGGTTATCGAACTCTTGTGCGATGGTTCAAGATTCTTTGTCTCTAAGTTCCTCCGGAGAGCTAAATCCATCAGTGATCCAAAGTAGTTTTTCACCATTGAAATGTTTTCCTTCACCATACATCTGATCTATGCAAGTGGAACAGGGCAGTTTAGGACCACTGTTGGGGAAACAATGCAAGATTTCAGTACAGTTTTAAGATTACTGGTCCTGCATATCAAATCAATCTCCAAAATGTTTTCTTTTTGAGGAGCTAATAGAGACACCTTTGTTTGCATTTGTTGCTCATCTAAAGAGTTTGTAAAAAGCTTCAAAAGCAGTAGGAAGGAAGAAAGAAAGAAAGTATCGCTGAATCGCTAAGACATCAACTTTTTCCAGTTGAGTCCCACCCACTTCAAAACAAGTGAGTTGAGGTCAGACAAAATAATAATACTGAAATCACTGTTGTGAAACAGCCAAAACTGTTCAAACTTTACCAGAAAATTGCGTGTTCACGAAGGACCCCAACACCCGCTGTTATCCAGCTTTTCAGGGCGTTTAAAAGGTTTTTGTCATAAGGGTTTTTTTTGTAACCTTCCAACTTTATGTCCACAAAACATTGACATTTTTCTAGAAATAATGACTTAATCGTCCAGCAACTTTTTTGCCATAATATGACTTTCTTTTCAAAATACTATAACTTTCTTTTAGAAATCTCTAACTTGTTTTGGCAATAATCTTCAACTTAAACTTGCACACGGAGGCATGAAATGCAGTCTCTTTTTTAATTTTTGCAGCTCATCAGTGTAGGTATATTTATTCATTTAGAATATAAAACCTGTTCTCTCTGGCCTGTGCACGACTGCTTTAGCTGCAGGCTTAACTGTAATTCTGCAGGTGATAGATCTGTTCTTCCTTGGACATCCTGTTGTGCAGCTCCAACTGAAGAGGAGGCACAATGACAATGAGTAAGGATGTAAATAATGAGTAAAGTCGTCGGCAAGACAGGCACTTTATAACAACAGGACTGAATGCAGAAAGTAAAGCTCCACGTGGCTCTTTAACTTCATCATGACATCAGTGCTACCCCCCCTCCCCACCCACCCTTCCCCTTAACACCGTTCCCCTCACTGCAGAGGCTCGTCCACGTCTCCTCCAATAACACCACCCACGGCTGACGATGGACAAACACACTTTTGTGGTTCACTCTTCTACACAAAGTCAAATCAAAATGCTCTGTTTTGCAGTGGCCTGATGCCCAACCCATTCTGAGTGCTCCGGAGCCACGAATATAAAGCTACACCCCGCACTCTCCGCTCTCATTCCCTCCCACGCCTACATGCACCCTCCTCCCTCGCTCCAGTCCTCGGCGCCTCGGCCAAGGCTCCACGCCATGCTCAGAGAAGTGCTGGTATCGATCCAACAACACCCCCCTGCCTCTTTTCCTTCTCCTCTTCTTCCCCCTTTCTTTTAATAACAATCTCGGTTTTGAATTTTCAGAAACGCACACGGCGAGAAAATGCGACTGTACTGCCAGAACAGCTTTCTCTTTGTTTTCTAACAGCTTATTACCACCAGAATGGCTGGATCTTTTCCCTCTCTCCCATTTTTCCTCTTGCTGAGTTCCTCTCTCTCTCCCCCATATTTAATGGATTTCAGGCAATTACAGTCAGCCCAAAAGTGGAGGAGGAGGACTCACGGTGAGACGCGATGCGTGTGGAGAATTTTAACAAGATGTGGAAGCCCTCGTCTTTAAAGCAGTGTGTATGTGGACGCATGCATGCGTGCACGTGGCTACATAACCACATTACTACCCCAGATACTCACCAGCACATAGACAAACTTGGGTAAAAACTTTCTCTCTCCACACACACACACACACACACACACACACACACACACACACACACACACACACACACACACACACAGGCCCATCAGGTGGGTAACTGGGTCCAGATGGGTTGTCTTTCATAATGGATGAGCCCAGCTGACTGGCTGGCTCCATGAGGCCTGACTACCTGAGAGACATTGGCTAAAGGAATGTCAGGAATCTCCGTATTCCCTGGAGACACACACGCACACTCGCTATACAACACACACTCCAAAAATCTCACCGTTTAGGCCTCGACAGGAATGCTAAGGTATAGAGTAGCAGAGATGTGGGTGCAGGGCAGAGCTCATGAGTTTTGGCGTTGCTAACAGCTGCTATCTTCTCCCAGTCACAAAAGAATAGAGACCCATCCGCTTTCTCTCCCGCCTGAATCATAATCACACAGTCTGAACTGTGCTTATAAACACTGACAACGTTAAGTAGATTATTTCACTTAGGGATTAAGTCTTTGTAAGTGTTTGGCTATAACAATCAGCATTCCAGACTTAAGTTTTGACATGCTGTTAGGGACTGCTCATTATTACAGATAGATGTAAGCTTTAGATATTGGGAGATATGCTACTTTACAATGCTGGATATTGTTGTCATGTCCAAATGTGTATCTTCAGTGTGACCTCTCTGCTGTTTTTGCATGAAATCCCTGTGAGAAGTACTGTTTGATGTTGCATCACTGAATCATCATACATAAAACAACATGATGACGATATAAAGTGAAGTTTACACTGTGCGACTGTACATTGCTCATTATTTCCCAAAATGCAAGGAAGTAGGAAGCAGGGCTGTCAATCCATTAAAATATTTAATCGCATGATTGTCCATAGTTAATCGTGATTAATTGCAAATTAATTTGATTTGTGAAGTATTTAATACTCTTATCAGCATGGCAATGAGTAAATATGCTTGCTTTATGCAAATTTATGTATATTGTATACTTATTATTGGAAATCAATTAACACAAAACAATGACAAATATTGTCCAGAAACCCTTGCAGGTACTGCATTTAGCATAAAAATCACATCAGAACATGACAGGTGTTATTGCATTAACTTTGACAGCCTATGAGATCAGTGCACCCAAAAGGCGTCTACTGTCGCTTAATGTGCGTCGCTGTAGTGCATCTAATTTATGAGAACTGGTGAGGAAGGGTGGCGCATCATTAACTCTTTCATCCCTCTTTTTTTTTGTTCCTCCCATACTCACGTAACTGTTCTCCGTCCGCCCCAGTGTCCTCCGATCGCTCTGTATCGTCCTCATCATCCCCCGACGAGATGGCATCTGCACAGAGTAACCACGGTTACTGCCACCCTTTTCGCAACCCGCATACAAACACGTACAGCATCGCATGCAGAAATGATCATGCAGTCACTTTCTTGCAAATTTGCGCATACAAATTTGTAAAGGAAATGCAAGATCAGGGCCGTTTTCTGATTAATCTCTTGTATGCTACTGTAGTTCTGTACACACACAAACACACTGGACCCCAGGAAGAACAAAATCCAGACTATTCATCCCTGACCATCTCCCCCATGGCCACTTCCTGGACTCAACCAAGTTCTGCAGTCCGACCCTAAATCTCCAAACTCCCTGTCCCATCCTGCCTTGTCTGATCCCTGACTCACCTGTGACATTCACTATGAAGCACACCGTGTCTTTGCCCACGCTGGTGCAGGTGTACAGGCCTGAATCCTTGGCCGTGGCATCACGGATCTGCAGCACCTCCTGCTCTATCACCGTGCGATTGTTGGTGCCCAGAGAGCTGCCGTCTTTGGTCCAGGTGATGGTCCCCGTCGGCGGCAGAGGGCAGCTCAGCTTCAGCAACTCCCCCGGGTGCACTGAGCACACCGTGGGCTTAGAAATTTGGTATTTGTTCGATGCCTCTGCAGAGCGAATGGGGGGAGGAGGAAGGGGAGGAGGTGGAAGGGGGCAAAGGACAGATTGGAGGAGGAAGAGGGTGCACAAGAAGGAGGAAAAAGAGAGGTGGGAGAGGAAGAAACAAGCCATAGTGTAAGAAACAAAAACACCATATCACCCCCAATGGATGCACTTCAATCAACTTATGCAGAGGAGCAATACAGAGAAGAGGAGGCCCATTTCTGTTAAACCATCACACCAACACGTCGGTACCACAAATCCCCAGTCAGTCAATTGAAATGGAGCCCTTTGGAAAATACCACTGTTGTGTTATAAGTGTGCAGTGTGATTGGCATTTATAGATTCAGAGCATGCAGTTACGGCCAGCAGCATGTGTAGAGAGAGAAAAAAAAAAAAACAATCGATGCTTTGAGAGCAGGTGAAAATTGGACATCATTGTGTTGAGAGACAGTTCCCCCACCACCACACCACACCACCACCACCCCACCACCACCCCGCCCACCCATCCCTTTAACATAGATGCCAAGCAGTCAGTGTGTATGTGTGAGTAGGAGCAGTACAGACAGCCCTCTGCAGCCTAAATAAAGGTAATAAAAGTCCAGCAGGTCTGCCCATCAGAGAGGAAAGCAGCCAGAAAGGTCTGGGACGGAAGCGGTTGTCAAGCAGGGGAAGGGGTGGGGGAGGGAAGGGATGGGGGTGGGTCTCTGGTCTTTGGCGTTCCTTCGGTTTTGACTCTGCGCCTAAGCTTCGAAAAACCTTGACCTGGCTATAGCCTGACTCTTGTGTCTGACTCCTGTTTTCCATCTCTCTCTTTCACAACACAGCCATGGAGGATCTACAACCGCTGCACAGGACCTGCCGGCCAAGGCACGGAGCAAGAAACTCCTGTCGACTCCAAAGTGCATAAAACCTTCACTTCTGGGACAAAATCCAAGTCCGCCTGTGAGCGCATGTGTGTACACCGTGTCCTCTCACTTGTATAACAGCACGGAGAAAACGAGGTGAATGTCCAATATATCAAAGGGAGTAGCTGAGACTGCACTTCTACATCACGACAGATTTCATACATTAACTCTAGAAACTGAGACTAAATGTTGAGCAAAACGGGGGAAAACCTGCCTGAAATGCAAGCTGGCTTCTGCCACATATACTGAAGCCAATCCAAGTCACATTGAGGCTCTTGCAGACTTTAACACACACACATTCATGCACAAATGTGTACATTCACGCCGTTCAAACGTAGTGCAACCATCCACAGTGAGGAAAAAACTGGAAGAAATTCCAAGCTCTTTTTATTGCAGTACAAAAATGTCCAAAACTGTTTGTTTTTTCTTCAGAGGGAGCTGAAGGAGAGCAGCTAAAAAGAGAGGGATTAAAAAGATTTGAGAGGGGAAAGTAGAAACAAGGGAAAAGCACAGAAAAGCCAGCGACGAAGGTATACGTAGTGTTTGACTGAAGGCTGATAGGTGTAATTATAGAGAGGTACCGCTGCCTCTCCCAGCCTTTCCTGTACCTCAATACACCTTTTCAACAACATTCCATCCCCTTTATGTGCCCTGTGTGTGTGTGTGTGTGTGTGTGTGTGTGTGTGTGTGTGTGTGTGTGTGTGTGTGTGTGTGTGTGTGTGTGTGTGTGTGTGTGTAAATGTAAAATATATACACACACACACACACACACACACACTAGCCTCGACAGGAAGGGAAAGTCATTCCGCCACAAGCCAGCCGTCGAGGCATGTGTGCGAGTCTCTAAACATTCCCCCTGGGCAAGTAGACACACAGGTACAGTTCCTGTATTGTGTTTTTTTTCTCTCCCTCTTTCCTTCGATCCGGAAATAATTAACCCCTCCTCCTCCACCCGGGACTGAGTGTGTGGTCTGATAAGAGGTGGAGCTCCTGCGCTGATTGATGGGAGCTGTCTCTGCTACCTTTTACGACATGGTTTTCCACACCGGGGGCCACTGTCTTTTGCTTTGCCATTATCACTGGCTTCAGCTTTTCCTTTGCTGTTTAATTTTAGAGATCTGTAGAGATGTCGAAACTACCAGGAAAAAAAGCAGCGTAAGTATCTGCCGGGAAGCTACAGCAGCAGGTATGGACAATTTTGAGATGGTTGAGGCTGTAGCAACACAACACCTGGAACGTACACACACACACACACACACACACACACACACTGAAGAGAAAGGGAGGTGCTTCATAGAAAGATGATACTCATACAGACATAGATGTGTGTGTTACACTTCGAGAGGAAAGGAGACAAATCTGTCCAAATGGTGCATCTGATTTAAGAAAGCATGCACATGTTAGTTCTACCTTCATTTTCTTATCACTGCTGTGTCCATCTGTCCCCCTCCATCAACTCCTCCTCCTCCTCCTCCTGCTGCTCCTTCATTTCCCTCTTTCACCTTCCCTTCAGCTTTGCCCTCTCCTTCCCCCTTCCCACACCTCTCCATCCCCCTCCCACCCCGCTGACCCTGCTGACCCAACCCTGACCCTTCCCAAACCTGTTGACACCTCCAGCATGCCCGATTGTTCATGGGAACCTGTGTCACGTAAGCACTCACACACAGTGAATGCAGCAAGATCCTAAAGAAAAAGTAATGCTAAAGAGTTTGCACCTGTAATAAATACATGTATCAGACACATGCACACCAGGAGATACAGGCTCATACAGTACATACACACTCACACACACCTTGCTCCACTTGTAGAGTTTACAAGGGTCCAGGCATGCATGCTGAGTTGAAGGGTTGAAACACTTCACTGCAGATTTTTCATCTCTGCAAAGTTTCATCCCCTCTGCAGCACAGGAGGGGGCGGCAGCCTTTCTGTCTCACACACGATTTCTATCAAACAGCTTCTCCTCTCCCCTCCCTTCATCATCACCATCATTTTGCCTCTCTTCTCCTGAAGCACACCTCCATTTCAAAACTCATCTCTCTCTCGTTCTCTGACAGCTATTACAAGTGTCTATCAGGTGTGATAGATTCAGGCTGTCCTCTCCTAGCTATCTCTTCGTCCTCATTCGCACCGTCTTGGCTGACAATAATTAGTCTCGCAGCCCGAGTGTCTGCGGCAAAATGCAGCACGCAATTTCCCACCAATGTCTCTTCCTCGCCTGTCTGTCTTCCTGTCTGTCCGTTAAGCCAGTGAGAGGGTTTCTTACGTATATGATCTTATGAGTTTACTTCTGCAGAGAGGCTGCAAATCTATTCTCCCATCTCCTCCCCATCGTGTTCTGCACAATGGGTTAGGTGGACTGAATGTAATGACTGCCAGCTCGGAGGCACACACTCAGCATGCATGCAGACCAACAAACACACACGCGCACACACACACACACACACTACCAAATCACATTATCTCTGCTGCCCTTCTTATCCCTCCTTTTTTCCTCTCCTCTTTCCTCTGTCCTCCTCACAGTCAAATCCAGGACATTTCTCCTCTTTTTTTGTCTCTCTCTCCTTTCTGATGTCAGTGTCTTTTCACATTCAAATCCCTCCTTAGCTTTTTTTTATTATGACAAAAGAGCAGCTCCATGAACTGGCTCCTGCTGGCGTCCATGGCAACAGCCCCTCCACTTTCGCCCACCCCTTCACCCCTCATCAAGGCATTCCCTGAACCCCACCCGACCCCTTTAACCCCCTGGCTACTCCCTTATCTCCAGAAATCTTCTTAGGTTGTAGCTCTAGCGACCCCAGAGCGGAGCTTCCCTCTATTTTAAATATTGACGAATCTGCCAATTATTTTTTTTCCCTGTCAAAACTTCCCAGAGTCCGTGGTGACATCTGCAAACGTCTTATTTAGTCCAAAACCCAAAGATATTCAGTTAAAAATAAGGCAATAAAGCAATTTAAAAAACATATATATAGTAGGTACAACATTTACAGTAGTTAAAATGCATACTTTTTTAGGAAATTGCATCATTTTTGTGTCAGACTGTAGTTTCTTAATCTATATATTTTCTCATTTCATTCATTTTTCCACGAAGGAGTTGATTTTTTTGTTTTGGTTTGTTTGTTTTTCACCAGGATTACAGAAAAACTACTGACTGCATTTTCATGAGACTTGCACCACGTGCACCGTGGACTAAAGAAGAAACCATTACATTTTGGAGCGGATTGGCCTCGACTCAGATTCCCTTTTGCTTCCTGCTGTACACCCGACAGTCCGCTGAGATCTGAGATGCACAAGCTGGCACAGATAGCGGCTCTTCCCAGCCTCTTATCAGACAGGTGTGAGATCGAGCGGTGGAGTGACAAGGTATTTTCTGGCACATCAGCCAAGGCAAATAACACACACTCACAACCACCAACACACTCAACCCTCAAGATTAACACCGGCCAACGGCAGGCTAATAAAAGTCATTGTGTGAGGGCCGTATATTCAGTCCCCCCCCCGACACACACACACACACACACACACTGCATCACCGGCCAACACACTGCGTTTGTTTAGAGTTCAGTTCCATTGCCATCGCCACGGTCACACACACACACAGACACACACTCGGTGTCATTAACCAGCAAGTTGAGTCTTTTATTCTTTTACCACCACACTCCTACTGTGTAGATAGCACTGTGTTACAGATAGGTAATAAGCCTGCACTTCTTTCACATTCCCACCTTCACAAGCAATTACCAACAGTCTAGTGAAATCTATGATCTTAATTAACAGTCTATAATCATCATAGCTGTTAATGAAATAAAGAAAATTGTGTTTAACACAAGCTGACTATTAAATAAGGTACAGCCTACTGGTGGAAACTTGATTAAGGGTAGAAATCATGCAGCAAATAAACAGAAATGTGCCAAGAGAGAAAAAGTTCTTACTGAGCCAAGAAACTCTTCAAGAAGTAAAACTTGTCTTTTGCTGACAAGCTTCCATCCTTTTCTTGCATCTGTCTGAGCATGAAAGACTCATCCTTGAAACATAATGTAACCATTATTTATTTAACCGCTCAGCTCTTTTTATGTGTCTGCCACCATGCTGATCAGAACATTTTCTAAAGAACAGAGTTTGGCAGCGACTGCACCAAAGTACAGCCAGACCATGAGCTGACTTTTGTCAGCTGCACTCATATTCAGCCTTCTATGTTCCTGTCTGGTGCCACATGTATTCTGCTTTAAATGCAAAGGGAACAGACCGGAGAGCAGGTAATGTTAAAGACACATACCTGCTGTGTTTGGTACCATTGTTATTCAGCTCAGTCAGAGTATTTTAATCATAGAGAGTGCCTGGACAAGGTAAACACTGTAGATACTGAAATGGCTACAGGGACAACAATAGGTCTGTTGTGGAGGCCTTAACCAGGGCGCTCACGCCACTTCTACTGTTCCAGCAGCCTCAGGTAAACAAATTAGCAGGACCACCAGGGGTACAGGCGCGGACTCTACAGAGACAACATTGATATGCAATCTGATGAATCTATAGCAATTACTGCTCCCACACACAGGCAGCGGTGTGACCCAGGCTGCAGGGCACTGAGGGGTGTAGAGGTGGAGGTGGAGAAGGGGGTTGGATATCCTAAACATCTCTGTAGAAGGCGGGACCAGCCAATCTGTCTCCTTAACGTCTGAGCCCTACAGGTGACACCAGCGCAGCCCATCGGGGGCGGTGAACGGAAGGAGACCACTGATTCAATCACGCACAGCTGCATTTGAAAATAAAAATCTATGTTTGCCATGTGCAGCAGGGAGACTGACTCTGGATCAGATAAGCAGGTTCTCTGTGCCCCGTTGATCCCTCATCATGTGACCCCCAGGTCTAGCCACTTAATCTCCAGTCACATGACTTCACCGCAGCTCTGTAATCTCTCCATCTAAAGGAGAAGTCAAATATGCACAAATCCTCTTAGACCTTTCCTAGAGGATTGTATAACTCTGGAAAACTCTCCCTGTCCTCTCTGTGGCCATGTAGCGTAGCGTCCAGGCCATGTGGGGCTCTGAACCCGCTGGCTCGGAGCCAAACAGTCTGCGACAGAACAACAAAAACATCAACAGGAGAGGAGAGCTGCCAGCCTCTCATCATGGTAGGTAAGAAGGATACCTGACCTCTAGGGCGAAGGGCAGGACACGCAACAGAGTGGATGTGTGTGTAGAGATGGGGGAGGTGGCTTAAAAAAGTGATGCTCTGTTGTTGGCCCAACTTACAATTAGCATGCTGATTAAAGCCTAGGAACAAAAGTCTTTGGAATGTGAGTTACCATCCATCACAACAGCTCTAATTAGCTGCTCTCTGACCAGACTGGATAGAAAATGGAGAAGCCTCAAAAGAAAATAAAAGACTCACTCCCACAAAAAGTTTCTCAAAAGCTTTTGCAGATAAAAAATTACTTTAAAATACTAAAATTCCCAAACTTTGCAGAATACAGAGCTCAGGGAATCGTTACTCAAAGAAACAAAGCTCAAAGCTCCTAATTTCTCCCTTTCCCTCCCTCTTTGTGCTTCTTTTCAGGAAAACAGGGCATGAGAGAAACGCCAGCATAAACACAGTCCCACCCTCATTCACAGCTCTCCCCTGTCCTCCCACACCAGGTCACAAACCTGCCTTCAACACTCAACTATACCCTGAACTGCCACAGACATCAGCGGGAGAAGTAAAACAAAAAGGCGTGACGCCTCACGGTGAGGAAAACAAGAGGCTCGCCATGCTGAGGTTAGTTGTTTTCCTTCCATTTATTTATTTTAATCCCCCAAAGTCTTACATGGACTCCATTCTTTCTACTTGTTAGACTTTTAGTGAAGTGTAAACTGAGAGAAGAGCTAAAAAAAGACATTTTATCAGTAAGAAGTTTCAATTATACTAACTTGTAAGTATGTAAGTGACAGTTAAACCATGTTATTTATCTTAAAATGGATGGAACTGGAACTTCTAAGGAAAGAATGCAAAACTCTGAAAACAAACTTGACAGACTTACACCTGCTCTCTAAAAACAAACCAAACAAATGGCTGCTCCACCCACACTTCTTTTCTGTCCCTTCCCGTCCCCCGCTGCTTACCTTCAGGTTCCAGAGTGGCCTCCTCCTCCTTGGTGGTGGTGAGGGGCGGCCGGGCCACGCTGACGGTCAGCAGGGACAGCAGGACAGCGGCCAGCAGCCAGGCCCACGAGGCCATCCCGTTAGTGGGGGCAAGCGCTCCCCATACCCCCCTTCTCCACCTCCCCCTGGACACTGATCCCATCTGAGGGGGTCCGCCCAACCATCAACTGCTGCCGGGTCGGCCTGTCACTCAGTGGAATTCACCCAATCACCTGGGCTGAGAGGTGAGAGGAAGAGGAAGGGAAGGTGGTGGAGGGATGATTAAAGAGGTAGATGAACAGAAAGGCAGAAAGAAGGGGGGGTTGTTAGTGTGGAATAGTAATTTCTACAGCATTTAGCCTCTTTATTTTATTTTTTAGACAAAGTGACACAGACAACTAAAGCGAGAAAAAGCAACAGAGAGACAGTGTTTCAAAATGCTGTCAAACAAGCCATGCCACAGACATACCGAAGCTGTGAGGCACACACAACCAACCTGCATCTCTTTGCTTCTCATCTATAATTATATGCGTTGGAATATGCTTTAGAGAAACCAATTAAGAGCTCAGTAAGTCTTTGTGTTCACAGTCCAACCAGTTTGATGAGTCACACCGCAACTTTAAGTTTATTAAAATGGGATTTCACTCAAATCTGATGTTTATATTCCTGTATCATTTTACCAAACTACTTCTATTTTTTCCTCAAAATTAATGATTAACTCTATTCTTAACAGATGAGGCATATTGTGTTATAAAAATATCACTGGCACTCCTTGGACAGCATCAGCCAGTGTGACACCAATTTGAATGTCGTTTATTCCCGTGCGCAACAGATGCGCCAAACCTGTTGCCGGCGCTGCTGCGCCAGTGGTAATTGCATTCGTACGAAGTTCTTATTGCATTTGCGCGACTCGATTATGAAACCAGCAAGGTTTTAATTGAAATGCAATATTGTAATACTGGCGACACACACACTAACCAATCTGTTTAGCCAGACACCTGCGGCTGAACCGCGCTCCAGTGTCTCTGGAGGTTTGGGGAAGTCACGCTTCCCTGCGCTCCTTCTGCTCCAGCTGGACGTATCGATTAGTTTTCACCCGCAAAGACACATGTAGTTTGACTTTTAGAGATTCTGATTTCTCTTTAATTCACCCCCTCGGGGACTGCACGCGACACGGAGGGTGGACGCGCACGTCTGAGTGAATCCTAACTTTATTAGAGATATGCACCGGTTTGATTTGGCAATTACAGCCAATAATTCTGCATAGTTGCAGCTCAGACGTATGAATTATTAATGAATTGTAAACCAATCAGTGCACCAATCGACTATTGAGTTGAGCAGGGTGAATAGAGACCAGCATCACCCAACAACCACTGGTTTACTTCATTTAAAACTGCGTAGAACACAATAAAACAAAACCTAGATTATTCTACAGTTATTAAATAAAACCACACTTAAAGAGCTGAGTGTGTAAAAAGATTTTAAAAAAGACATCTACTAAATAGAACAGGGTTGATATAAAGTGCTTCTCATTAAAACAAACTTATTTTATCACGTTGCTGACTTGACATTTGGACACATTTGCCCCATACATGACAAGAGCCTTCATTTAAACCGAGCTTTGAATGAAATTTCTTGGCACTGATTGAATTCCTATTGAAATTCAAATCAGTTGGCTTTTCCACAATGGGGACTCATTTGGAGCTGCTCAGTGATTTAGGGCTCCGGCACCAAGCAGTGAAAAAACAACTGCGGTCACGGGATAATTGGCACCATAAATGCAATGTAGAAAATGAAGCAAAGTAATAAATAACCAGGACACTTGTTAATGGGCCCTGAAGCCATGATGCAAGGTGCTGTGTAGTTCCTCCAGCGTTTTCTATAATAAACAATATTTCACTAATCCAACGTTAATGAAGAATGGTAGAAATAACATAAATGAAGCGCACTGTTTTATTTTTGTTGGGTGAAATGTGGATTTTTAGGAAAATCTCAAACTTTATGGAGAACTTTTCATTTTTTACAAAATAAAAGGAAATAGTGGTTAGAAAACTCTGTAAATTCAGCTGTAAGTAGTAAAATAGTTTGCGGCTGTAAGAAGAAGGAAAAACAACCCAAAAAGCGCAAAGCGTTTCAGCATCCACCTATTTGTCATGACAGGCGAACCTCCGCAGAGAGACTGTGAGAAAGCTTTAACCGTAAACAGAAAATACTTACCAGGGAGGAATAAAATCGTGGAGACCTCTGTTTTGGCATGCACAGATAAGGGAGGAGAGAGCATGAGCTGAATCCAGAGGGAGGAATGTCTCCAACTCCACAATGCACCAAAAAAAATCTGCGAGGCGCTGCCTGTTTTCAGTTTACTATTCCACAATCAGCCGGCATCAAGAGGATATATTCCAACCCCGACTGGCAGCGTAGTCCGATGCCATGCAAAGAAATCCGAGTTCACACGCGTTATCCTTCATAAACAGCTCGGAAAACCACACCGCTGTCCCCCCGAAACTTTCCTCCCCGTCACCAAGTTTCTTCTAGGGCGCAAAACATGCCCAGTGTTCCCGAGCAGCGCACTTGTCAACTAAATAGAAAGTTTGCAGCTTCTAAGGAAGTGCAGCTGGGTTTAAAAGGTACGAGAGGATAGTTGTCCGATGCAAAATGACATAAAATCCATCAGTGTGCGTTCCCCTGGTGAAAAGAGCGTCTTTCGCGTCTCGTTCTCGTCTTCCGCCGACCGTCCTCGCACTGTTTCTCAGACGCTTTGTCAGGTTTACTAGGGTTTTTTCTCCTCCTTACGTCTCCACACACTGCCCTCCTCCTTCACTCCAGTGGGTGTCATTCCCCCCCAAGCACCCCCAGTGTAATTCGAGCCGCTTCCTGGCCGCAGTGCCTTTGGGCCCTGCCTTCCTCCGCCCATCAAACTGCAGCGCTGCCTGCCTGCCTGCGATCAACTTGCTCAAACTGGGTCCAGTGAGGCCGCTGCGCCGCTGCGCCGGAGCTCCGGAGCTGTCAGACCGCAGTAACAACGCCCCTCTGTGGCCAAGACGTGATATCTGCGGGAGGAGACGCGCACATAACACACACACACACACACACACACACACACACACACACACACACACACAGCATCCATGCTATATCATTTAGATGCTGCAGTGGTGGAGGAAGTCTTGGTATCATATCTTAAGTAAAAGTATCATATCATAAAGTAAAATAAAACTTAGAGCTATTTCAGGAAAAAAAATCCTCTAAATTAAAAGTCAGCTAAATAACATTAAGATTTTGCTCAGAAAATATATCACCAGCTTCTAAAATATGACACCTTATAGAGCAAACTACCCAACAAATCAGAATCAGAAAGACTTTATTGATCCTCAGGAGGAAATGTGGACGTTGCTCTTATATTAAAACATTAAGAAATATAAGAAAAATAGAAATAAGGGAGTATGTGATAGGTAAATTATGTACATAATGCCACAATATATGCAGATAAAAAAATAAAAAGAAGAATAAGAAATGAGAAATATAAGAAATGTGTACATATATGTGCATCACACACATGCAATGTACAACTACAATGTATATAAGTAAACACATAAATAAAACATGCTGAAAAGTGGCCTTGATTAATTATTAAAATATAAGTAGAGTATCAGAAGTAGGCTACTTAATTGTAGTACTTTATCTGCCATGTAACTAGTAACTATATGTCAGATAAATGTAGAGCAGTAAAAAGTCCAGTATTTCCCTCTGAGGTGGAGTTGAAGTATAAAGTAGTATACAGTAAAATACTCAAGTACAAATCTATCCTACTTTGCTACAGAACTTGAGTACAATCAGCCATCTTGGGTAGCACTCTGTCAGCAGGCCCGGCATGTGTTTTGCTCATGGACACCTCGACATATGATAATAATACAATATAATATTATATGATATATATATATATGAGCTCTTGGCTATAACGTCATCTGCCACTCACTTTTACAAGAAGGGCAGATGGTGAGTGAAAGCTGTCTTTCTCATAGCAACATGCTCATGGAAATGCATCAAACGCATATTAATAAAATGCAATAAAGATCAGCTATTTGATTTATTTTCATGCCGTTAGGGAACAGTGGAAATAAAAGGCCAACACAGTCTTTAGTGTATGGAGAAGTATCCATGGGCATGTAGGCTGTATGCATGTGGGTATGGAAATGAATATTGACGTGTGAATGTGTTAAATCTGTACATGTGGATGGGTATAACACGGCCACATACCTCCGGCAGTGGAGGACCTACAGAGGACTGCATTATAACCCACAAGTACTGTGGCATCCTCGTGCCTCTTTTTGTGCATATGCAGATATACTGTACATGTATATAAAAACAGGAAAAGGATGTTAGGTACAAATATCTGTAAAGTTTTATATATGCAGCTGTGACAGTGCCTTTTCTATATAAAGATAAAATTTAATTATTTTAGAACTGTGCTTAAGTAAAAGTTTGAAGTGTTTCTACTTCAGTTAAGTGTTTACGTTTGATGGTACTACCTCCACAGGTCTGCAGTATGTGATCACATGAAAGCAAAGAGGTTAAAGAGATAGATGAGATGGTGCCGGCTGTTAGGAATAAGTGAAGTTTGTAAGTTTCCTACAGATGAACAGATCAGTCCTCTGCTACCCAGAGACTGCCGGCTGGCCCCCTGCAGCTCGTCCCCCACTGCTTCAAGCTGTCTCCTGCATTGGTTCAGGCGTTCAAGTGCCCTGAAAGAGACACAGGGGAGGGTGGAAGACTCTAATCTCTTTTTTTATTTTTGTCTCACTTCCACTGCTGAAGCGCTCTTTTTTT
The DNA here is from genome assembly GCA_947000775.1 of Pterois miles. Lineage (NCBI taxonomy): Eukaryota > Metazoa > Chordata > Actinopteri > Perciformes > Scorpaenidae > Pterois > Pterois miles. The sequence continues at coordinate 6,845,585 of CAMQGK010000341.1, forward strand.
TTTTTTTTTTTAAACAAGGGAGGGAAACTCTTCCATTCATTTTGAAAAGAGGCACTAACAAGGCTTTTTTTTTCCAGAGGTAAAGGTTTGGCCTGTGAATGGAGAGTCCTACGTCTGTTTTTCTCTCCTCTCCCACTCCTCTGGCTCCACCAGTGAAGCCATCAGATAACAGTGGAGCTGACAAGTTGGCCAGAAATAAAGAGCGAGCGAGCGAGAGGTGAGGAAGGAGAGTTTGACTCATTTTTCAAGAGTGGCACAAAATACCCCCCACGGTTTCTCCCTCTCTGTGTGTCTCTTTCCTCCAACTACACAAGTCTATTTACAATCCCCCAATTTATTGTCCGCAGCTCGGGTATCCCACATTTGAAAGAAACCTCATCAAGCAGAGTCTCATGGGCCTTTGACTGAGAACTAGATGGACTCAATGCCCATGCGCTGTGGTATCCGTCAACCTGTCATTGTCCCTCTTCATCTCCCATCTTTTCTCCAGTCCTCTTTCTTCCTTAATCCCTCCTGCGCCACTGTTTGGAATTAGGAAGCAGAGTGAGAGGAAAAGAAAGTGACAGGGTAATAGCTTTCCATCCGCATCGTAGATGAACATATTGATTCCTTGTCATTGTTGATAGGAATCATCAGGAGGGCAGCTTGTTGGAGAGGTTCTCCAATAACTGGGTGTTAATGGTGGGAATGCCTCTTATTGCGGTGGCGATTGGAGCTGTGAGTGATGTTTGAGGCCGAGCCACTCACCAGTCATTAAGCCTGCCTCCTGCTGCTATGCAAATCCAAGATGCTGTTGAAGAGAGCGAATCAACAACTAGCTGTTACCGCCCTTTGTCCATGGAGCGGCTAATTGGTTCACATTTAAGTTCCCTTACACTTCAAAATGCGTTTTGCTTATTGTTGCTTCACTTGGGTGTTTGGCCTTCACTGTGCAGAATGGTGTATGAGCAGAGTCTGACACTTAGAGGGCTGTTTACGCATTCATCTGCAGACATGGTACTGCGCTCTGCAGTGTGATGTGGAAAGTTGAAAATCATATGCTGATATTTGACTTTCCAGTGAAGTAGGGGAATGCATCTTGCATTGCAGTAGTTAGACCTTTGAAACTATAAATATTTTAGTAATTATTTAATCTCCCGTCTTTTGGACTCATTTATGTTTCCTGCACCTTAGCTAGGATTTAGACAGGTAGAGCGGTTCTTCTACCAGCAGTAATTATTTAATGACATTTTTTATGAAAACACAAAAAAGACACAATGACTCAATGAAGAGTATTTTCATATGTTTAAAGGGGATATTTAACTAGTCATTCCGTTTGAAGCCACCCAACTCGTCACAAACTCGCGCTTTGGTGTCACTTTTCGGTGTCAGGAAATGCATGCTTAACATAGTGAATTAAACAAAAATACTTGCTTAAGTTTAGGGAACAAAGCCACTTAGTTAGGTTTAGGAAATCATCATGGTTGGGCTTAAAATTACTACATTTGTAATGTGAAAAGGGGACTTAATGTTATGAACACAGGACACGAAGGAGCAGCTGATTGTGAGGTTAAATTGACACCTGCCCGGTGCGTTTCGTACAGACACTAAAGGGTGGTGTGTTCATTGGTATCAAACACCGATGGATGTCACAAAGCGACGGTGATTTATGCTCTGGGAAGGAGAAAAAACTGTAAGTGTCATCATTTTATAGTGATAATATTTCACTTGGTGCCGGTAACTTGGCTCTATGGATGGCAATCGACAGCCACTTTGGTCCAGACTGAAATATCTCAACAACTATTGGAGGAATTGACATGGCATTTGACATTTAAAGGTCCCGAGAGGATGAATCTTGAAGTGGTGTTATATGAGGAAAAACATTTAAAAAACGACGAATTGAAGAAAGAAATCTTGAGACCAAAATGACGGATTACTTGATTAATCAGCTAAGAGGGGGCAGCCCTAAAAAAAAAAAACTAAAAAAAAAAACGTACAGATAAGTTTCACTTTCAGTTCGCCGACAGATTATATTCTAAATATAGTGTTCACTTAAACTGATGTAGATTTTTTTTTTTTCCCCTTTCAGTTTAGGCGTTTTGCCGCCGGCCCTGTCGACAGTACTACATCGCTTTGCTTCCATGCAGCAACTCCTGTCTGTTTCTCCAAGCTGGGGGCGTGCCAACCATCAGGTACTGTAAGTAATACACCGTCTACAGATAAGTACTTCATAGACCCCAAATTCAAAACACCCAAACTATCTCTTTAATGACATCGTTGAGCCTCTTCCTCACAGAGCAACAACATAGCCGCAGCCTCTTAGTCCTGTTTCTTATTCTGGTGTTTCTAACTTTTCTATTATAGCTACTTTTCTATTGAGAGTCATGTCTCAGACAAGTCTATTTTAAGTAGCCGCAGTCATTTCAACACGTCTTCTCAAATCCCAACAGCGCTATATCCGTGATAACACAGACTGTGGTGTACGCCTCCACTGGAGGCAATCAACCATTATACAGTGTTTTTGTACTTCAGTGGCACATAGACAATCCACTCCCTTACAGTGAGGAAAACCCCTCCCTGTGTCTCTCTGAATGCTACTGAAGGACTAGCAGAGATATTCATGGTTGAGAAGTACAAAACAGACTTGTTCTCCTCTGGAAGATAATTCTTTCTTCTTCCTTGAGGGTGCTGCTGTTAATCATGAATGGCAGTGATATGTTATTGTAGCTTTACTATGCCAAATCCTAGTGAGAGCCCTCCTTTTTCTCCCAATATATCACTGACACTATATAATTAAAACAACAAACGTGGGTGAGTCATATCCTGTGCAAAATATGAAACAAATGCCTAGAGCTGTGTGCGGTGGGGGATGGGGGAGATTGGAAAGAGAAGTAAGAAGTAGACGACGCACGCCTCGGGGTCTAATTTGAACCATATACCGTAGCTTCTCTGCAGCCATGTGGCGATGTAAGGGGAGCCTGACAGAAAGCACGAGAGGAAAGTTGAGGTGTTCGGTTGGAGAGGGGGGCCGGAGTTGGGAATAGCAGTACAAGAAATGTGTTTGAAAATGTCTTCTGATAGAAACCTCTTGTTCGTATCATGAGGGCACTCAACGCCATAGTAGGCCAGCTCTTACTGCTCTGTCCGACACCTCACACAGAGTCCCTCTGTTTTTAGCTCAGGAGGCATCACCCCATCAGTCAGCGGGTCTTCGTCTTCATTGTCACCGATATGCCGTAATAACCTCATCCATAGAGCCAGGCCTCCTCTGTGCTCTCCTCCCCCTCAGCAGGTAACAGAGAGCAGGGATAGAGGGAGTGCATGGAGGAGGAGTGGAGGGTCAATCATTCAGATTCCTCACATGTTTCCACCTCAGTACTCCAGAGTGTTTGAAATAGCTGGGATGCCTGCAGATCGAGCTCTCAGTGGAGCTCAGCTGAAAGGGGAGCACAAGGAGAAGGAGGGAAGTTGATGTTTCCAGCCTGAGACGGGAACTTTGGTAGTTTCAGCTCCCTCAAACTGCAGTGGGAAACAGCAACAAACATGGGTGCAGCGTTGCAGAATAGCTCGGCTTTCCCTGCCACCTGACTGGCACCATAACTCCTAATAAAACCAGCCTTTTTCCAGGGAGAAATGCTGAGTATAACCGACAGCTTTATACCTCTATATAAAATGAAGAATAGCTTTTCTTGGAATTTTAACAGTGACCAAGATTTCTCTCTCACTTCTTCTCTCTCTTTGTCTATCTCTGTATTTCACCATTCATTTCTCCCTTTTTTCCACAGTTCAATGGCCACACAACACATAAGCATTATGCTCACACACACAAACACATTACACAGCTCATTTGGTTCAGAGAACAGGTCACTTCAGTCATTCTGGGTATGACTCATACTTTGCAAGTCAGGACTTCGGCCTGTGCTGACTGTTGAAGTTTGGTTTGTTTTTCTCTTCAAGCTGACAGTCATTTAGGAGTTAACTAGAACAGCGAAACATTCCTCTTAGTGAACGTACACGTCGTGACAAAGAGTTGTGACTGATGTCATTGCAAAGCCAGAGATTCATTAGTTCAGTGACTCAGGGCTTAATGTTACTACCAGTTGTACAGTAAAGATATTAAGTTAGTCCGTGTGTCAGTATTGAAAGTCTTCAGTAGTGAAAAATAACAAATATTTTTTTTAAATCTTACAGAAAGTGAACAAATAAATATATATTTGTTCCTGCTGTTTACATTTTTTTCCTTAAATCAAGTAACAATAACCATTAAATTTCTTAAAATGAACCTTTGGCTGAGCAAACACGATTTAAACTATCTCACTTAAAGTTGGGGGCGGCAGTAGCTCAGTCTGTAGGGAGTTGGCTTGGGAACCGGAGGGTCACCGGTTCAAGTCCCGACATGGACCAAAAACTGAGTGTGAACTGGTAGCTGGAGAGGTGCCAGTTTACCTCTTGGGCACTGCCGAGGTGCCCCAACTGCTCGGGGCGCTTGTCTGGAGCAGCCCCCTCACTCTGACACCTCTCCATTACTGCATGTGTGTGTGTGTTTGTGTGCATGTACCATGTATAAGTTAAACAGAGTGTAAATTGAATTTCCCCACTGTGGGACTAATAAAGGTAGATCTTCTTCTTCTTCTTCTTCTAACATAGCTACCATAAGCCCAACTAAAGTTGCTGAAACAAAACCTTTGCACAATGGTAGCTTATGATTCATTCTTTTTTTTTTTTTGTAAAAGAAAGAAAGTGTTGTTTCTACTTTAAACATTATGTAATGTCGCTTTAAGGAAAGGTTTGTATTTTTTGGAAATATGCTTATTTACTTCTTGGTAGAGAGTTAGGTGAGAAGATGGATTCCACTGTCATATCTGCATAAAGGTGGTTAGCTTAGCATAAAAAGTGGAAACAGAGGTAAACAACAGTGTCTACCTCCTGGTTGGACAAGTGAAGCCAATGCTGAAGTGCCTTAAACTTGCATTCTGTCTAACAGCCAGCAGATGGCGACTTCTCTGGTTGCAAACAGAAGTCTGATTGTATAGAAGTCTATGAGAAAATGAGCCGACTTCTCACTTGATTTATTACCTCATGAGTTTATGGCCTCAGTCAGTCATACAGTAGGATTCTTGTGTAGTAAATTATGGTCCCATTCAGAGTCAAATAGACCATAAAGCAGGGTATGCTTTAGAATGGGGCTACCTATGATTGACAGGTCGCTGCCACGGCGTTGTCTGGTCTCAGCGTTGTCCGTGTTTTTGTCTCACAACTTTAGGTCTTTCACAGTGTTTTCAGTTCATGAAAGTTAATTATAACATTTCAATCGCCTGAAAATGTGTTATTCAGCATTTGGTTGATAACTTCACCCTCTCATGTCACTTCTGGTTGCAAAAAAACAATGCGAAATATCAAATACCAAAATGCCGAACTCAAGGAGACTATGTCCACTTCTTCTATACGGTCCGCTAGACTAGATCTGTCTGAAGGTAACAAAATATGTCTACTTGTACCTCTAAAGCTCATTATTTCTTGGCCAGGAAAAGTAACTTCCTGAAGTCTCCACTGGTTGGTGGAAACTGCTTTAGTCTTTGTTCTAATCTAACCAGCCGGCTGTAACTTCATATTGAGTGTACAAATAGGAAAGTGGCGTGGATCTTCTCATCTAGCTTTTTGCCAGAAAGCTTCTTTCTAACTATTAGAAAGTTAGTTACAACGAAGTGAGACTCAACGTTGAAATACTTTTTACCACTTGTTTAACAGTATGAAAAACATAACAACTTAGCATTATTACTGTACATAATTTGCAACCTGGTCATGCTTCCCAGTTAGTCAGACATTAGCGCTGACTGCAGTTCCTCTGCCCAGAGCAGCAGGAAGTCAGGTTAAACATTACATGGTGTACAGAGCCAAACGGGTCCCCAGAACTAGCAGCAGCTCCGAGTGGCAACTCACAGGATATTTGTAGTACCTATAATCCACTGCTCTTACCAGCAGCGCTATCCGCTGCTATGAAGAGAACTGATGCTATCTTTGAGGATGTCCTCCTGGACTCTCTTTAAAGGCAGTGGGCTTTCTCAAATACTTTCACTGCATTTTGAAAGCAGGTGTTCTATTGAGAGTCTTAACGCCATTTGAAGATGAGCGCTGCCTGTCATCTGGCGGACGGCGATAAAGAAAGGACTAAAGAGGGCTGAAGAAACAAACCGAAAGTATTTAGGGTCTCTCTGGAGTGCCACCTCAGAGAGAGTCATGCATACCCAGCATACACATAGCTTTCATTGTGATTATAGATTGAGGGAGGCCCAGGGAATAAATCACAAGGTCAGTGAATGGGCTGTCTGACCTTTAATCCCAGGGTAAAGAAAAGACTCTGCTCTATGTCATGATGTCATCAGCAAGTCATTACCACCACAGCTCTCAACACCTTCTGCCATCCCACCCTAACTCACCCTGCTCAGCTGCTATTGGACAAGCCCCCCCTGCAGCAGCACCTAAATCACTCTGCAGGGCAGCAGTTATAGACTTGACCTTGGCTTGGTGCTGTTTTCCATCCCCCCTCCCTCGTTTAACTCTGTTTATTGTTTCTCTGTGTCCATACTTACTGCTTTGTCCAGTGGCAGGACCACAAGAAATAGTAAGTTGGGTGTAATAAACAGTATTGCTCCTTTGGTCATGTTAGTAATAAGTCTAACAAGTCCTATAGAGTTCCTAATTATTTTTGTTCTACTCTGTGCTAATACGGCTATTTGAAAGATATTTAGATATGTGTCGCCTTGTGCGGCAGACAGTTTGTTGAAATGCGACTAAGGCATTGAGGCAAAGCATATGTTTACTTAAGAGACGATGAGGTGAGCTGAGGTTAACTATTATGCCCGTGAACGCCAATCTGAGGCCTAATTTGAGCTGAGCGGTCTCCTGAGGACTCACCTCCTCACCAAGGCCCTGACCTTTAACCCCCTCAAGCTGCTTCTGCGCTGCATCCAGAGAGATAAATAGAGGACGAGAAGGAAAGTGACAGAGATACATGTCTCATTAAATATCTCAACACCCTGCATCCTGACAAATAACCCTCGAGCACATATTTCAGTACCACAACGCTTAAAATGCAAGTTTGAAAAGTACAACCCTTAGATTTTCTCTTTTTTTTCCCTGCTGTTTACACAGTTTGCCGTTCTGCTTAACAGAGGAGCGACTGTGAGCAAGCTGGCTTGACTCAAGGCTTCAGTTTGCAGCCTGCCCACCTCCGTAGCATACTGACAGATTTACACTATTGTCTACCACATTGTCCTGCACTTGCAAGTCCTAATCACACTGTTGAGCAATGGCATCCCCTGAAATACCCATCTCTCAGCATCTACCCTTGACTGTTTCCCCCGCCCTCTTGCCCACGGCAGTGGCAGAAACCCTGAGCTCTGTGAGGCAGAGCAGATTAAAAACTCCACTAGGCCACTATAAAATAACCAAGTACTTATGAAAGCACCTGGATAGACTCTTCTGCAGAACTGAATGCCCCTCGAGACAAAAGATCTGTTGACTAATTCATTTATATAAAAGATTATAGCTACACCATCCTCAGAGACTTGCCGGGAAAAGTCTTTACAATTGTCTCTTCATGTAAACAGACGTGCATGCCCGAACATGTGTCGACTAATGTACACTTCACTCGCTGGAAAACTGCACCGTGCGTACAAATAAATTAATCAAGCTGAATGCTACACTTCCCTTCACAGCACTTAGCTGTTTGGGTGCCCTGCTAGTTCATATTCCATCAATCATGATCAGATCACTCTGGAAAAATGGGCCAAGGCCAACGGGCAGAACTGTTCCAACAGAGCAGCGTTTTAGCAAAGATCGGTGAAACTGTAAACGTTGTGTTGAAAAGTAGAGATAGATGTAATAAAACGTTTCTCCGTAAAGGATTTAGTTCAGTTGGTGCCACTCTCTAATGCCTTTATAAGGGGGGTTCCAAGTTGTAACTAATGGCTTTTTATGAATGGTTATTAGATAATTTATTAATTCCTAATAAATTAGTAAAAGCCATTTGAAATAACAACTTCTGGGTTGCCAGATTGTAAAACAAACAAAGAAAAAAACACATTTCGCAGTTGTATATCATCTTTCATCCTAATTTTCTTTGTCTTTTTAGCCTTGATTAATCAGGAAGACCCCTCCGATGGACCGTTTCACCACTTGGCCTCTGGAAAATAATTTCTAACTGTAAGTAATAATCTACTATGAACCTCAGTTATAGCTTAAAACTGCAGACTTGGCTCACTATGGTTGTGGAAGAACTCTTTATTAATGACTACATCGCTTTCCAATAAGCCATCAGGTCTGCAGTTATATTATTAATGAATTAAATTGCGGATGTTTTCCAGAAAGTAAGTGAATTAATGCACCTTTACAGAGCTTTAAAAAGCAAGTTGTGCAGGAAGAGGACACACACAAGCCAAATAGATTTTATACAACTTAGGGCAATATAAAAAAACATTAGTAATGGCTTATTATTGATCTGTAAGCATTATTAAAATATTTGAGTCATTTATGAGGCCATTAATTACAACTTAGAAGTATTCTAGATAACACACTGTAGATAAAGTATGTCTCATAGGAGGTGGTAACATGTAGTCCTGGGTTTAGTCCCTTGAATAGCACACACATCATACTGTATCCACACATGGTTATACAGAGTGCATGTACAACCATGCACATTGATTTGATCCCACAAAATAGGATCTAAATCAAGGGTTTTACCAAAATCTCCTTGGTATTATACAGTATACGGCATGTTTGAAGGTAAACAAGCTGCAACAGAATGGATGTATTTCTGTAAGTAGCTTGGAATAGTGAGTGTTTTCTGTAATTAAATGTACAACCAGTGCAGCGTAGCAGTGTGGGAAAACCTCAGCTTGTAATTACTGTAACAGTGAAAGTCAAGGAGACACACCTTGTAAACTGATCCCTGAGAATCCTGATGTTCACACCAAACACCACTCCCCTGTCTCTTCCCCCGGCTGCATGGTTAAGCTGTGGGTAAAGCTGCAGGAGTAAAGCTTCCCCACTCCAAAACACACGCAAACACCGATCTCAACCCCAGCTCGGCCCCTTCGCTGCTACCCAGCACGAGCTGTCACTCCTTTAGTATGTCACCGTAATTCACAGTGACAACAAACAACTGGCCATGCTACACACTTCCCATGATCCCTCACAGAAAACTGGGGGGGGTGGCTGGAGAGTTGGAAGAGAGGGGGCAGACGGGGACATTTAGGATTGGACAAAGAGAAGAGAAAGGGCAAAGGGTAGAAAGACTAGAAGGAAAGGGCCAATGGGAGGAGAAGCTATTGTCATGTATATAAACCTATTATCTGTCATATTTGCTCAAAACCATTTTAATATTTCCTTCCACGTCATGACGTTCTGCTGCATCGCTGCAGTGTGGAGAAAAAAAACACAGTTAATATTTTCCTACACAGCTGTTGTTATACCAAAGAGCCACAATGACGCTGACAATCAATATGTTGCTGTCAGAGGGGTTGATAGGTTGAGAAATAGTAGGCTGGTGACCTCTGACCCCGAAGCATAGAAGAAAGACAGAGGTGGTGTGAGGAGGGGGCAGTTTAAGTTTCACACCCTTTCTCAAATGCAGCGCTTAGTTCAAGGTTTTGTACAAGTGTGAGGAGCATTTTCTTTCCCTGAGAGACCTTAAGTGCTTAAAAAGTAGACAAAAAAGCCAGAGAGGGAAATGGGAGTGAAGGGAAGAATACCAATAAGTAGAGAAATAGGAATGAAATGGAAATAGGAGGGAGGAGGGAAGGCTGGGAGCAAAGAGGGAGAGAAGGAGAGAAAGGAACGTGACCCAAGGTTCAGCCGAAGACAAGGCATAAATCAAAGATGGCGTGAAAACATGGCACCTTCGGGCTCTCTGTTTTGCTTTCCAACCGAGGAGCCAAATTGTTCTGTAGCAGAGCGCAGCCACATCTCAGGCTTGATGTGCTAATAGTACTGATCAGTTGTTGTTTATGTAGCATTACTCCGAAGAGCCAAATCAATCACTGGGTAAACATTAGCCAGGGTGCAGAGAGCTGGAGGGCGGGAAACTCTTTCAGGGAAAAAGAAGGAATTCACTCACAGGGCATGAAAAACAGGACAACCTCTCAGCCAGGCTACGGTCAAACAGCGGGTGGCGAGTCTCAACCTTTAGATAAGAGAAACAAGTTTTAAATTGTGTTCTTTTTGTAAATTACAAAATTTTAACATACGTTTAAACGTGCAGAATTGATGTTTAGTAGTGGTAAATGTCCTCCCCTTCATGCTCTTGTATATGTGGTGGTGGCATGTGTGCCATGTGCATTTCATTGGATGTCCCCTGTGTTTGACCATCACAGCCTCCAGCCAGTCTAGACGGTTCAACTTGTTTACTTCACCGCAACTGCACAGAGATGCATGCAAGCAAATTCTCCTCTCTGGAGCATTTCCCCTGTGGTCACTAGTGACTGTCAGCTGCCCACCATGATTTCAAACAGAGATGATGTTCAGCTTTGTGGTTTTTATTATTATGTGGAACATGGTAGGGACGTAATGAAAAACAGAGTAGAGTAAAGGAGAGTATAGTTGAGTAGTACAGAATAGGGTAAAGTACGATAGAATACAGTACAGTCGTAAATGCTTTAGAGTCAGTATAGTGCAGAAGAATAGAGTACAGTAAAGCACAAAAAGTATAAAACAGTACAGAATGGAGAATTAGAGTAAAGTAGTGGAAGAGAGTACAGTACAGTAGTATAGAATAAAGTGTGAGAAGATGGTGTGAGTAAAGACCTAAAGTACAGTAGTATAGAATAAAGGGTGAGAGGATGGTGTGAGTAGAAGAAGAAGAAGAAGAAGAAGATATTCCTTTATTAGTCCCACGAGGGGAAATTCAATTTTTTCACTCTGTTGTTAACTTATACACGGTACATGCAGACCCGGACACACACATGCACAAACATGCAACAATGGAGAGATGTCAGAGTGATGGGGCTGCTCCTGACAAGCGCCCCGAGCAGTTGGGGGTTTGGTGCCTTGCTCAGGGGCACCTCGGCAGTGCCCAAGAGGTAAACTGGCACCTCTCCAGCTACCAGTTCACACTCAGTTCTTGGTCCATGGCGGGACTTGAACCGGTGACCCTCCGGTAAAGACCTAAATTAAAGTACAGTAGTATAGAATAAAGTGTGTGGATAGTGTGAGCAAAGATCTAGAGTATAGTAGAGTAAAGTACAGTAGAGTTGTAGAGAATGAAGTGTGGGTGGGAGGTGTGAGTAAAGAGGTCAGAAAGCTAGCGTAGAATAGAGTATAGTACTGTAGTAAAGAATAATTATAATAATAGAATTATTATTCCCAGAGGTTCTCCAGAGAAAGCGAACAGAGAACACACTGCTGACAGGTGAGTTGATTGATTTCATTTCTTCTGCCTCACACTAGAAGATGGAGCTGCCATCTGGGCGTCAGGCTGCTTGGCTGGAGGTTGAGAAGCCTGCCTACGGTGCTGGTGTCTGTCGGGGGGTGTCGGGCCATGTGTCCCCTTTGAGGGTGGGGGGGTGGGGGGGCACAAGGGTCCTGGTGGGCCTTGTAGCCTGTGACCATGATGCCTGTTCCCCTGACCCAGAGCACCACCCCTCACCCCAAACACGACGCACGCATCCAAACACACATATGCACAATCACAGGTCAATGGCCACTTGCTCGATCCATTAACACTCTGTTAGCTTTCATATGAGCTTACAATGTTATGAAAGGCACATATCCAAAGGCTGCAGCACAATGGAGAAGCTGGCGACCAGACTCACACTCGAGGTCAGGTAAAAGTTAGTAATACCGATATACTGTTCATGACAACAGGGCATAATAGCAATTCTCTGTCAGCTCATTGATTTTCTTACTGGATTACTTAGATTAACTGAACTTTCTTAGTTATTTCTTAGTATAAATCTGTCAAAACATAACCTTCCCTACCTGCATATATAGGTTTAGGTTAGGTTTAGGAAAAACATCATTGGGCTTAAAATAAGTATGTAAACTAAGTCAAATGCTTACGGAAACAACATAACACAACTATTGAAAACACATCACAAACATGACTAAACTCACGCAACTTACAAAACAAAACACCGGCAACTGAATGGGATGAACAATTGGCCCCAACACACATCTACAAGACACAAAGTACCCATTAAGACACATAGAAAAGATGATGCAGCTGCAATTTAATATACTATATTTTAGCTCCACCTTTTACACCAGAATCACATTAACAATTGATTCTGAATCAATGTTTTCTCTGTTTTTACTGATTTTACTGTAAATTTTCATGAAGTCGATGGCACAGAGACAGTTACCCTGTTTGTGTTTTAGACAATGTAATATAACGTTGATGTAATGCAGCAGTAAGCAGTGTGTAAACCAATAAAAAGGGAGTCTGACACTAGTAAGTGAAGCTTAAGGAGTACCTGAAGTTACTAAAGAAAGCTGAAAAATGTTCCACTTCTCCAAATTCAGTTATAATGCCATCAGCATGATGCACCACTCTAAGACTATATGGAGCAAATGTGCTGTAACTCCAAGTGAATACACATTAAGTGCATACACACAGAGTTGTAATTGGGCTTTGAGAGAAAACGAGCGGGTATGGGCCCATCTGCCCCTGGTATCCGGGCTCTGTTTTGGGGGCCGTGGGCAGACTGCTGCTGGCGTGGAGTCTGAATAGGCCGGGCGGCTGAGCTAAGAGAGCTGTGTGCACATGGCCTCCATGGCTAATCTGCTAATGTATTCCAGAGGTCAGGAGGGTTTCGCACCAAATCAATGGAGGGATTTACACAGCTTTCCCCTGGAATGCGCTCCATTCGCACTCTGCGTTGGGGAAAACATCCACCTCTGCTTTGCCAGGCCGTCCAATTTTCCGCGGCATTTAACCACAAAAAAGGAAGGTCAAAGTAGAAAAAAACGAGGTGCAGTGAAGCACTCCCTCAACCGTCCCTTCTCTTTAACATGTCCACCACAGAGTCAGCAGCGACAGCCTGAGCTTTGCTGCTGAGATGTTTTGGTGCCACATGCAGCCCTCTGACACAGAGATTACTGAGCAGTGATGTAAGATAGGGTTGAGCTTTTACATATGGGAGGAAAGGTGAAAAAACAGCAGGGAGGAAAGAAATAAAGAATGTATAAGAGCAGTGGGGCCTTCATGTGGATCCAAAGTTTTTGCACTGTATCCTTGCTAATCCAAACTGACTATAGAGAGGCTTGAGCACCTTAAAGGTAAGAGAAGAAGCAGGAGTTTGATGGCCTATATCAGCATGAAACCCCAGCCCAACTGAGAAAATCTGTGCGCTGTTAGCATCTACTGTCTATCTGCTCTCATAACATAAAGCACATCTGAACATCTCAAAGGATGAACTGAATTGGTGTAGAAAAAGGCAGACGTGGGGCGTCATGCCAGTCGAACCAGGCGTCACAGAATTGATTCTCCCTGCAGCCAGACCTGCTGGTATATTCTTGATCAGCCCTGAACCTCCATCACTGTGTTGGACTTTTTTGATTGATTAGGATAAAGATATTGTGCCACAGATGGAAATGTGTTTGCAGTCAGTTGGTCTGCTTATGTTATGTTATGTTATGTTTTTAAAGTAGTTGGTACAAAAGTTTGTATAAAACCTTCATAGGGTTTTTGAGATGATTATCCTAAATGATATTTCTGCTGCAAATATATAGATCAGAGGTGGGCAGTTATTTTTCCTGGGGGGCCACATATGAGAGACCCAGATAGTTGCCAAACAATTACTGACAGATGTAACCTCCATTTCATCATATATATAGAAAACATACTGGGCTGCTATTCTTCAGCATTTATTATACTGAAAATCACTCCAAACAGCATAGTATTGAGAAAATTACATTATATACAGGAGTCTTTGAACCATACAGGACTGACTGTTTCAGGCAGTAATGTTTCCATTAACAAAACTTAACATTTAACTTAACATTAACACTTACATTTAACCTTTAACTTAACATTAACACTTGCATTTCCTTCTTTCGTTGCATGCAGCTTTTTAAAAAGTCCTTGCAGCTTTTGTACCTTGATTAGCAGCTCCTCGGCCGTCCTCTCCTTCTCATCTCCAGATAGGTTTATAGGTATTGATAGGTTATTCTCCAGATATGTATTTTTCTGCATGTTTTATCTCAAAGTGACGGTTCAAGTTGTATTCTTTAAATACAGCCACGTTTGTTGCAAAGTAAGCACACAGCTTTACCACCAACCTCTGCAAAACCAGTCCATGACTTATTATAGAAGTGAATTTCCCCACTGTGGGACTAATAAAGGACTATCTTATCTTATCTTATCTTATCTCAGCAGGTGACGCTACTTCAAACTCACTCACGTCAATTTACATCAGTGTCAAGTGACAGGAAGAAGCACACTAATAATACACAAGCATTTTTAAACAAAAGGTTGTTGGTTTTTTTTTTTTAGCTTCGTTACTAATATCGTGTGGTTCGTCTGAGACCTCCCAGGCCGGGCAGAACCATCACGAAGACCGGTTACAGCCCGCGGGCCATATAATGCCCAGGTCTTATCTAGATGAAGGGTTGAGAGAAATAAAAAAAAAAAAAAAAAATGGCATTCAGTTTCAGCAACTTACTGAGTGTAAATCCTGGGCCGTGACCCTGAAACAATTGCCTACAGTGAGTGCTGGTCAAAGAAAATGAGACATAGAGAGAGAGAGAGAGAGAGAGAGAGAGAGAGAGAGAGAGAGAGAGAGAGAAAGGGGGTAAGAACAAAAATTAAGGAGGGAAAGTGGCCCACAATGCAACCTAGCACTTAGTGTTTCTGATACGAGATCATGGGAGGTATTTCCATCTCCTTATCTGTAGTGTGTCTGTGTGTGTTTTATGCAAATGTGTCAGTAACGTCTTGTGTGCATAGGAATGCACTGAGGTTATGCGCCGCTCGATCCCTCCTCTCCGTGTCTGGCTGTTGGACGGGGTCCGGCTCAGGTCATAAATAAGCCAGCCTGGATAGAGGAGGACACCTGAACCCAGACATGCAGACGCAGTACAGGGGCCCTGGCCTTAAATCCAGACAGCCCAGCTTGGATCAAACCAACCCAGAGAGAGACAGAGAGAGAGAGAGAGAGCCGGGGCAGCTCACTTTCACTGCCTTTAAACTCAATTATAGAGGTCACAGTTCAGATTCATATAAATGTGTTCAGCTCCACACGCTTTGAACAGGAGATTGATGTTCAGCTCCACTCCTTGTTATTCTTTCACATATCTGTCTCAGGGTGAGATATGTTTTGTATGACTCTCATATGGAAGGAGGTTGATAAAAAGCAGAGTTTATGTAAATAGTGGATTTACAGTATATAGATCTTTGGATCAAATATAAAGCCAGATTCAGATTAAGATCTTTGCCTGATATTGCAGATGTTTTAATCTGACAAGCACGCTTGATGCTACATGTAATGTTTGCAAACTGAAACGCATCAAAATGCTTGTATTCTCTCCCCTAGTCATAATCTCCCCCTCCCTCTCGCTAACTTTTGCAGTTCTTCTCTATCATCCAGCTGATCTGTCTGCGACTGCTCGCTTCACTGCTGCAATGCTACATGATCTGTTTACCAATAGTGTACTTAGCTGCCGGGCAGAGGGAGAGAAACGACAAAAGACTGTTTTAAAGGGATCAGAATCGACTCACACAGTTAGCCTCAAGCTTGGTATCTGACAGACTGCAGCACGAAGGAGACTTGATGGTCACATATTTTGTGTCGTTTAATCTACGAGAGTAATTTGAAAGAATAGTTTGATATGTTGGGAAATGTACTTATTTGCTTTTTTGCCAAGAGCTAGATGAGAAGACTGTTACCTTTGGACAGAGGCAGCTTTTTCCCCTGTTTCCAATCTTTGTGCTAAGCTAAGATAACACTGCTGGTTTATCATACACACATGAGAGTGGTATTCATCCTCTCATCTAAATCTGCAAGAAAGTGAATAAGCAGATGTGGAACTATTCCTTTAAGCTGTTAATTTTGATAAATATCTCCAGTTTAGAGGTTGAAATGAGAGAGGGATGAGCTTTATCCTCCTCTCTGAATCTCCATCCCAGCCCACCAAGTTCACCCACTGTTCCCCCTTACTCATCTTCCCCCCCGCCACATGACTCTCCCCCACCCAGCCTCTTGTCCCAGGCCCCATCATTGACATGATCTCTCCATTCATCTGCCAGAACGTTTCCTGTGCGCGGGGTGATGGGGGGGTCAGCGGTTTGATAAACCCATGAAAAGCCCCCAAGTTAGCCCATGAAGGCCTCGGATGGCCTCTGTCACCCGTTCCCACAACCCGCCTGTCTGTCAGCCCTTCTGACTGACAAGCCCTGTCACCCCACACCCTGACGCCCACGCCCACTCCCAACTACATCCTCCCCCTGCACAAAAAAACACACATTAAAAATCATTCGGTCTGGGCCTGCCGCTCACTAATATGACCGACAAAAGCTCCAGCCTCACACTCTTGCCCCTTGTCAGCCCACCAGTGGGGGAGAAGGGGAGGAGAGG
This sequence comes from Pterois miles, assembly GCA_947000775.1. Taxonomy (NCBI): domain Eukaryota; kingdom Metazoa; phylum Chordata; class Actinopteri; order Perciformes; family Scorpaenidae; genus Pterois; species Pterois miles. The sequence continues at coordinate 6,862,135 of CAMQGK010000341.1, forward strand.
GAGTGGGCACGATGCCCAGTGACTCCATCTCGTCCAGTCATGAACAGGGTCTCTTTCTGTCTTTTCCTCTGGCCCTCCAGACTCTTTGAATAGGAAGAATGCACCGTGCTAAATCTGCCCACAAGGGATGGTGAGCGGTGTGAAAGGACCGACACTGATGCCACCTTCCCCCTGGCACAATGACACAGATGCTTCTGGCAGGAGGCTCGCAGCACAGCCCTGCGTCTTACAACATCACAAGATATTTAGGGTTTGGTACCAATTTGGCAACGGAGTATCAGGCTCTGGTGTGTTTTTATACTTTTCAGTTCTTATTAACATCACAAGATGGATAAAAAGGGGTCTCTTTTTCCATAGTAACTCAAGGAAAAGAATCATTCCCATTCATTTTCCCCCCCCAAGGGTGTAATTTACATCCCCCCACTCTTTAATTATAGTTAATTTTAAATTATTAATAATTAATTACCTCCTTTAGGGCTACATGGTTGTGCAGTGCTTAGCACTGTTGCCTCACAGTAAGAGGGGTTGCGGGTTAGAATCCAGCGTGGGGCCCTTCTCTGTGGAGTTTGCATATGTTAGTGTGGGTTTTCTCCGGGTTATCCGGCTTCCTCCCACAGTCAAGGACATGCAGGTGACTCTAAATTGCCTCTAGGTGTGTTATCTCTCTCGGTGTCAGCCCGGTGGTAGTCTGCAGACTTTCCCAGGTTTCCCTCGCCCAATGCCAGCCCCCCGAGACCCCGAATGGGATAAGCGGAAACCGATAATGTATGGATTTCATCTTGAGGCAATCCCTAGGCTACAACTATTTTTTTTAAATCTTTTTTTAATTTAATGCAATTTGCTACCAACTATCATTCCTATGTCACAGAAATAGCTCATTCAGTGTTTTCTCACTTTTACACATGCTTAATTATTTAAAAAATATTAATTAAAAATAATTACTAATAATTATTAAGGCTAAAATACATGGAAAGTAATAAAATAATAGATAATTTATCAGTATAAATATCAACTTTTTATTTTATACACCAAGTTTGGTTTGAATGTGTGCAACAAGGTTCAACTTGAAATGAACACAGCTCTAAATCCCTTACTCTGTTTCCCTAATAGACGGTTGCAGGAGGACTGGTGTTCATACGATACATGGGAACTATGGAGGAGTCTTCAGGTTTGTCCACTTCCTGTGTATCTTTGTCATTTTGTTCAGGAATATTATACAATTCTCCACTTTCTAGGGTCCTCATCGTCTTCTTCCTCTTCTTTGCATTTTTTGGCAGATGGCTATGACAACTTTTATGAGCGTATCGCCATCTAACACACTGGAGCATGTAGAACAGTCTAGTTTACTTTAGTCTATGTTACACTTTCCAGTGTCAATGCTAATTAATGCTAATGCTATAAATTCCCTGAAAGTGTGTTATTGTCCTATGATTTTTACTTTAACTGTCACTTGTGTTGCATGTTTAGACAGGTGCTTTTATTTGTTGCACACTCTTAGATATGCAGCCTCAATGGATGACATCTGGGAAGAAGAGGAACATTAGACAAACTAAGACAACATCTGTACTGAAGCTATGAGGTAGGATTCAATTTTATTGAATATTGAAAACATCCAGTATATTTAAATGTTATGTAATGTTAATGTTATGAACTTCTTGAAAAATCATGAAATTAAAGGAAATGGAAAGGAAAAATCAATCAGTGTTATTTACACTTCCCAAGAATATTATTGTCTCTGATACCTGAAGCTGAAATTACAGCCCATTTACGGCAGGAGACTGGATGGAGATGAGGACATCGAGGTTAAGAGAGGAGGTCTGTCCACAGCTGGAAACCGCAAAAGTCAAATGACACGATTTTCATATTTGATGATTTTGTGTCTGTAATGTGTTTTCTGTGTGTCTCCGTCATCCAGAAAATGCTGTAGGAGCAGCTGGAGAACCACAGGGACGTTCATCAGAAGCAGCCGAGTCGCATCCGAGACGAGGTCAATGCTGGACGAACTCACAAAGTAAGGACACACCAGTGAAGCAAAATATTCTCTTTATAATAATAATAAACTTTATTTGTAGAGCACCTTTCATACAACATTGCAACTCAAAGTGCTTCCCAATAAAGAAAGAGCATTAACAAGAACATAATATTTAAAAACATGACAAGAAAAGAGGAAAAAAATAAAACCGTAGCATTTAAGTAAAATACATATAAAATCAATAGTGCTGCCAAGCAGTGTTAAAACTAAATAAGAAATAGCGCAACACAGCGAAGCAGTGTTAAAACTAATTAAGAGCTAGTTAAAGCTAAGGTGAACAGATAAATTTTGGTTCACTTTTAAAGATATCTATTGAGTTGGCTTCCCTGATATCTAAGGGTACTGTGCTCCAGAGTTTAGGGGCGTAAGTAACAAATGCTGCATTCCCAGTTTTCCTTCGACTGCTGTGGGGAACCTCCAGTAGACCAGCAGCAGATGATGGAAGTGTTCTTGGAGGCAGATAGTGAGTTGGTCCTAGTCCATGAAGAGCCTTGTAAACAAGGAGCAGGACTTTAGAGTCAGTTCTAGATGCTACCGGACACCGATGTAGTGAAGCTAAAACTGGACTAATGTGCTCTCTCGTCCTGGTTCTGGTTCCCAGCCGAGCAGCAGAGTTTTGAATCAGCTGAAGTCTGTCAGTGGTTCCTTTAGGGAGGTCAGTATAAAGTACATTACAGTAGTCAAGCCTGCTTAAAGTGAAGGCGTGTATTAGTTTTTCAGCATCTTTTTGATTTAAAAATGGTCGTACTGTAGCGATGTGTCTCAGGCTGAAGAATGATGTCTTCGTCACCTTATTGATGTGAGACTTAAAGCTACGATCTGAATCTAATACAACACCAAAACTAGTGACCTCAGATTTAATCAATGGATATAATTTCCCCAGATGACTGGGCAGCTTTATACTGTATGTTGATTATTATTTTAAGTTTGTTTTTTAAAGATATTTATTCAGTATTTTACAATTAATTTTTTATTGATAGCAGATGGTGTAGAATGGAACCAGAATGGAGGAAGGGGATTTACTGTACATAGTATGTGTCAGAACCACTTCACTACCTGGACATGCATGTTTTATTTATTTTTGGATTGTTTTTTTATTTTATGAATTAGTTAACTGTGCTACCAAATTAGGGTAGCTTTCCATTTAATCACCGTGAGTCATTTTGTGACTAGTGGGCCTTAAATGTAATTAAATGTAAGTCACATTTAACTCCTTGTCATCATTACACAAAGCATAATTACACAATCAGATTATCAATGAATGACCCAACATACATACCTGTGTTTTGTGTTGCACAAAGTTTTGATCTATCCTCCATGAAAATTAATGCAAAACACATGCTTGAAGTGGTGAACCAGGGTCTGTTAATGGAGCAGGAGAGACTTTACATGTTTTGTAAATGTTGGTGTAAATGTCTCTGTTTTCCGTCCAGGCTGCTGAATGAACAAAGGGACTTGAAGGACCTGGAGAAGACGAGACCCCGAACAAAAACCGGTAACTATCAAATCAACGAGTAGTAGAAGTAGTTGATTTACAAATTTGTTGTTGTTATAGTTGTTGTTGTCACAGTTGTAGTAGTAGTAATTGTTGTTGTACCAGGGGTAGTTGTTGCAGTAGCTGTTGTAGTAACATTAATAGTAGTAGTAATAGTAATAGTAGTAGTTGCTGTTGTAGTAGTCATAAAAAAGTCACACCATAGTGTCATTAAAAATACCATAACAATGTCACGGTACAGAATGCCAAAAATGTCATAAAAATGTCATTGTATAGTATAGTCAATAATATGGCCATAATAAGTTTTAGTATGTCATGGAAAAAAGTAATAATCTAATAATAAGTATGTCATAAAATGTCATAGCGTAGTATGACTTGACAAAATTAATAATACATTACGGCATAAAAATGTCACAGTATAGTATGCCATAAAAAGTCGGGAAAAAATATAATTCCATGAAAGAAATAAAAGTTACAGTATGGCAAAAAAGTCATAAAAATGTCACAACGTAGTATGTTATTAAGTTTTATAATATGTCATAAAAATATTAAAAAATGTCATCTTATAGTAAAAACAAAACCATAAAAATTGTCATTGTATAGTGTGTCTGAAAAAAATCATAGGGTGTCATAAAAAGGCATACGATAGTGTTCTATAAAAAAAAATCATAAAAACGCGACACTATAGTATGTCATAAAATGTAAGAAAAAATGTCACAGTATAGTATGTTACAAAATATCATTAAAAATGCCATAGTATAGTATGTCATATTATAGTATCTCATAAAAATATAGTATAGCTTGCCATAAAAAAGATGTAAAAAAATGCCATAATGTTGTATGTCATCAAATATCATACAGATATTCATAGTACAACATGTAATGCAAAATGTCATTAAAAACACAGTATAGTATGTCAAAAAATGTCACAGTATAGTATGCCATAAAATGTAAAAGTGTAGAATGTCTTTAAAAATCATAATAGGGTATCGTAAAAAGGCATACTATAGTATTTCATGAAATATGTAGTGTAGTAAATACCATAAAAAGGCATACTATGCAGTAGTATGTCATTAAAAAATCATAAAATCAAAAGTTCATAGTATTGTCTGTAATAAAAATGTCATAATATAGAAATACTATATACTAATAAATAAATACTAACTAATACTAACTAAATACTAATAATATGTTCTAAAACATAGTATTGGGAAAAATGCCACAGTGTAAAGTCATGAAGTGTTTTGTAGAATTGTCATAGAAATGTTTTCATTCTTGCCATACAACATATCAAACAAAAGTATGTCATGAAAATGTCATTATTTTGATATACTGTACTATGACCTCTTTTTGACTTACTATACTATGCATTTTTTTTTCTGGCATACTATACTACGTTTCTTCAAAATAATGTACAGTACTGTGATTTTTTTCAACATACTATAAAATGGCTTTCTTTTGACGTAATATACTGTTACTTTTTAAATTTTCAACGTAGAATACCATTTATTTTTTATTTGACACACTATACTATTACATTTGTCAACATACTGTACAACTTTTTTCGACATTCTATTCCTACGATTTTTTTTTAGTTTTTTCGACATTCTATACTTCAATTTTTTTTACTTTTTCCGACATACTATGCTATGATTTTTTTTACTTTTTTCGACTATTACGACATTTTATGACTTTTTCGACATACCATGACTTATTTGACTTTTTTTTTTAAACATCCTATACTATGACTTTTTTTCGACATAATATACTGTAACTTTTTTCGGCATACTGTACTATGACTTTTTTTTTGACAAACTACTATGAGTTTTTTCAGCATAATATACTATGACTTTTTTCAACATATTATAGTATGACTTTTTTCAAAATACTATACTATGACTTTGTTCGACATACTATACTCTGACATTTTGTGACTTTTTTTCGACATACTATACTATGACTTTTTATGACCTTTTTCGACATACTATACTTTGAGTTTTTATCGGCATACTATATACTATGACTTGGTATGACATTTTGGCGGCATACTATATAATTACTTTTTGCCGGCATACTATAATGTCACTTTTTTGACAGAATATACTGTAACTTTTTTTCGACATACTATAATATGACTTATTTGACTTTTTTTGACATACTATACTATGACTTTTTTAAGGCATACTATACTATGGCTTTTTATGACTTTTTTCAGCATACTGTACTATAACTATTTTCTGCATACTATACTATGACTTTTTTTGACAGATTATACTCTGACTTTTATTGGCATACTATACTATGACTTTCTGACTTTTTTGCGAGAATACTATACAATCACTTTTTTCGACATACTATACTGTGACAATTTTTTTCTAAATACTACACTATAGCAAATCTTTCACCAAAAACGTTGCTATGAATTGTTATTCTTGTCGAAATACTGTATTACGACAATTTTATTCAACATACTATACTAAGGCTTTTTATTTCAACATACTATACTATGACAATTTTTGTTTTGACATACTACACTATGGCAAATTTTTCACCAAAAACGTTGCTATGAGTTGTTATTCTTATCGAAATACTATATTACGACAATTTTATTCGACATACTATACGATGACAATTTTTTTTTTCGACATACTTTACTATGAAAATTTATTTTTGACATGCTACACTATGGCAAATTTTTCACTAAAAATGTTACTACGAGTTATTCTTGTCGAAATACTATTCTACGACCATTTTTTTCGACATACTATATTATGACTTTTTTTTGACGTACTACAGTGTGAAATTTTTTTTTTCGACGTACTACACAGTGGCAAATTTTTCACCAAAAATATTACTATGGGTTCTTTTTCTTGTCAAAATACTATATAACGACTATTTTATTCAACATACTACACTTTGGCAAATTTTACCAACATTTCACGAAATGACTTTTTTCCACCATAGAATCATTTTACATGCTATAATACGACCGTTTTCATGATTTTTTTCAATATAAAAAAATTGACGTTTTCATCGAAAAATTTCGACATACTATACTATGACGTTTTTTTTTTGTAAAATTTTTCAACATTCGATGAAATTACTTTTTTCCACCATAGAATCATTTTACATGTTATAATACTACCGTTTTCATGATTTTTTCGAACATCAAAAAAATTTGACGTTTTCATCGAAAAATTTCGACATACTATACTATGACGTTTTTTTTTTTTTTTTTTTTTAATTTTCCAACATTTCACGAAATGACTTTTTTCCACCATAGAATCATTTTACATGCTATAATACGACCGTTTTCATGATTTTTTCGAACATCAAAAAAATTTGACGTTTTCATCGAAAAATTTCGATATACTATACTGACGTTTTTTTTTTTTTTTTTTAATTTTCCAACATTCGATAAAATTACTTTTTTTCACCATAGAATCATTTTACATGCTATAATACGACCGTTTTCATGATTTTTTTCAACATAAAAAAAATTGTTTTCATCGAAAACTTTCGATATACTATACTATGACGTTTTTTTTTTGTAAAATTTTTCAACATTCGATGAAATGACTTTTTTTCCACCATATCATCATTTTACATGCTATAATACGACCGTTTTCATGATTTTTTTCCAACATCAAAAAAATTTGACGTTTTCATCGAAAAATTTCGACATACTATACTATGACGTTTTTTTTTGTAAAATTTTTCAACATTCGATGAAATGACTTTTTTCCACCATAGAATCATTTTACATGCTATAATACGACCGTTTTCATGATTTTTTTCAATATAAAAAAATTCACGTTTTCATCGAAAAATTTCGACATACTATACTATGACGTTTTTTGTTTTTTTTTTAAATTTTCCAACATTTCGCGAAATGACTTTTTTCCACCATATCATCATTTTACATGCTATAATACGACCGTTTTCATGATTTTTTTCCAACATCAAAAAAATTTGACGTTTTCATCGAAAAATTTCGACATACTATACTATGACGTTTTTTTTTTGTAAAATTTTTCAACATTCGATGAAATGACTTTTTTCCACCATAGAATCATTTTACTTGCTATAATACGACCGTTTTCATGATTTTTTTCAATACAAAAAAATTCACTTTTTCATCGAAAAATTTCGACATACTATACTATGTTGTTTTTTTTTTTGTAAAATTTTCCATTTCACGAAATGACTTTTTTCCGCCATAGAATCACTTCACATGCTATAATATGAGCGTTTTCATGATTTTTTTCAACATCAAAAAAAAATTGACGTTTTCTTCGAAAAATTTCGACATACTATACTATGACGTTTTTTTGTAAAATTTTCCATTTCACGAAATGACTTTTTTCCGCCATAGAATCATTTTACATGCTATAATACTACCGTTTTCATGATTTTTTCCAACATCAAAAAAATTTGACGTTTTCATCGAAAAATTTCGACATACTATACTATGACGTTTTTTTTTTTTTTTTTTTTAAATTTTCCAACATTCGATAAAATTACTTTTTTTCACCATAGAATCATTTTACATGCTATAATACGACCGTTTTCATGATTTTTTCGAACATCAAAAAAATTTGACGTTTTCATCGAAAAATTTCGATATACTATACTATGACGTTTTTTTTTTTTTTTTAAATTTTCCAACATTCGATAAAATTACTTTTTTTCACCATAGAATCATTTTACATGCTATAATACGACCGTTTTCATGATTTTTTTCAATATGAAAAAATTGACGTTTTCATCGAAAAATTTCGACATACTATACCATGACGTTTTTTTTTTTGTAAAATTTTCCATTTCACGAAATGACTTTTTTCCACCATAGAATCATTTTACATGCTATATTACGACCGTTTTCATGATTTTTTTCCAACATCAAAAAAATTTGACGTTTTCATCGAAAAATTTCGACATACTATACTATGACTTTTTTTTTTTTTTTTAAATTTTCCAACATTTCACGAAATGACTTTTTTCCACCATAGAATCATTTTACATGCTATATTACGACCGTTTTCATGATTTTTTTCCAACATCAAAAAAATTTGACGTTTTCATCGAAAAATTTCGACATACTATACTATGACGTTTTTTTTTGTAAAATTTTTCAACATTCGATGAAATGACTTTTTTCCACCATAGAATCATTTTACATGCTATAATACGACCGTTTTCATGATTTTTTTCAATATAAAAAAATTCACGTTTTCATCGAAAAATTTCGACATACTATACTATGACGTTTTTTTTTTTGTAAAAATTTTCCATTTCACGAAATGACTTTTTTCCACCATAGAATCATTTTACTTGCTATAATACGACCGTTTTCATGATTTTTTTCAATATAAAAAAATTGACGTTTTCTTCGAAAAATTTCGACATACTATACTATGACGTTTTTTTGTAAAATTTTCCATTTCACGAAATGACTTTTTTCCGCCATAGAATCATTTTACATGCTATAATACGACCGTTTTCATGATTTTTTTCAACATCAAAAAAATTTGACGTTTTCATCGAAAAATTTTGACATACTATACTATGACGATTTTTATAAAATTTTCCATTTCACAAAATGACTTTTTTCCACCATAGAATCATTTTACATGTTATAATACGACCGTTTTCATGATTTTTTTCTACATCAAAAAAAAATTGACGTTTTCTTCAGAAAATTTCGACATACTATATACTATGACTTTTTTTTTTTTTTTAATTTTCCAACATTTCACGAAATGACTTTTTTCCACCATAGAATCATTTTACATGCTATATTACGACCGTTTTCATGATTTTTTTCCAACATCAAAAAAATTTGACGTTTTCATCGAAAAATTTCGACATACTATATACTATGACTTTTTTTTTTTTTTAATTTTCCAACATTTCACGAAATGACTTTTTTCCACCATAGAATCATTTTTCATGCTATAATACGACCGTTTTCATGATTTTTTTCAATATAAAAAAATTGACGTTTTCATCGAAATATTTCGACATACTATACTATGACGTTTTTTGTTTTTTTTTCTAAATTTTCCAACATTTCGCAAAATGACTTTTTTCCACCATATCATCATTTTACATGCTATAATACGACCGTTTTCATGATTTTTTTCCAACATCAAAAAAATTTGACGTTTTCATCGAAAAATTTCGACATACTATGACGTTTTTTTTTTGTAAAATTTTTCAACATTCGATGAAATGACTTTTTTCCACCATAGAATCATTTTACATGCTATAATACGACCGTTTTCATGATTTTTTTCAATATAAAAAAATTCACGTTTTCATCGAAAAATTTTGACATACTATACTATGACGTTTTTTTTTTTTGTAAAATTTTCCATTTCACGAAATGACTTTTTTCCACCATAGAATCATTTTACTTGCTATAATACGACCGTTTTCATGATTTTTTTCAATATAAAAAAATTCACGTTTTCATCGAAAAATTTTGACATACTATACTATGACGTTTTTTTTTTGTAAAATTTTCCATTTCACGAAATGACTTTTTTCCACCATAGAATCATTTTACATGCTATATTACGACTGTTTTCATGATTTTTTTCTACATCAAAAAAAAATTGACGTTTTCTTCGAAAAATTTCGACATACTATACTATGACGTTTTTTTGTAAAATTTTCCAACATTTCACGAAATAACTTTTATTCACCATAGAATCATTTTATATGCTATAATACGACCGTTTTCATGATTTCTTTCAACATCAAAAAAATTTGATGTCTTCATCGAAAAATTTCGACATACTATACAATGACGTTTTTTTTTGTAAAATTTTCCAACATTTCACGAAATGACTTTTTTCCGCCATAGAATCATTTTATATGCTATAATACGACCGTTTTCATGATTTTTTTCTACATCAAAAAAAAATTGACGTTTTCTTCAAAAAATTTCGACATACTATACTGTGACTTTTTTTTTTTTAAATTTTCCAACATTTCACGAAATGACTTTTTTCCACCATAGAATCATTTTACATGCTATAATACTACCGTTTTCATGATTTTTTCCAACATCAAAAAAATTTGACGTTTTCATGGAAAAATTTGGACATACTATACTATGATGTTTTTTTTTTTTTTTTTTAATTTTCCAACATTTCACGAAATGACTTTTTTCCGCCATAGAATCATTTTACATGCTATAATACGACCGTTTTCATGATTTTTTCCAACATCAAAAAAATTTGACGTTTTCATCGAAAAATTTCGATATACTATACTATGACGTTTTTTTTTTTTTTTTTTAAATTTTCCAACATTCGATAAAATTACTTTTTTTCACCATAGAATCATTTTACATGCTATAATACGACCGTTTTCATGATTTTTTTCAATATAAAAAAATTGACGTTTTCATCGAAAAATTTCGACATACTATACTATGACGTTTTTTTTTTTTTTTTTAAATTTTCCAACATTTCACGAAATGACTTTTTTCCATCATAGAATCATTTTACATGCTATATTACGACCGTTTTCATGATTTTTTTCTACATCAAAAAAATTGACGTTTTCTTCGAAAAATTTCGACATACTATAATATGACGTTTTTTTGTAAAATTTTCCAACATTTCACGAAATAACTTTTATTCACCATAGAATCATTTTATATGCTATAATACGACCGTTTTCATGATTTTTTTTCAACATCAAAAAAATTTGACGTTTTCATCGAAAAATTTCGACATACTATACAATATTTTTTTGTAAAATTTTCCATTTCACAAAATGACTTGTTTCCGCCATAGAATCATTTTACATGCTATAATACGACCGTTTTCATGATTTTTTTCAACATCAAAAAAATTTGACGTTTTCATCGAAAAATTTTGACATACTATACTATGACGATTTTTATAAAATTTTCCATTTCACAAAATGACTTTTTTCCACCATAGAAACATTTTACATGCTATAATACGACCGTTTTCATGATTTTTTTCTACATCAAAAAAAAATTGACGTTTTCTTCAAAAAATTTCGACATACTATACTATGACTTTTTTTTTTTTAAATTTTCCAACATTTCATGAAATGACTTTTTTCCACCATAGAATCATTTTACATGCTATAATACGACCGTTTTCATGATTTTTTCCAACATCAAAAAAATTTGACGTTTTCATGGAAAAATTTGGACATACTATACTATGTTTTTTTTTTTTTTTAAATTTTCCAACATTTCACGAAATGACTTTTTTCAACCATAGAATCATTTTACATGCTATAATATGACCGTTTTCATGATTTTTTTCAATATAAAAAAATTGACGTTTTCATCGAAAAATTTCGACATACTATACTATGACGTTTTTTTTTTTTGTAAAATTTTTCAACATTCGATGAAATGACTTTTTTCCACCATAGAATCATTTTACATGCTATAATACTACCGTTTTCATGATTTTTTCGAACATCAAAAAAATTTGACGTTTTCATCGAAAAATTTCGACATACTATACTATGACGTTTTTTGTTTTTTTTTTTAAATTTTCCAACATTCGATAAAATTACTTTTTTTCACCATAGAATCATTTTACATGCTATAACACGACCGTTTTCATGATTTTTTTCAACATAAAAAAAATTGTTTTCATCGAAAACTTTCGATATACTATACTATGACGTTTTTTTTGTAAAATTTTTCAACATTCGATGAAATGACTTTTTTCCACCATATCATCATTTTACATGCTATAATACGACCGTTTTCATGATTTTTTTCAATATAAAATAATTGACGTTTTCATCGAAAAATTTCGACATACTATACTATGACGTTTTTTTTTTTTGTAAAATTTTCCATTTCACGAAATGACTTTTTTCCACCATAGAATCATTTTACATGCTATATTACGACCGTTTTCATGATTTTTTTCCAACATCAAAAAAATTTGACGTTTTCATCGAAAAATTTCGACATACTATACTATGACTTTTTTTTTTTTTTTTAAATTTTCCAACATTTCACGAAATGACTTTTTTCCACCATAGAATCATTTTACATGCTATATTACGACCGTTTTCATGATTTTTTTCCAACATCAAAAAAATTTGACGTTTTCATCGAAAAATTTCGACATACTATACTATGACGTTTTTTTTTGTAAAATTTTTCAACATTCGATGAAATGACTTTTTTCCACCATAGAATCATTTTACATGCTATAATACGACCGTTTTCATGATTTTTTTCAATATAAAAAAATTGACGTTTTCATCGAAAAATTTCGACATACTATACTATGACGGGTTTTTTTTTGTAAAATTTTCCATTTCACGAAATGACTTTTTTCCACCATAGAATCATTTTACATGCTAGAATACGACCGTTTTCATGATTTTTTTCTACATCAAAAAAAATGGACGTTTTCTTCGAAAAATTTCGACATGCTATACGATGACGTTTTTTTGTAAAATATTCCAACATTTCACGAAATAACTTTTACTCACCATAGAATCATTTTACATGCTATAATACGACCGTTTTCATGATTTTTTTCAACATCAAAAAAATTTGACGTTTTCATCGAAAAATTTCGACATACTATACTATGACGTTGTTTTGTAAAATTTTCCATTTCACGAAATGACTTATTCACCATAGAATCACTTCACATGCTATAATACGAGCGTTTTCATGATTTTTTTCAACATCAAAAAAAATTGACGTTTTCATCGAAAAATTTCGATATACTATACTATGACGTTTTTTTTTTTTTTTAAATTTTCCAACATTTCACGAAATTACTTTTTTCCACCATAGAATCATTTTACATGCTATAATATAACCGTTTTCATGATTTTTTTTCTACATCAAAAAAAATTGACGTTTTCATGGAAAAATTTCGACATACTATACTATGACGTTTTTTTTTTTTTTTTTAATTTTCCAACATTTTACGAAATGACTTTTTCCCCCATAGAATAATTTTACATGCTATAATACGACCGTTTTCATAATTTTTTTCAATATAAGAAAATTTGACGTTTTCATCGAAAAATTTCGACATACTATACTATGACTTTTTTTGTAAAATTTTCTATTTCACGAAATGACTTTTTTCCGCCATAGAATCATTTCACATGCTATAATACGAGCGTTTTCATGATTTTTTTCAACATCAAAAAAAAATTGACGTTTTCTTCGAAAAATTTCGATATACTATACTATGACGTTTTTTTTTTTTTTTTTAATTTTCCAACATTTCACGAAATGACTTTTTTCCACCATAGAATCATTTTTCATGCTATAGTACGACCGTTTTCATGATTTTTTTCAACATCAAAAAAATTTGACGTTTTCATCGAAAAATTTCGACATACTATACTATGACGTTTTTTTATAAAATTTTCCATTTCACAAAATGACTTTTTTCCACCATAGAATCATTTTACATGCTATAATACTACCGTTTTCATGATTTTTTCCAACATCAAAAATATTTGACGTTTTCATTGAAAAATTTCGACATACTATACTATGACGTTTTTTGTTTTTTTTTAAATTTTCCAACATTTCACGAAATGACTTTTTTCCACCATAGAATCATTTTACATGCTATAATACGATCGTTTTCATGATTTTTTTCTACATCAAAAAAAATTGACGTTTTCATCGAAAAATTTCGATATACTATACTATGACGTTTTTTTTTTTTTTTGTAAAATTTTCAAACATTTCATGAAATGATTTTTTCCACATTAGAATCATTTTACATGCTATAATTAGACCGTTTTCATGATTTTTTTCAATATTAAAAAATTTGATGTTTTCATCGAAAAATTTCGACATACTATACTATGACGTTTTTTTGTAAAATATTCCAACATTTCACGAAATAACTTTTACTCACCATAGAATCATTTTATATGCTATAATACGACCGTTTTCATGATTTTTTTCAACATCAAAAAAATTTGACGTTTTCATCGAAAAATTTCGACATACTATACTATGACGTTGTTTAGTAAAATTTTCCATTTCACGAAATGACTTATTCACCATAGAATCACTTCACATGCTATAATACGAGCGTTTTCATGATTTTTTTCAACATCAAAAAAAATTGACGTTTTCATCGAAAAATTTCGATATACTATACTATGACGTTTTTTTTTTTTTTTAAATTTTCCAACATTTCACGAAATGACTTTTTTCCACCATAGAATCATTTTACATGCTATAATATAACCGTTTCATGATTTTTTTTCTACATCAAAAAAAATTGACGTTTTCATCAAAAAATTTCGACATACTATACTATGATGTTTTTTGTTTTTTTTTTTTAAATTTTCCAACATTTCACGAAATAACTTTTATTCACCATAGAATCATTTTATATGCTATAATACGACCGTTTTCATGATTTTTTCCAACATCAAAAAAATTTGATGTCTTCATCGAAAAATTTCGACATACTATACTATGACGTTTTTTTTTTTTAATTTTCCAACATTTCACGAAATGACTTTTTTCCACCATAGAATCATTTTACTTGCTATAATACGACCGTTTTCATGATTTTTTTCAATATAAAAAAATTTGACTTTTTCATCGAAAAATTTCGATATACTATACTATGACGTTTTTTTTTTGTAAAATTTTCCAACATTTCACGAAATGACTTTTTTACACCATAGAATTATTTTACATGCTACAATACGACCGTTTTCATGATTTTTTTCAATATTAAAAAATTGACGTTTTCATCGAAAAATTTTGACATACTATACTATGACGGGGTTTTTTTTGTAAAATTTTCCATTTCACGAAATGACTTTTTTCCACCATAGAATCATTTTACATGCTAGAATACGACCGTTTTCATGATTTTTTTCAACATCAAAAAAATTTGACGTTTTCCTCGAAAAATTTCGACATACTATACTATGACGTTGTTTTGTAAAATTTTCCATTTCACGAAATGACTTATTCACCATAGAATCACTTCACATGCTATAATACGAGCGTTTTCATGATTTTTTTCAACATCAAAAAAAATTGACGTTTTCATCGAAAAATTTCGACATACTATACTATGACGTTTTTTTTTTTTTTTTAAATTTTCCAACATTTCACGAAATTACTTTTTTCCACCATAGAATCATTTTACATGCTATAATACGAGCGTTTTCATGATTTTTTTTCTACATCAAAAAAAATTGACGTTTTCATCAAAAAATTTCGACATACTATACTATGACGTTTTTTGTTTTTTTTTTAAATTTTCCAACATTTCACGAAATGACTTTTTTCCACCATAGAATCATTTTACATGCTATAATACTACCGTTTTCATGATTTTTTTCTACATCAAAAAAAATTGACGTTTTCTTCGAAAAATTTTGACATACTATACTATGACGTTTTTTTTTTGTAAAATTTTCCATTTCACGAAATGACTTTTTTCCACCATAGAATCATTTTACATGCTATATTACGACTGTTTTCATGATTTTTTTCTACATCAAAAAAAAATTGACGTTTTCTTCGAAAAATTTCGACATACTATACTATGACGTTTTTTTGTAAAATTTTCCAACATTTCACGAAATAACTTTTATTCACCATAGAATCATTTTATATGCTATAATACGACCGTTTTCATGATTTCTTTCAACATCAAAAAAATTTGATGTCTTCATCGAAAAATTTCGACATACTATACAATGACGTTTTTTTTTGTAAAATTTTCCAACATTTCATGAAATGACTTTTTTCCGCCATAGAATCATTTTATATGCTATAATACGACCGTTTTCATGATTTTTTTCTACATCAAAAAAAAATTGACGTTTTCTTCAAAAAATTTCGACATACTATACTGTGACTTTTTTTTTTTTTAAATTTTCCAACATTTCACGAAATGACTTTTTTCCACCATAGAATCATTTTACATGCTATAATACTACCGTTTTCATGATTTTTTCCAACATCAAAAAAATTTGACGTTTTCATGGAAAAATTTGGACATACTATACTATGTTTTTTTTTTTTTTTAAATTTTCCAACATTTCACGAAATGACTTTTTTCAACCATAGAATCATTTTACATGCTATAATATGACCGTTTTCATGATTTTTTTCAATATAAAAAAATTGACGTTTTCATCGAAAAATTTCGACATACTATACTATGACGTTTTTTTTTTTGTAAAATTTTTCAACATTCGATGAAATGACTTTTTTCCACCATAGAATCATTTTACATGCTATAATACTACCGTTTTCATGATTTTTTCGAACATCAAAAAAATTTGACGTTTTCATCGAAAAATTTCGACATACTATACTATGACGTTTTTTGTTTTTTTTTTAAATTTTCCAACATTCGATAAAATTACTTTTTTTCACCATAGAATCATTTTACATGCTATAACACGACCGTTTTCATGATTTTTTTCAACATAAAAAAAATTGTTTTCATCGAAAACTTTCGATATACTATACTATGACGTTTTTTTTGTAAAATTTTTCAACATTCGATGAAATGACTTTTTTCCACCATATCATCATTTTACATGCTATAATACGACCGTTTTCATGATTTTTTTCAATATAAAATAATTGACGTTTTCATCGAAAAATTTCGACATACTATACTATGACGTTTTTTTTTTTGTAAAATTTTCCATTTCACGAAATGACTTTTTTCCACCATAGAATCATTTTACATGCTATATTACGACCGTTTTCATGATTTTTTTCCAACATCAAAAAAATTTGACGTTTTCATCGAAAAATTTCGACATACTATACTATGACTTTTTTTTTTTTTTTTTAAATTTTCCAACATTTCACGAAATGACTTTTTTCCACCATAGAATCATTTTACATGCTATATTACGACCGTTTTCATGATTTTTTTCCAACATCAAAAAAATTTGACGTTTTCATCGAAAAATTTCGACATACTATACTATGACGTTTTTTTTTGTAAAATTTTTCAACATTCGATGAAATGACTTTTTTCCACCATAGAATCATTTTACATGCTATAATACGACCGTTTTCATGATTTTTTTCAATATAAAAAAATTGACGTTTTCATCGAAAAATTTCGACATACTATACTATGACGGGTTTTTTTTTGTAAAATTTTCCATTTCACGAAATGACTTTTTTCCACCATAGAATCATTTTACATGCTAGAATACGACCGTTTTCATGATTTTTTTCTACATCAAAAAAAATGGACGTTTTCTTCGAAAAATTTCGACATGCTATACGATGACGTTTTTTTGTAAAATATTCCAACATTTCACGAAATAACTTTTACTCACCATAGAATCATTTTATATGCTATAATACGACCGTTTTCATGATTTTTTTCAACATCAAAAAAATTTGACGTTTTCATCGAAAAATTTCGACATACTATACTATGACGTTGTTTTGTAAAATTTTCCATTTCACGAAATGACTTATTCACCATAGAATCACTTCACATGCTATAATACGAGCGTTTTCATGATTTTTTTCAACATCAAAAAAAATTGACGTTTTCATCGAAAAATTTCGATATACTATACTATGATGTTTTTTTTTTTTTTTAAATTTTCCAACATTTCACGAAATTACTTTTTTCCACCATAGAATCATTTTACATGCTATAATATAACCGTTTTCATGATTTTTTTTCTACATCAAAAAAAATTGACGTTTTCATGGAAAAATTTCGACATACTATACTATGACGTTTTTTTTTTTTTTTTAATTTTCCAACATTTTACGAAATGACTTTTTCCCCCATAGAATAATTTTACATGCTATAATACGACCGTTTTCATAATTTTTTTCAATATAAGAAAATTTGACGTTTTCATCGAAAAATTTCGACATACTATACTATGACTTTTTTTGTAAAATTTTCTATTTCACGAAATGACTTTTTTCCGCCATAGAATCATTTCACATGCTATAATACGAGCGTTTTCATGATTTTTTTCTACATCAAAAAAAAATTGACGTTTTCTTCGAAAAATTTCGATATACTATACTATGACGTTTTTTTTTTTTTTTTTAATTTTCCAACATTTCACGAAATGACTTTTTTCCACCATAGAATCATTTTTCATGCTATAGTACGACCGTTTTCATGATTTTTTTCAACATCAAAAAAATTTGACGTTTTCATCGAAAAATTTCGACATACTATACTATGACGTTTTTTTATAAAATTTTCCATTTCACAAAATGACTTTTTTCCACCATAGAATCATTTTACATGCTATAATACTACCGTTTTCATGATTTTTTCCAACATCAAAAATATTTGACGTTTTCATTGAAAAATTTCGACATACTATACTATGACGTTTTTTGTTTTTTTTTAAATTTTCCAACATTTCACGAAATGACTTTTTTCCACCATAGAATCATTTTACATGCTATAATACGATCGTTTTCATGATTTTTTTCTACATCAAAAAAAATTGACGTTTTCATCGAAAAATTTCGATATACTATACTATGACGTTTTTTTTTTTTTTGTAAAATTTTCAAACATTTCATGAAATGATTTTTTCCACATTAGAATCATTTTACATGCTATAATTAGACCGTTTTCATGATTTTTTTCAATATTAAAAAATTTGATGTTTTCATCGAAAAATTTCGACATACTATACTATGACGTTTTTTTGTAAAATATTCCAACATTTCACGAAATAACTTTTACTCACCATAGAATCATTTTATATGCTATAATACGACCGTTTTCATGATTTTTTTCAACATCAAAAAAATTTGACGTTTTCATCGAAAAATTTCGACATACTATACTATGACGTTGTTTAGTAAAATTTTCCATTTCACGAAATGACTTATTCACCATAGAATCACTTCACATGCTATAATACGAGCGTTTTCATGATTTTTTTCAACATCAAAAAAAATTGACGTTTTCATCGAAAAATTTCGATATACTATACTATGACGTTTTTTTTTTTTTTAAATTTTCCAACATTTCACGAAATGACTTTTTTCCACCATAGAATCATTTTACATGCTATAATATAACCGTTTCATGATTTTTTTTCTACATCAAAAAAAATTGACGTTTTCATCAAAAAATTTCGACATACTATACTATGATGTTTTTTGTTTTTTTTTTTTAAATTTTCCAACATTTCACGAAATAACTTTTATTCACCATAGAATCATTTTATATGCTATAATACGACCGTTTTCATGATTTTTTCCAACATCAAAAAAATTTGATGTCTTCATCGAAAAATTTCGACATACTATACTATGACGTTTTTTTTTTTTAATTTTCCAACATTTCACGAAATGACTTTTTTCCACCATAGAATCATTTTACTTGCTATAATACGACCGTTTTCATGATTTTTTTCAATATAAAAAAATTTGACTTTTTCATCGAAAAATTTCGATATACTATACTATGACGTTTTTTTTTTTGTAAAATTTTCCAACATTTCACGAAATGACTTTTTTACACCATAGAATTATTTTACATGCTACAATACGACCGTTTTCATGATTTTTTTCAATATTAAAAAATTGACGTTTTCATCGAAAAATTTTGACATACTATACTATGACGGGGTTTTTTTTGTAAAATTTTCCATTTCACGAAATGACTTTTTTCCACCATAGAATCATTTTACATGCTAGAATACGACCGTTTTCATGATTTTTTTCAACATCAAAAAAATTTGACGTTTTCCTCGAAAAATTTCGACATACTATACTATGACGTTGTTTTGTAAAATTTTCCATTTCACGAAATGACTTATTCACCATAGAATCACTTCACATGCTATAATACGAGCGTTTTCATGATTTTTTTCAACATCAAAAAAAATTGACGTTTTCATCGAAAAATTTCGACATACTATACTATGACGTTTTTTTTTTTTTTTTAAATTTTCCAACATTTCACGAAATTACTTTTTTCCACCATAGAATCATTTTACATGCTATAATACGAGCGTTTTCATGATTTTTTTTCTACATCAAAAAAAATTGACGTTTTCATCAAAAAATTTCGACATACTATACTATGACGTTTTTTGTTTTTTTTTAAATTTTCCAACATTTCACGAAATGACTTTTTTCCACCATAGAATCATTTTACATGCTATAATACTACCGTTTTCATGATTTTTTTCTACATCAAAAAAAATTGACGTTTTCTTCGAAAAATTTCGACATACTATACTATGACGTTTTTTTTGTAAAATTTTCCAACATTTCACGAAATAACTTTTATTCACCATAGAATCATTTTATATGCTATAATACGACCGTTTTCATGGTTTTTCCAACATCAAAAAAATTTGATGTCTTCATCGAAAAATTTCGACATACTATACTATGACGTTTTTTTTTTTAAATTTCCCAACATTTCACGAAATGACTTTTTTCCACCATAGAATCATTTTACTTGCTATAATACGACCGTTTTCATGATTTTTTTCAATATAAAAAAATTTGACTTTTTCATCGAAAAATTTTGATATACTATACTATGACGTTTTTTTTTTTGTAAAATTTTCCAACATTTCACGAAATGACTTTTTTCCACCATAGAATCATTTTACATGCTATAATATAACCGTTTTCATGATTTTTTTTCTACATCAAAAAAAATTGACGTTTTCATCAAAAAATTTCGACATACTATACTATGATGTTTTTTGTTTTTTTTTTTTAAATTTTCCAACATTTCACGAAATTACTTTTTTCCACCATAGATTCATTTTATATGCTATAATACTACCGTTTTCATGATTTTTTCTACATCAAAAAAAATTGACGTTTTCTTCGAAAAATTTCGACATACTATACTATGACGTTTTTGGTTTTTTTTGTAAAATTGTCCATTTCATGAAATGATTTTTTCCACATTAGAATCATTTTACATGCTATAATTAGACCGTTTTCATGATTTTTTTCAATATAAAAAAACTTGACGTTTTCATCGAAAAATTTCGACATACTATACAATGACGTTTTTTTGTAAAATTTTCCATTTCACGAAATGACTTTTTTCCGCCATAGAATCACTTCACATGCTATAATACGAGCGTTTTCATGATTTTTTTCAACATCAAAAAAAAATTGACGTTTTCTTCGAAAAATTTCGACATACTATACTATGACGTTTTTTTTTTTTAATTTTCCATTTCACGAAATGACTTTTTTCCGCCATAAAATCATTTTACATGCTATAATACGACCGTTTTCATGATTTTTTTCTACATCAAAAAAAAATTGACGTTTTCTTCAAAAAATTTCGACATACTATACTATGACGTTTTTTTTTTTTTTTAAATTTTCCAACATTCGATGAAATGACTTTTTTCCACCATAGAATCATTTTACTTGCTATAATACAACCGTTTTCATGTTTTTTTTCAATATAAAACAATTGACGTTTTCATCGAAAAATTTCGACATACTATACTATGACGTTTTTTTTTTTGTAAAATTTTTCAACATTCGATGAAATGACTTTTTTCCACCATAGAATCAGTTTACATGCTATAATACGACCGTTTTCATGATTTTTTTCAATATAAAAAAATTTGACGTTTTCATCGAAAAATTTTGATATACTATACTATGACGTTTTTTGTTTGTTTTTTTAATTTTCCAACATTTCACGAAATCATTTTTTCCACATTAGAATCATTTTACATGCTATAATACGACCGTTTTCATGATTTTTTCCAACATCAAAAAAATTTGATGTTTTCATCGAAAAATTTCGACATACTATACTATGACGGTTTTTTTTGTAAAATTTTTCAACATTCGATGAA
The DNA here is from genome assembly GCA_947000775.1 of Pterois miles. Classification (NCBI taxonomy): domain Eukaryota; kingdom Metazoa; phylum Chordata; class Actinopteri; order Perciformes; family Scorpaenidae; genus Pterois; species Pterois miles. The sequence continues at coordinate 6,884,523 of CAMQGK010000341.1, forward strand.
ATGACTTTTTTCCACCATAGAATCATTTTACATGCTATAATACCACCGTTTTCATGATTTTTTCCAACATCAAAAAAATTTGTTTTCATCGAAAAATTTCGACATACTATACTATGACGTTTTTTTTTTTGTAAAATTTTCCATTTCACGAAATGACTTTTTTCCACCATAGAATCATTTTACATGCTATAATACGACCGTTTTCATGATTTTTTCCAATATAAAAAAATTTGACGTTTTCATTGAAAAATTTCGACATACTATACTATGACGTTTTTTTTTTTTTTTTTTAATTTTCCAACATTTTACGAAATAACTTTTTCCCCCATAGAATCATTTTACATGCTATAATACGACCGTTTTCATGATTTTTTTCAACATCAAAAAAAAATTGACGTTTTCTTCGAAAAATTTCGATATACTATACTATGACGTTTTTTTTTTTTTTTTTAATTTTCCAACATTTCACGAAATGACTTTTTTCCACCATAGAATCATTTTTCATGCTATAGTACGACCGTTTTCATGATTTTTTTCAATATAAAAAAATTGACGTTTTCATCGAAAAATTTCGACATACTATACTATGACGGTTTTTTTTGTAAAATTTTTCAACATTCGATGAAATGACTTTTTTCCACCATAGAATAATTTTACATGCTATAATACAACCGTTTTCTTGATTTTTTTCAATATAAAAAAATTCACGTTTTCATCGAAAAATTTCGACATACTATACTATGACGTTTTTTTGTAAAAATTTTCCATTTCACGAAATGACTTTTTTCCGCCATAGAATCACTTCACATGCTATAATACGAGCGTTTTCATGATTTTTTTCAACATCAAAAAAAAATTGACGTTTTCTTCGAAAAATTTCGACATACTATACTATGACGTTTTTTTGTAAAATTTTCCATTTCACAAAATGACTTTTTTCCGCCATAGAATCATTTTACATGCTATAATACGACCGTTTTCATGATTTTTTTCAACATCAAAAAAATTTGACGTTTTCATCGAAAAATTTTGACATACTATACTATGACGTTTTTTTATAAAATTTTCCATTTCACAAAATGACTTTTTTCCACCATAGAATCATTTTACATGCTATAATACGACTGTTTTCATGATTTTTTTCTACATCAAAAAAATTGACGTTTTCTTCGAAAAATTTCGACATACTATACTATGACGTTTTTTTATAAACTTTTCCATTTCACAAAATGACTTTTTTGCACCATAGAATCATTTTACATGCTATAATACTACCGTTTTCATGATTTTTTCCAACATCAAAAAAATTTGACGTTTTCATCGAAAAATTTCGACATACTATACAATGACGTTTTTTTTTGTAAAATTTTCCAACATTTCACGAAATAACTTTTATTCACCATAGAATCATTTTATATGCTATAATACGACCGTTTTCATGATTTTTTCCAACATCAAAAAAATTTGATGTCTTCATCGAAAAATTTCGACATACTATACTATGACGTTTTTTTTTTTTAAATTTTCCAAAATTTCACGAAATGACTTTTTTCCACCATAGAATCATTTTACTTGCTATAATACGACCGTTTTCATGATTTTTTTCAATATAAAAAAATTTGACTTTTTCATCGAAAAATTTCGATGTACTATACTATGACGTTTTTTTTTTTTTGTAAAATTTTCCAACATTTCACGAAATGACTTTTTTACACCATAGAATTATTTTACATGCTACAATACGACCGTTTTCATGATTTTTTTCAATATTAAAAAATTGACGTTTTCATCGAAAAATTTCGACATACTATACTATGACGGGTTTTTTTTTGTAAAATTTTCCATTTCACGAAATGACTTTTTTCCACCATAGAATCATTTTACATGCTAGAATACGACCGTTTTCATGATTTTTTTCTACATCAAAAAAAATGGACGTTTTCTTCGAAAAATTTCGACATGCTATACGATGACGTTTTTTTGTAAAATATTCCAACATTTCACGAAATAACTTTTACTCACCATAGAATCATTTTATATGCTATAATACGACCGTTTTCATGATTTTTTTCAACATCAAAAAAATTTGACGTTTTCATCGAAAAATTTCGACATACTATACTATGACGTTGTTTTGTAAAATTTTCCATTTCACGAAATGACTTATTCACCATAGAATCACTTCACATGCTATAATACGAGCGTTTTCATGATTTTTTTCAACATCAAAAAAAATTGACGTTTTCATCGAAAAATTTCGATATACTATACTATGACGTTTTTTTTTTTTTTTAAATTTTCCAACATTTCACGAAATTACTTTTTTCCACCATAGAATCATTTTACATGCTATAATATAACCGTTTTCATGATTTTTTTTCTACATCAAAAAGAATTGACGTTTTCATCGAAAAATTTCGATATACTATACTATGACGTTTTTTTTTTTTTTTTTAATTTTCCAACATTTCACGAAATGACTTTTTTCCACCATAGAATCATTTTTCATGCTATAGTACGACCGTTTTCATGATTTTTTTCAACATCAAAAAAATTTGACGTTTTCATCGAAAAATTTTGACATACTATACTATGACGTTTTTTTATAAAATTTTCCATTTCACAAAATGACTTTTTTCCACCATAGAATCATTTTACATGCTATAATACTACCGTTTTCATGATTTTTTCCAATATCAAAAAAATTTGACGTTTTCATCGAAAAATTTCGGCATACTATACTATGACGTTTTTTGTTTTTTTTTTAAATTTTCCAACATTTCACGAAATGACTTTTTCCCACCATAGAATCATTTTACATGCTATAATACGATCGTTTTCATGATTTTTTTCTACATCAAAAAAAATTGACGTTTTCATCGAAAAATTTCGATATACTATACTATGACGTTTTTTTTTTTTTTTAATTTTCCAACATTTCACGAAATTACTTTTTTCCACCATAGAATCATTTTACATGCTATAATATAACCGTTTTCATGATTTTTTTTCTACATCAAAAAAAATTGACGTTTTCATCAAAAAATTTCGACATACTATACTATGATGTTTTTTGTTTGTTTTTTTAAATTTTCCAACATTTCACGAAATTACTTTTTTCCGCCATAGAATCATTTTACATGCTATAATACGACCGTTTTCATGATTTTTTTCTACATCAAAAAAAAATTGACGTTTTCTTCAAAAAATTTCGACATACTATACTATGACGTTTTTTTTTTTTTTTTAATTTTCCAACATTCGATGAAATGACTTTTTTCCACCATAGAATCATTTTACTTGCTATAATACGACCGTTTTCATGTTTTTTTTCAATATAAAACAATTGACGTTTTCATCGAAAAATTTCGACATACTATACTATGACGTTTTTTTTTTTGTAAAATTTTTCAACATTCGATGAAATGACTTTTTTCCACCATAGAATCATTTTACATGCTATAATACGACCGTTTTCATGTTTTTTTCAATATAAAAAAATTTGACGTTTTCATCAAAAAATTTCGACATACTATACTATGACGTTTTTTGTTTGTTTTTTTAATTTTCCAACATTTCACGAAATCATTTTTTCCACATTAGAATCATTTTACATGCTATAATACGACCGTTTTCATGATTTTTTCCAACATCAAAAAAATTTGACGTTTTCATCAAAAAATTTCGACATACTATACTATGACGTTTTTTGTTTTTTTTTTAAATTTTCCAACATTTCACGAAATGACTTTTTTACACCATAGAATCATTTTACATGCTATAATACGACCGTTTTCATGATTTTTTCAAATATAAAAAAATTTGACGTTTTCATGGAAAAATTTCGATATACTATACTATGACGTTTTTTTTTTTTTTTTAATTTTCCAACATTTTACGAAATGACTTTTTCCCCCATAGAATAATTTTACATGCTATAATACCACCGTTTTCATAATTTTTTTCAATATAAAAAAATTTGACGTTTTCATCGAAAAATTTCGACATACTATACTATGACGTTTTTTTGTAAAATTTTCTATTTCACGAAATGACTTTTTTCCGCCATAGAATCATTTCACATGCTATAATACGAGCGTTTTCATGATTTTTTTCAACATCAAAAAAAAATTGACATTTTCTTCGAAAAATTTCGATATACTATACTATGACGTTTTTTTTTTTTTTTTTTTAATTTTCCAACATTTCACGAAATGACTTTTTTCCACCATAGAATCATTTTTCATGCTATAGTACGACCGTTTTCATGATTTTTTTCAACATCAAAAAAATTTGACGTTTTCATCGAAAAATTTCGACATACTATACTATGACGTTTTTTTATAAAATTTTCCATTTCACAAAATGACTTTTTTCCACCATAGAATCATTTTACATGCTATAATACTACCGTTTTCATGATTTTTTCCAACATCAAAAATATTTGACGTTTTCATTGAAAAATTTCGACATACTATACTATGACGTTTTTTGTTTTTTTTTAAATTTTCCAACATTTCACGAAATGACTTTTTTCCACCATAGAATCATTTTACATGCTATAATACGATCGTTTTCATGATTTTTTTCTACATCAAAAAAAATTGACGTTTTCATCGAAAAATTTCGATATACTATACTATGACGTTTTTTTTTTTTTTGTAAAATTTTCAAACATTTCATGAAATGATTTTTTCCACATTAGAATCATTTTACATGCTATAATTAGACCGTTTTCATGATTTTTTTCAATATTAAAAAATTTGACGTTTTCATCGAAAAATTTCGATATACTATACTATGACGTTTTTTTTTTTTTTTTTTAAATTTTCCAACATTTCACGAAATGACTTTTTTCCACCATAGAATCATTTTACATGCTATAATATAACCGTTTTCATGATTTTTTTTCTACATCAAAAAAAATTGACGTTTTCATCAAAAAATTTCGACATACTATACTATGATGTTTTTTGTTTTGTTTTTTTAAATTTTCCAACATTTCACGAAATCATTTTTCCACATTAGAATCATTTTACATGCTATAATACGACCGTTTTCATGATTTTTTCCAACATCAAAAAAATTTGATGTTTTCATCGAAAAATTTCGACATACTATACTATGACGTTTTTTTTTTTTTTAATTTTCCATTTCACGAAATGACTTTTTTCCGCCATAAAATCATTTTACATGCTATAATACGACCGTTTTCATGATTTTTTTCTACATCAAAAAAAAATTGACGTTTTCTTCAAAAAATTTCGACATACTATACTATGACGTTTTTTTTTTTTTTTAAATTTTCCAACATTCGATGAAATGACTTTTTTCCACCATAGAATCATTTTACTTGCTATAATACAACCGTTTTCATGTTTTTTTTCAATATAAAACAATTGACGTTTTCATCGAAAAATTTTGATATACTATACTATGACGTTTTTTGTTTGTTTTTTTAATTTTCCAACATTTCACGAAATCATTTTTTCCACATTAGAATCATTTTACATGCTATAATACGACCGTTTTCATGATTTTTTCCAACATCAAAAAAATTTGATGTTTTCATCGAAAAATTTCGACATACTATACTATGACGGTTTTTTTTGTAAAATTTTTCAACATTCGATGAAATGACTTTTTTCCACCATAGAATCATTTTACATGCTATAATACCACCGTTTTCATGATTTTTTCCAACATCAAAAAAATTTGTTTTCATCGAAAAATTTCGACATACTATACTATGAAGTTTTTTTTTTTGTAAAATTTTCCATTTCACGAAATGACTTTTTTCCACCATAGAATCATTTTACATGCTATAATACGACCGTTTTCATGATTTTTTTCAACATCAAAAAAAAATTGACGTTTTCTTCGAAAAATTTCGATATACTATACTATGACGTTTTTTTTTTTTTTTTTTAATTTTCCAACATTTCACGAAATGACTTTTTTCCACCATAGAATCATTTTTCATGCTATAGTACGACCGTTTTCATGATTTTTTTCAATATAAAAAAATTGACGTTTTCATCGAAAAATTTCGACATACTATACTATGACGTTTTTTTGTAAAAATTTTCCATTTCACGAAATGACTTTTTTCCGCCATAGAATCACTTCACATGCTATAATACGAGCGTTTTCATGATTTTTTTCAACATCAAAAAAAAATTGACGTTTTCTTCGAAAAATTTCGACATACTATACTATGACGTTTTTTTGTAAAATTTTCCATTTCACGAAATGACTTTTTTCCGCCATAGAATCATTTTACATGCTATAATACGACCGTTTTCATGATTTTTTTCAACATCAAAAAAATTTGACGTTTTCATCGAAAAATTTTGACATACTATACTATGACGTTTTTTTATAAAATTTTCCATTTCACAAAATGACTTTTTTCCACCATAGAATCATTTTACATGCTATAATACGACTGTTTTCATGATTTTTTTCTACATCAAAAAAATTGACGTTTTCTTCGAAAAATTTCGACATACTATACTATGACGTTTTTTTATAAACTTTTCCATTTCACAAAATGACTTTTTTGCACCATAGAATCATTTTACATGCTATAATACTACCGTTTTCATGATTTTTTCCAACATCAAAAAAATTTGACGTTTTCATCGAAAAATTTCGACATACTATACAATGACGTTTTTTTTTGTAAAATTTTCCAACATTTCACGAAATGACTTTTATTCACCATAGAATCATTTTATATGCCATAATACGACCGTTTTCATGATTTTTTCCAACATCAAAAAAATTTGATGTCTTCATCCAAAAATTTCGACATACTATACTATGACGTTTTTTTTTTTAAATTTTCCAACATTTCACGAAATGACTTTTTTCCACCATAGAATCATTTTACTTGCTATAATACGACCGTTTTCATGATTTTTTTCAATATAAAAAAATTTGACTTTTTCATCGAAAAATTTCGATATACTATACTATGACGTTTTTTTTTTTGTAAAATTTTCCAACATTTCACGAAATGACTTTTTTACACCATAGAATTATTTTACATGCTACAATACGACCGTTTTCATGATTTTTTTCAATATTAAAAAATTGACGTTTTCATCGAAAAATTTTGACATACTATACTATGACGGGGATTTTTTTGTAAAATTTTCCATTTCACGAAATGACTTTTTTCCACCATAGAATCATTTTACATGCTAGAATACGACCGTTTTCATGATTTTTTTCAACATCAAAAAAATTTGACGTTTTCATCGAAAAATTTCGACATACTATACTATGACGTTGTTTTGTAAAATTTTCCATTTCACGAAATGACTTATTCACCATAGAATCACTTCACATGCTATAATACGAGCGTTTTCATGATTTTTTTCAACATCAAAAAAAATTGACGTTTTCATCGAAAAATTTCGACATACTATACTATGACGTTTTTTTTTTTTTTTTAAATTTTCCAACATTTCACGAAATTACTTTTTTCCACCATAGAATCATTTTACATGCTATAATACGAGCGTTTTCATGATTTTTTTTCTACATCAAAAAAAATTGACGTTTTCATCAAAAAATTTCGACATACTATACGATGACGTTTTTTGTTTTTTTTTAAATTTTCCAACATTTCACGAAATGACTTTTTTCCACCATAGAATCATTTTACATGCTATAATACTACCGTTTTCATGATTTTTTTCTACATCAAAAAAAATTGACGTTTTCTTCGAAAAATTTCGACATACTATACTATGACGTTTTTTTGTAAAATTTTCCAACATTTCACGAAATAACTTTTATTCACCATAGAATCATTTTATATGCTATAATACGACCGTTTTCATGATTTTTTCCAACATCAAAAAAATTTGATGTCTTCATCGAAAAATTTCGACATACTATACTATGACGTTTTTTTTTTAAATTTTCCAACATTTCACGAAATGACTTTTTTCCACCATAGAATCATTTTACTTGCTATAATACGACCGTTTTCATGATTTTTTTCAATATAAAAAAATTTGACTTTTTCATCGAAAAATTTTGATATACTATACTATGACGTTTTTTTTTTTGTAAAATTTTCCAACATTTCACGAAATGACTTTTTTACACCATAGAATTATTTTACATGCTACAATACGACCGTTTTCATGATTTTTTTCAATATTAAAAAATTGACGTTTTCATCGAAAAATTTCGACATACTATACTATGACGGGTTTTTTTTTGTAAAATTTTCCATTTCACGAAATGACTTTTTTCCACCATAGAATCATTTTACATGCTAGAATACGACCGTTTTCATGATTTTTTTCTACATCAAAAAAAATGGACGTTTTCTTCGAAAAATTTCGACATGCTATACTATGACGTTTTTTTGTAAAATATTCCAACATTTCACGAAATAACTTTTACTCACCATAGAATCATTTTATATGCTATAATACGACCGTTTTCATGATTTTTTTCATCAAAAAAATTTGACGTTTTCATCGAAAAATTTTGATATACTATACTATGACGTTTTTTTTTTGTAAAATTTTTCAACATTCGATGAAATGACTTTTTTCCACCATAGAATCATTTTATATGCTATAATACTACCGTTTTCATGATTTTTTTCAACATCAAAAAAATTTGACGTTTTCATCGAAAAATTTCGACATACTATACTATGACGTTGTTTTGTAAAATTTTCCATTTCACGAAATGACTTATTCACCATAGAATCACTTCACATGCTATAATACGAGCGTTTTCATGATTTTTTTCAACATCAAAAAAAATTGACGTTTTCATCGAAAAATTTCGATATACTATACTATGACGTTTTTTTTTTTTTTTTTAATTTTCCAACATTTCACGAAATGACTTTTTTCCACCATAGAATCATTTTACATGCTATAATATAACCGTTTTCATGATTTTTTTTCTACATCAAAAAAAATTGACGTTTTCATCAAAAAATTTCGACATACTATACTATGATGTTTTTTGTTTTTTTTTTTTAAATTTTCCAACATTTCACGAAATTACTTTTTTCCACCATAGAATCATTTTATATGCTATAATACTACCGTTTTCATGATTTTTTCTACATCAAAAAAAATTGACGTTTTCTTCGAAAAATTTCGACATACTGTACTATGACGTTTTGTTTTTTTTTTTGTAAAATTGTCCAACATTTCATGAAATGATTTTTTCCACATTAGAATCATTTTACATGCTATAATTAGACCGTTTTCATGATTTTTTTCAATATAAAAAAACTTGACGTTTTCATCGAAAAATTTTGACATACTATACAATGACGTTTTTTTGTAAAATTTTCCATTTCACGAAATTACTTTTTTCCGCCATAGAATCACTTCACATGCTATAATACGAGCGTTTTCATGATTTTTTTCAACATCAAAAAAAAATTGACGTTTTCTTCGAAAAATTTCGACATACTATACTATGACGTTTTTTTTTTTAATTTTCCATTTCACGAAATGACTTTTTTCCGCCATAAAATCATTTTACATGCTATAATACGACCGTTTTCATGATTTTTTTCTACATCAAAAAAAAATTGACGTTTTCTTCAAAAAATTTCGACATACTATACTATGACGTTTTTTTTTTTTTTTAAATTTTCCAACATTCGATGAAATGACTTTTTTCCACCATAGAATCATTTTACATGCTATAATACGACCGTTTTCATGATTTTTTTCAACATCAAAAAAATTTGACGTTTTCATCGAAAAATTTCGATATACTATACTACAACGTTTTTTTTTTTGTAAAATTTTCCAACATTTCACGAAATGACTTTTTTCCACCATAGAATCATTTTACATGCTATAATATAACCGTTTTCATGATTTTTTTCTACATCAAAAAAAATTGACGTTTTCATCAAAAAATTTCGACATACTATACTATGACGTTTTTTGTTTGTTTTTTTAATTTTCCAACATTTCACGAAATCATTTTTTCCACATTAGAATCATTTTACATGCTATAATACGACCGTTTTCATGATTTTTTTCAACATCAAAAAAAAATTGACGTTTTCTTCGAAAAATTTCGATATACTATACTATGACGTTTTTTTTTTTTTTTTTAATTTTCCAACATTTCACGAAATGACTTTTTTCCACCATAGAATCATTTTTCATGCTATAGTACGACCGTTTTCATGATTTTTTTCAATATAAAAAAATTGACGTTTTCATCGAAAAATTTCGACATACTATACTATGACGGTTTTTTTTGTAAAATTTTTCAACATTCGATGAAATGACTTTTTTCCACCATAGAATCATTTTACATGCTATAATACAACCGTTTTCATGATTTTTTTCAATATAAAAAAATTCACGTTTTCATCGGAAAATTTCGACATACTTTACTATGACGTTTTTTTGTAAAAATTTTCCATTTCACGAAATGACTTTTTTCCGCCATAGAATCACTTCACATGCTATAATACGAGCGTTTTCATGATTTTTTTCAACATCAAAAAAAAATTGACGTTTTCTTCGAAAAATTTCAACATACTATACTATGACCTTTTTTTGTTTTTTTTTAAATTTTCCAACATTTCACGAAATGACTTTTTTCCACCATAGAATCATTTTACATGCTATAATACGACCGTTTTCATGATTTTTTTCTACATCAAAAAAAATTGACGTTTTCATCGAAAAATTTCGATATACTATACTATGACGTTTTTTTTTTTTGTAAAATTTTCAAACATTTCATGAAATGATTTTTTCCACATTAGAATCATTTTACATGCTATAATTAGACCGTTTTCATGATTTTTTTTCTACATCAAAAAAAATTGACGTTTTCATCAAAAAATTTCGCCATACTATACTATGATGTTTTTTGTTTTTTTTTTTTAAATTTTCCAACATTTCACGAAATCATTTTTTCCACATTAGAATCATTTTACATGCTATAATACGACCGTTTTCATGATTTTTTCCAACATCAAAAAAATTTGATGTTTTCATCGAAAAATTTCAACATACTATACTATGACGTTTTTTTTTTGTAAAATTTTTCAACATTCGATGAAATGACTTTTTTCCACCATAGAATCATTTTACATGCTATAATTAGACCGTTTTCATGATTTTTTTTAATATAAAAAAATTTGACGTTTTCATCAAAAAATTTCGATATACTATACTACGACGTTTTTTTTTTTGGAAAGTTTTCCAAAATTTCACGAAATGACTTTTTTCCACCATAGAATCATTTTATATGCTATAATACAACCGTTTTCATGATTTTTTTCAACATCAAAAAAATTTGACGTTTTCTTCGAAAAATTTCGACATACTATACAATGACGTTTTTTTGTAAACTTTTCCATTTCACGAAATGACTTTTATTCACCATAGAATCATTTTACATGCTATAATACGACCGTTTTCATGATTTCTTTCAACATCAAAAAAATTTGACGTTTTCATCGAAAAATTTCGACATACTATACTATGACGTTTTTTTTTTTTTTTTTAAATTTTCTAACATTTCACGAAATGACTTTTTTCCACCATAGAATCATTTTACATGCTATAATACTACCGTTTTCATGATTTTCTCCAACATCAAAAAAATTTGACGTTTTCATCGAAAAATTTCAACATACTATACTATGACGTTTTTTGTTTTTTTTTTAAATTTTCCAACATTTCACGAAATGACTTTTTTCCACCATAGAATCATTTTACATGCTGTAATACGACCGTTTTCATGATTTTTTTCTACATCAAAAAAAATTTGACGTTTTCTTCGAAAAATTTCGACATACTATACTATGACGTTTTTTTGTAAAATTTTCCAACATTTCACGAAATGACTTTTTTACACCATAGAATCATTTTACTTGCTATAATACGACCGTTTTCATGATTTTTTTCAATATTAAAAAATTGACGTTTTCATCGAAAAATTTCGACATACTATACTATGACGGGTTTTTTTTTGTAAAATTTTCCATTTCACGAAATGACTTTTTTCCACCATAGAATCATTTTACATGCTAGAATACGACCGTTTTCATGATTTTTTTCTACATCCAAAAAAATTGACGTTTTCTTCGAAAAATTTCGACATGCTATACCATTACGTTTTTTTGTAAAATTTTCCAACATTTCACGAAATAACTTTTACTCACCATAGAATCATTTTATTTGCAATAATACGACCGTTTTCATGATTTTTTTCAACATCAAAAAAATTTGACGTTTTCATCGAAAAATTTCGACATACTATACTATGACGTTTTTTTTTTTTTTTTTTAATTTTCCAACATTTTACGAAATGACTTTTTCCCCCATAGAATAATTTTACATGCTATAATACGACCGTTTTCGTGATTTTTTTCAATTTAAAAAAATTTGACGTTTTCATCGAAAAATTTCGATATACTATACTGTGACGTTTTTTTTTTTGTAAAATTTTTCAACATTCGATGAAATGACTTTTTTCCACCATAGAATCATTTTATATGCTATAATACTACCGTTTTCATGATTTTTTTCAACATCAAAAAAATTTGACGTTTTCATCGAAAAATTTCGACATACTATACTATGACGTTGTTTTGTAAAATTTTCCATTTCACGAAATGACTTATTCACCATAGAATCACTTCACATGCTATAATACGAGCGTTTTCATGATTTTTTTCAACATCAAAAAAAATTGACGTTTTCATCGAAAAATTTCGATATACTATACTATGACGTTTTTTTTTTTTTTAAATTTTCAAACATTTCACGAAATTACTTTTTTCCACCATAGAATCATTTTACATGCTATAATATAACCGTTTTCATGATTTTTTTTCTACATCAAAAAAAATTGACGTTTTCATCAAAAAATTTCGACATACTATACTATGATGTTTTTTGTTTTTTTTTTAAATTTTCCAACATTTCACGAAATCATTTTTTCCACATTAGAATCATTTTACATGCTATAATACCACCGTTTTCATGATTTTTTCCAACATCAAAAAAATTTGATGTTTTCATCGAAAAATTTCGACATACTATACTATGACGGGTTTTTTTTGTAAAATTTTTCAACATTCGATGAAATGACTTTTTTCCACCATAGAATCATTTTACATGCTATAATACGACCGTTTTCATGATTTTTTTCAATATAAAAAAATTGACGTTTTCATCGAAAAATTTCGACATACTATACTATGACGTTTTTTGTTTTTTTGTAAAATTTTTCAACATTTGATGAAATGACTTTTTTCCACCATAGAATCATTTTACATGCTATAATACGACTGTTTTCATGATTTTTTTCAACATCAAAAAAAATTGACGTTTTCATCTAAAAATTTCGACATACTATACAATGACGTTTTTTTGTAAAATTTTCCAACATTTCACGAAATTACTTTTATGACGTTTTTTTTTTTTTTTTTTTTAATTTTCCAACATTTCACGAAATGACTTTTTTCCACCATAGAATCATTTTACATGCTATAATCCGACCGTTTTCATGATTATTTTCTACATAAAAAAAAATTGACGTTTCTTCGAACAATTTCGACATACTATACTATGAAGGGTTTTTTTTTTCGTAAAATTTTCCAACATTTCACGAAATCATTTTTTCCACATTAGAATCATTTTACATGCTATAATACAACCGTTTTCATGATTTTTTCCAACATCAAAAAAATTTGATGTCTTCATCGAAAAATTTCGACATACTATACTATGACGTTTTTTTTTTTGTAAAATTTTCCAACATTTCACGAAATGACTTTTTTCCGCCATAGAATCACTTCACATGCTATAATACGACCGTTTTCATGATTTTTTTCTACATCAAAAAAAATTGACGTTTCCTTCGAAAAATTATGACATACTATACTATGACTTTTTTTTTTTTTAAATTTTCCAACATTTCACGAAATGACTTTTTTCCACCATAGAATCATTTTACTTGCTATAATACGACCGTTTTCATGATTTTTTTCAATATAAAAAAATTTGACGTTTTCATCGAAAAATTTCGATATACTATACTATGATGTTTTTTTGTAAAATTTTCCATTTCACGAAATGACTTTTTTCCGCCATAGAATCACTTCACATGCTATAATACTACCGTTTTCATGATTTTTTCCAACATCAAAAAAATTTGACGTTTTCATCGAAAAATTTCGACATACTATACTATGACGTTTTTTTTTTGTAAAATTTTTCAACATTCGATGAAATGACTTTTATTCACCATAGAATCATTTTATTAGTTATAATATGACCGTTTTCATGATTTTTTTCCAACATCAAAAAAATTTGACGTTTTCATCGAAAAATTTCGACATACTATGACTTTTTTGGTAAAATTTTCCAACATTTCACGAAATGATTTTTTCCACCATAGAATCATTTTACATGCTATAATACGACCGTTTTCATGATTTTTTTCAACATCAAAAAAATTTGACGTTTTCATCGATAAATTTTGACATTCTATACTATGACGTTTTTTTTGTAAAATTTTCCATTTCACAAAATGACTTTTTTCCACCATAGAATCATTTTACATGCTATAATACGACCGTTTTCATGATTTTTTTCTACATCAAAAAAATTTGACGTTTTCATTGAAAAATTTCGACATACTATAGTATGACTTTTTTTTTTTTTTAATTTTCCAACATTTCACGAAATGACTTTTTTCCACCATAGAATCATTTTACATGCTATAATACGACCGTTTTTATGATTTTTTTCAATGTAAAAAAATTGACGTTTTCATCGAAAAATTTCGACATACTATACTATGACGTTTTTTTGTAAAATTTTCCAACATTTCACGAAATGACTTTTATTCACCATAGAATCATTTTACATGCTATAATACTACCGTTTTCATGATTTTTTTTCAACATCAAAAAAATTTGACGTTTTCATCGAAAAATTTCGACATACTATACTATGACGTTTTTTTTTTTTTTTTAAATTTTCCAACATTTCACGAAATGACTTTTTCCCGCATAGAATCATTTTACATGCTATAATACGACAGTTTTCATGATTTTTTTCAATATAAAAAATTGACGTTTTCATGGAAAAATTTCGACATACTATACTATGACATTTTTTTTTGTAAAATTTTTCAACATTTCACGAAATGACTTTTTTCCACCATAGAATCATTTTACATGCTAAAATACAACAGTTTTCAAGGTTTTTTTTTCAACATAAAATAATTTGAGGTGCTTTTTGTAAAATTTTCGACTTACTGTGCTATGACTTTTTTCGTAAAATTTTTCAACATTTGATAAAATGACTTTTTTCCACCATAGAATCATTTTACATGCTATATAATATGACTGAATTCATGATTTTTTTCAACATACAAAAATTTACTGTTTTCATTGAAAAATTTTGACATAATATACTATGACGTTTTTTTGTAAAATTTTTCAAAATTCGATAAAATGACTTTTTTCCACCATAGAATCACTTACATGCTATAATACGACTGTTTTCATGATATTTTCCAACATCTGAAAAATTTGACGTTTTCATCAAAAAATTTCGATATACTATACTGATTTTTTTTTTTTTTGTAAAATTTTCCAAAATTTCACGAAATGACTTTTTCCACCATAGAATCATTTACATGCTATAATACGACCGTTTTCATGAGTTTTTTCAACATAAAATAATTTGAGGTGCTTTTTGTTTCTATCAAAAAAATTTGACCTTTTCATCAAAAAATTTCGACATACAATACTATGACGTTTTTTTTGTAAAATTTTCACCGAAAATGTTACTATGAGTTGTTATTCTTGTCAAAATAATATATTACGACCATTTTTTTGACATACTATACTATGACTTTTTTTTTCCGACATACTATACTATGAAAATTTTTTTCGACATACTATACTATGATAAATTTTTTTTCAACATACTACACTATGGCAAATGTTTCACCAAAAACGTTATTATGAGTTGTCTTTCTTGTCGAAATACTATTCGCTGACCATTTTTTTTCGACATACTATTCTACGACCATTTTTTCGACATACTATACTATGACTTTTTTTCTCGACATACTATACCATGACAATTTTTTTCGACATACTACACTATGGCAAATTTTTCACCAAAAACGTTACTATGAGTTCTTATTCTTGTCGAAATACTATATCACGACAATTTTATTGAATATACTATACTATGACTTTTTTTTCGACATACTATACTATGACAATTTTTTTTTGACACACTCCACTATGTAAATTTTTTCACCAAAAATGCATATATATATATATATATATATATATATATATATATATATATATATATATATATATATATATATATATGTTACTATAAGTTGTTATCCTTGTGGAAATACTAATTTGCGACTATTTTTTTCGACATAATATACTGTGACAACTTTTTCAACAAAAACGTTACTATGAGTTGTTATTCTTGTCAACATACTATACTGTAACTTTTTTTGAAACACTATACCATGACGTTTTTCGGCATAGTATGACTTTTTTTCAGCATACTATACTATGATTTTTTATGACTTTTGTCAACATACTATACTATGATTTTTTACGACTTTTGTCAACATACTATACTATGACTATTTTCTAGATATGTTACGATGACTTTTTAATTTTTTGACATACTATGCAATGACTTTATTTCTGATGTAATATACTTTGACTTTTTTGAATTACTACACTATCACAGTAATAATAGCACAACTCTTACCCGTCCACAGGCTGCTGGCCGTCCTTCCCTCTGGGAGATGCTACAGGACTCTCCGTTCCAGGACCTGCATGATCAGGACCAGCTTCCTCCCTTCAGCTGACAGCGTGCTGAACTCTGCACCTTGGTGACAGCAAACATGTACACTGTTAATTCCTAATGCTCATATTATATATGTCTAGTGAATTTGTTACCTTCACTCTTTATTCTACAAACAGTATTTTGTTCTGTATATATGCTGTAGATACTGCATTTTGTTGTCTCAGAACTTGTACTTTATGTATTACAATAAAGTTTAATCTAAAAAACTAATCCAATGAAATGTTTTATGACGTATTACACCCTGACTTTTATTGAAAACGTAACAAGACTTAATAAGAAGACTTTTTTTTTTTTTTTTACATACTGTACCATGACTTTTTTTGGACATACAGTACTATACTATGACTTTTCAATATATTTTACTCTGACTTTTTATCAACATAGTATACTGACTTTTTTCCATACCATACATAATACTATGACTTTTATTCGACATGCTATACAATGATTCTGTTGACGTAATATACTATGACTTTTTCGACAAACTATATTATGATTTTTTTTTTTTTTATAATATACTGACATTTTTTTGACATTATATATTAGAATTTTTTTGCCGACACACTATACTATGGCTTTTTTTCCACATACTATACTATGACAATTTTTTGTCGACATACTACACTATGACTTTATCGACATACTATACTATGACAATTTTATAACCAAAAACGTTACTATGACTTGTTATTCTTGTCGACATACTATACTATGACAATTTACACTATGTCGATAAAAAGTCATAATAAAGTATGTCGAAAAAAAGTTATAGTATAGTATGTCGATGATAAAGTCATAGTATAGTATGTTGATAAAAAGGAATATTATAGCGTGTTGATAAAATGAAAAAAGTCAGCATTCTATGCCGAGAAAAATCCTAGTACAGTGTCGGAAAAAAAGTCATAGTATGTCGATACAAATGGGAAAAAAGGTCAGTATCATCTGTTGGAAAAATGTCATAGTTTAGTAGTATGTCGATAAAATTCAGTAAAGTATGTTGAAAAAAAAATTCATAGTACTTTGTGTCAAAAAAATCTGTGTAGTATAGTAGCAGTCATAGTATAGTATGTCAATTAAAAAGTCATAGTATAGTATGTCGTAAAAAGTCATACTGTAATATATCAACAATATAAACATCAGTATAGTATGTAGAAAAAAAGTCATAGTATAGTACGTCGAAAAAATGAAAAAAGTCATAGCATACAATGCTGAAAATATTCATAGTAAAGTATGTTGTAAAATGTCATACTATACTACTATGTCGACAATATAAATGTCAGTACAGCATGTCGAAAAAAAAGTCATTGAATAGTAGGTTGAAAAAAAGATAATTTCACAACATATAAATATTCTGACATTTGAATATTATACTATAGTATATTTTTTCTGACATTGTTGTGGTACACTATATTATAATTTTTTTATGATATTGTAACGCATACTATATAATGCTTATATGATAGTTCATGGCATACTACGCTATGATATTTTGACTACATTTTATAGCATTCTTTCATAAGATACTATGCTACAATACATTTATGACATTCATAGGGCATACTATATTATATTTCATGACACTATATACTATGATAATTTCGCAACATGTAAAAGTATTATGACATTTGAATGGTATACTATAGTATATTTTTTTCTGACATCATTGTGGTACACTGTATTATGCTTTTTTATGATATTGTAATGGCATACTATACTATACCGGTGCTGATCTCATCTCGGAGGTGGCTGAGCTGCTTCTGACGAGCCTCGCCGTGGTTCACCGGCTGCTCGGCCAGTGTTTCCTGGAGGACGGAGACACACGCAAAAAATATATATCACATCACAATCATGCTAATATAAAAATTGTTCATGTGACCGTTGCACTTGTTTCCACGGTTGCATCTTCTCAGGTCAGCCTCTCCTCACCATCATGTCCTCTCTATCCAGTCTGCTGACACCTTGTCTTTTCCATCAGCCATTAATCTATAAATCATCAGTGAAGAAACATGTTGTCCCATCAGTGGTGGAGGATCTTACTGGAGAGGAGTGGATGTGACTTTGTGCTGATATTTTTAAGTCTTTGGCATTGGCACACACTTAGACCTCTCTATTATGCATAATTTGCACACAGCTAGCACAGCATGGGTCCCTTCACTTATTATTTTTGTCTACCATTATTCTGTATTGGTTTTATCTGGATGTTTGCACTATTTTAACTTATGTAAAGCACTTTGTAACTATGTTTAGATAAGTGCTATACAAATAAAGCTTATTATTATTATTACCAACGTGGCATGTTATCATGTAACATAGTCCACAATCATTCCAGTAATCACAATGCTATGATGAAATGGGGGTTAATTAGCCAATGTAGAAAGTATCATTATAGATCCACAAATCTTTAAATCACTGAGTAAAATGCTGTGCCATTGCTAGCATATTTCTGCCTCCTATAATCTATGGCACGGAGCAGGTGAATAATTCAGTCAAAATGCAAAAGAGGTCATTTCTATAACCCGTTCTTAAAGATAAAGCAGCTGTAGACTGTAAACTGGGCGATACAGCTTGAACAGGCTGCATGTCCCGGCGAACGGTAATCAGTTTCTTAATCAATGTGGCCCGAACTGTGCCAACATACCATCATATATTGAATTATTAATTAGTTACTGTGTGAAATTTCCACTTTTGACACTTTGTTTTTAAAGCCTCTAGGCTAGTTTTATAATAATAATATATATATAATAATAGTTTTAAAAGATACGTACACTATTTTGATATTCATATTGCTTTGAGGTGTAGGGCAGAAATCACGGCACTATTAGTGGAAATTTGAAGAAAATAGGTATGAAAAATGTACACGAGATAAAGCAGGTAGTAGTGAAGGCAAAAAAAAAGCCTTGTGACTGCTGCATTTATAGTTTCACTGTATAATGGCAATCTTTTTATTTTATTATTGTTTTTGTTTATGTTATGGTTAGGTTACCTTAGTGTAATTCCCAGGTCTAGGGAAGTGTGCGTCCACTGTTTGATGTAGAACTAAATGACTGCTGATATTTCAATCTTACCTTTACTAGAAATGTTCACTACCTCTCCATCTGTGCAGGTTTGCACCCTTCACCATGCGGGTACCTGGCCACAGCCCCGTATCTCACCCCTGCATAGAGAGCTGTGGGTGGGTATCCCAGCCAGCAGAGGCCTGGTCCCATCTCCAGACACACTCAGCTCCTCCTGTATGAAGCCAACTTAAAGAACCACAGGAGAATCAAGAAGAAAGTTATGGGAGGGAAAGAGGAGGCTTTCTGTCAGAAGATGAGATAATCTAAAGAGGCAGCCTCAGATACACTCACAGGTTAATGCAGTGGAAAATCCACGGCTGGCAAAATGTACTTTGGAAGAGCTACAGGGGGTGTTATCTTAAAGGGATAATGAATATGTTTTTCCCTGAGAAGGAGAGCGAGTTTCAGCGTCTAGTTTGTGATGGTAATTTCCACACAGACATCAGCCTGGTTCCAGTGTGGTGACCAGGGATAATACAAGTCATGCATGACTGTTTCTGTCTTTGTCTCCGTGTGTCTCACTCCATCTGTCTGTATATCCAATGACACCAATTATTATAATCATTATTTTTTTGTATTGAGAGACAGGAGTGCCTAAAACCAAATTTAAAACACAAAACCTTTCCTCTGATTTGCGTTTTGCTGCTGTTTTTATATTTTCCATAAGTCCTGGAGGCACAAAAGATCCATTTTCTTTCACCCACTACTCAACTTTGCACCCCACCCCGACGCTCCTCTCCTCCCTCCTCACGTCTATAGCTGCTATATCCTGTGTGGTGAAGCTGGCACTCGGCTTCGAGAGCTTTCCTGCACAGACGTTTTTGATTCAAGCGCTGAAGTTTCTTGGGTTCTCTACATGTGTGGCGTAGACCATCTTCTTCCCCACTCTGTTTACTGAACAGTAAAACCCGGAGGCCACAGACCGATGAGGGCTCACACTGAGCCTCTTCATTCCCCACCAGAAAGGAGCACATTTCATGAATAACACTAATAACCTGACCAGAGCCTGAAACACTTCCTTTCCCGCAGCTCTGCATATCAGGTTTTTGTTATATTATTCTTCATATTACAGTATTGGCCGCCAGAGTGCCTCATAAACACTAACCCCAAATTATTTAGTGCGTCTTAAAAGAAGTGCACTTGAGTGTTTCTCAGTCCAAGCTCACAGCAACACTTATTCGAAAGCAGGCTGAAACAGTCCTTCTGTGCATGTTGGGGCTTTAGGGGCTTGTAGATGAACTAGAAGTGCCTTGAAAATACCCTCAGGGGAACAGACGATAAAAGGAACAAACCAGAGAGAGATGAGTGCAACGACTAGGAAAGGAGACGATAAGAGACAGAAAAAAGCAAAGAGAAGTAAAGGATGAAGAGGGTGAGAGAAACTGAGTGAAAGAGAGGAAGAAAAAGAGGAAGGAAAGGCCTGGTTTTCTTTTCCCTAACTCTGGATTCCTGGGTAATGACTGGGCTGTAATGGTACTGAGCCTCAATTCGCCAAATGAAACAAGAGGCCCAGCCAGCCCGATGATGTTTATTTCTCTCTATATTTCATCTTTTCCTTTTTTTAATTTTTGACATCAAATCATACATACAGAATCTGCATTTAATTTGTCTGGCAGTCCACTGTTTTCTTCCCCTTTTCTCATCTGCTACCCCCGATTTTTTCTTGCACATTCAGCAAAGTCCTCTGGCCAAAGTAGGGATTTGTGGCTTGCTAACCAGCGGAGGGGATATTTTCTGAGAAATCCCCTCTGCCAACAACTTTCTTCGTTGCAGCCTCATATGCTGACCCGAGAAAGCGTCCTTTGAGTCACTGCTGAGAGACTTTGGTCCGTGCTGCCTTTGTTAAGCAGTGAGTTGAACATGGACACCTAAGTTAGCAGAACAATGTCAAAGAAGAGAGTAGTGAAATACTGCTTTGACTTGGATGAGTGCTGGTATGAAGGGATAGTCAGTGAATCCCCGTTCATGCATCAGCAAAGTCAGCAATAAACGTGTGGAGAGCACTTTAAGCCTGCACTCTCACGCACATTCAACAACCCCAAGTAGCGTGGAACAGTTTGCAGTTCTGTGAAGCCGATCAGCTCCGCGAGCCACTGATGGGCCCTGATCCAGCGGCCACAGCGGCTGAATGAGAGCAGGCCAGGCTGCATGCCACAGGGGATTTCTGGGATCAGTGAATCTCTCCTTCTATCTCCGTATGGCTCAGAGGCTCCGGCTTTCGCAGTGAGCATGATATCTGGCCACAGTCCTTATTTGGTTCGATTTACGGGCGCCATGCAGCGACCGCAAAGTCAAAAACTCAGACATGAATTCTCTCTCTGCGTACATTACCCAAGCAAACCACATGAACTAAAGTATTTAGTACAATTGTGGTTTATACTGATGTATTGGCTGTTACCTGAACTCGCAGCACTCGATATTTTTTATAGATGTGCATAGCTTCACATCATTCTTCTGAGTGATTCTGAGGGTACACTTACTTACTGCACACAATGGCGGCAGCAATGAACACACAGATGGTCATCAAACTGTAGCTATATGCAATCCATGAAAAATGCTGCTACACCTTTTTCACACCTGAAGCCCTACTACCCCATCCGTCCCCCTTTTCCTCATCCATCCACACATGGCAGCTCCACCAGCAGCCGCGCCCTCCCCCACTGGTAGGGCGAGCCAGGCAGTTTCACGAACAGTGCCCACATTTTGCCTGAAACAAAAATATTTGTTCAGTTAAGTGTTTCTGCAAATGGCTTAACGGTCTCATGGGCTGTGAGGCAACTGGAGTTCAGGTGGTCTGGTCCTCACTGATGGGCTGATTTCAGCTCTGTCGTCTGATTTCTCAGAGAAAGACATCAGTTTCACACATAATTCCTGGAAACATGGAGGGCAGCAGAAGATGGCTGGGTTCATCCTCTTAACCAAATAGCGGCCCCATGGCACGCAGCGCCTCCCGTCTGATTCCCTTAGCTCCCTGGCCCGTAGCCTTTATCAGTCCTGCATGGACATCTGACTGCACCAGTTGAGCTGAGACAAGGCCCATGAAACATTTCTGACATTGCTCAAATGTGTGGCTAATCAGGAATGGCTGCTCATGTGTGGAGGATTCTCTAACTGGGGGACATGGGGAGAGAAAAAAGGGGGGAGGTGAGGCTGTACAGCTGCATAACACTTCGGGGTAGAACAAACAGTTCTGCAAATGATGCCAGTGATTTATATATTTTTATGGGTTTATAGGCTGTTCACGTCAATATAACTTTATGAAAATATTGGTGTACGGGTCAACCATGCTGTAGGCGCATAAATCTATCATCTCTGCGTACTATTTCTAGTGATATGGTGTTACAAAACCTTGTTGGCAAATTTAACAATTAAGAACCTACTCTGTAAGTATTTAGTTGAAATTTAATCATAAAAACAATTGCTGCTAGTGGAAAAAAATGCCCAATTAGGATATTATAGGCTATTAGAGGTAAAGATTATACTCTTTATTGGTCAAATTTGAGGGCCAAGTGTAATTAGAGCATTAAACGAGGTGTGAATAAAGGGGGAATGTGAGATGCTGTGCAGGAAATTTAGACAGTGTGAATACTTGCTTCTCACTTTCAAGGTAATCAGAAATGTGCATGCAATTTCAGCTAAATGCATGGTACACTGTCTACTACGACACCTCCATCAAGGAAAAAAAACAAACGGCGAGGTGAAGAAAAACAATGTCAAAAGGAATCTGCTTTTCTGCTACGACTTCACCCGCTGAGAGAGCTGTGTACCCTGCATAGGCCATAAATATCAGCGTTTTTTATATAATCTTAATTATACAGACATTTTTCTGTTCTCCTCCGCAGGCCAGCTCCCCCTCAGACCCAGCAGGTTGCCGTGACGATGCCAAGCACTCCCCTCGACAGGCAACAACAGCAGCATTCAACAGGCGAAGATTTAGAGCTCTGCAAATATTGGCTGCGCCGGCTTTCATGTGCCAAGAATGGGAGGCATAGAAAAGGTTTAGGAGACAATTGGTGTTGGTTGTGACTTTCACCTCTACCTGTTCCAAACTTCTGGAAATATATTTACCATATTCAATAGAAACTAGAGGAGCAGGCCGTGGGGAGAGGGGAGTTTCTGAAGTTGAGTTAAATGAGATTGAGGCAGAAATAGCAGCAGGGGGAGAGCAATCAAAAGAAGATTTAGATTCCCCAGAAGAGACAGCGCACATATTGAGAGGTGGGTCGACTCCCACCGCCGCCCGAAAGCTCTACTCTATTCACCCTGACACATTAGTATTCTAATGCCAGTGGGAATATGTATGACTGCCTCCAAGAGAAAGAGATGCACAAGCCTGTGCCAGAGGAGCAGAAGAAAAGACAATGGAGGGGTAAACAGAAGAGAGACATTAATGTGGTAAAGACCTGCAGGGAGAGAGGCATTAACACCATAGAGGGGGTTTTATATGATGACAACATTTATCGCCCTGCAGTCATTGTCTCCATGCCGACACAGCAGCGCTTTAACACCAGAGGGGCTCTCTTCTCATGCCTGTGCACCCTGGTTCACCTTTATAGTCACACAATGAATTCATAATGATGAATTAGTGCTCAGCTTTTGTTCCTCAAAGATTGTTTTTCGGTTATAGTTTAACCTCATGTGCTCACATCCTTGACTTAAGCAAAAGTCCTAATACCTAAAAGTCAAAAATACTCCTTTGCAAGCAAAAGTCATGCATTTGAAATCCTACTTGAGAAAAAGTAGAACTATTATCAGCAAATGTGCTGAAAAAAGTTTAAGTATGCTAAAGCACATTGGCTCCTGTGACTAATATATGGCTTAATCAAGCTGTTAACTTTATACACAGTTAGTTTAGTCAAGGGGTCAGGCTCCTCCAAAGGGTCACAACAAATCTGGGGGGTCATGAGAAGAAGAAAGAAGAAGAAAAAGCGAATTTCCACACCACTAATTTGCATTAATCTTTCGTAATATTCCCTTAAAGGAACCGTGCGTAGAATCTGGCCGTATCTGGCTGCGAGGTTGCAGATTACAACTTCTCCTCATGACGGACTGCGACAGTACAGTGGCCGATGCAAAAACACATATGGCCCTCTCTAGAGCCGGTCGGTGTAACAGCAGAGTGCTTAGACTGTGTGTGCATGTGGGAAACGAGCGGTGAAGCAACGTTATCGACTCCGGCCCAGGCAGGAAAAGTTAACAGTGTTTGGTTTGGTTCTGGTCGACTGTAGAAACATGGCGGTGCAACATGGCGGACTCCGTGGAGAGCCTGCTCCGTATGTAGATATAAACAACTAATTCTAAGGTAACAAAAACACAATGTTTGTTAGTTTCATGTGATTATACACTAAAGAAAACATACTTACTAATACTATATTCAATTTCTAATTGTTACACACTGGTCCATTAACGTTTGATCTTTTTTAAATATATTTTTTTCTCTTTGAGCTTGAAACAATTATTTCAGTAAAACCAAGACGGTTCGAGGGGAAAGGCTTCATTGTCGAACCACTAACAGCTCAAACACATCTGAAATGTGTCAATTGGCCCAAACCAAACATTGCTTTTTTCCTCCCAAATCAAGACTTTTTGTAAGTCCAACCTACACAAAACAGGTTTAATCTTTAATAATTCACTGTTTTTATAAACGCAACATGTTTTTTGTTGTTACCTCAAAGCTTAACCATAAAACTAGTTAGTAATTATTCCTATCAAGTAAGTACAGTTCCCTCTGAATTATAAGTAAAGTAACATAAAATGGAAGTACTCAAGTAAAGAACAAGTACATTCAAATTAATAACCCTACCGCTAACCCTAACCTGTGTTTGATTGCATGTTTTTAGGTGGCCACCACCGGTGAACATGTAGCAGTTCCCCATGGAAACACAATGCAAATTACATTTTAGGATTAAGAAAATAAGTCTGTAAACTTCAGTAAGTAATCATCACAAAGAAATCAACATTCACATGAATCAAATCCATTTAGAGGAGTTAATTTCTGCTTTTGTTCTCTTTAAAGTCCCTTTTATTTCCTCATGAAGTGTAGCCTACATCACTTTGTCAGCAGCTTATTATAGCATGCAATGAATTTAAACTATTTTGCCAGTAAATCAACTGAGCTTAACTAGTTTACTCAGGACTCCATGCCTGCATCAGACTGACTAAACGTATGTACACAACAACCTGATGCTGTGAATATTTTCAGCATGTACAACAGCGAGTTGGATCAACTTGAAGCCCCATGTCAAAATGCATTTTCTATGGTCCCTTAATAACTCAGGCTAATCACTTTAGCATTGTCTCTGAGGGTACAATGCCTCCCCTCATGTCCTGTATCCTAGTGAGGGGGCAAGGGAGTGGTCTGGTGACGGTGTGTTGAATTTGGGTGACAGGGCCCCAGTGGGAGTGGGCGCCCCCCTGTCCCTTAGATAATCCCCAGGAGAAAGGGCCCGCATTTAGGGTGCGATACGCTTAATCCGGGGGGGCCTTGTTCACAAAGCAGCCCGGCACTTCCTCTGGCCTGGGAGCTTCCGCTGGTCTGGGGGGCCTGGCGTGGGTGCCAGTACAAACATCGGCGCCAATAATATACGTCTGCGTTACAAAAGGCGCAAACAACAGACATGTAGACACATACACAGACGTGGAACGGCGGACAGAGAGGCGAGCATGGGAGAATCGATAAAACAAACTTGTAAATTCACACTGTCCTTATGGGGAGCCAATCCAAACAAGAAGCCCACGCTCAGCGAGCGTAAACACAGAGCACACACACTACGTACTGTGGGCAGAGCGCAGTGTTTACACTCTGCCCCCGGTACCATTAAAAAAAGCAGAAAGGACCCGAACAGAGCGGGATCAAACCGCTCGCCGCCTACAGAGAGTTTCACATTTACAAACAGGAAGGAAGTGTCATGTAATAACCTCTTCAGATGCTACGTGGAGTCGCGGGTTGCTCACATACAGCAGACGTGATCAGGGGATGCTGGTGGACGACACACAAGCTTCAACTCCGTCAGCATTTGTCTTCCTACTGTAAGGGAGAAAAAGAAAGATTAAATCTGCAAAACTCTTCTTTTCCTAAACACATTTTTCCCTCTTATTTACCACAAAACCAAATAATACTCACCAAGGCAGCACGTAGCACTTAGAGGCATTTACGTAAACAGCTGAGGGATATTATTCCATATTTCTCTGAGATGATTCCACATGCAAGTTTGGATTTGGAAAAAGGGAAATACGTCAGGAATGGCGTCTCTTTTTCCCCATTTACAGACTGGCTTTTCCTTCTCATACTATTTCACGCTGACACATCCTCTTTCCTCTGTGGGTCCGCTGGCTTTTTCACTGGACCACAATATGAGTGTGGAGAAGCACAGTAATGCACTTACTGTATACTTAAGTAAAAGTAGTAATACTACAACGTAGAAATACTCAGTTACAAGTAAAAGCCCTGCATTCAAAATCTTAGTAAAAGTAAAAAGGTATTAGCATCAAAAAATACTTAAAGTACCAATAGTAAATGTATTCATCGTGCAGAACAGCCATTTTTAGATTTATTATTATTATTATTATTATTATTATTATCTGCAAAGTAACTAAAGTGATGCAGTAAATGTAGTGCAGTAAAAAGTACAATATGTGCCTCTGAGATGTAATGGAGTAGAAGCAGAAAGTCACATAAATTGGAAATACCCAAGTAAACTACAAGTATCTCAAGATTGTATTTTAGTAAGGTACTTTAGTAAAAGTACTCAGTTACATTCCACCACTAGCGAAGCCACAGCAGATAGTGGAGAGGAGGAAAGTTTTTGTTGTGTAACAGAGTAGATACAAATACTTCTAACAGTCATTTACTTGAGCTTAAACTGACATTTAAACTGCGTATGCAACTGACACTTTAACTATTAACAGACACTTCAACTAACTCTGACACTTCAACTATTAACAGACACTTCAACTAACTCTGACACTTCAACTATTAACAGACGCTTCAACTAACTCTGACACTTCAACTATTAACAGACACTTCAACTAACTGACACTTCAACTATTAACAGACACTTCAACTAACTCTGACACTTCAACTATTAACAGACACTTCAACTAACTCTGACACTTCAACTATTAACAGACACTTCAACTAACTCTGACACTTCAACTATTAACAGACACTTCAACTAACTCTGACACTTCAACTATTAACAGACACTTCAACTAACTCTGACACTTCAACTATTAACAGACGCTTCAACTAACTCTGACACTTCAACTATTAACAGACGCTTCAACTAACTCTGACACTTCAACTATTAACAGACACTTCAACTAACTGACACTTCAACTATTAACAGACACTTCAACTATTAACAGACATTTCAACTAACTCTGACACTTCAACTATTAACAGACATTTCAACTAACTCTGACACCAACTATTAACAGACACTTCAACTAACTCTGACACTTCAACTAACTCTGACACTTCAACTATTAACAGACATTTCAACTAACTCTGACACTTCAACTATTAACAGACATTTCAACTAACTCTGACACCAACTATTAACAGACACTTCAACTAACTCTGACACTTCAACTAACTCTGACACTTCAACTATTAACAGACACTTCAACTAACTGACACTTCAACTATTAACAGACACTTCAACTAACTCTGACACTTCAACTATTAACAGACACTTCAACTAACTCTGACACTTCAACTATTAACAGACACTTCAACTAACTGACACTTCAACTATTAACAGACACTTCAACTAACTCTGACACTTCAACTATTAACAGACATTTCAACTAACTCTGACACTTCAACTATTAACAGACATTTCAACTAACTCTGACACCAACTATTAACAGACACTTCAACTAACTCTGACACTTCAACTAACTCTGACACTTCAACTATTAACAGACATTTCAACTAACTCTGACACTTCAACTATTAACAGACATTTCAACTAACTCTGACACCAACTATTAACAGACACTTCAACTAACTCTGACACTTCAACTAACTCTGACACTTCAACTATTAACAGACACTTCAACTAACTGACACTTCAACTATTAACAGACACTTCAACTAACTCTGACACTTCAACTATTAACAGACACTTCAACTAACTCTGACACTTCAACTATTAACAGAAACTTTAGCTAACTCTGGCACTTCAACTTTAACTGAAATTTCAATTCATTTCTCATCTAAACCTGTGTTTCAAGTTCTTGCTTCCTTCACTTACCAGTTTAACTACTTTCATGGTTTATTCTTCAGGACTTAAACTTGGACCTAAGTTTGCAAATGCTTTCACTGATTAGACTTCACCTGATTTTAGCCTAACGACACTTCAATTCATTTCACTGCTTCAAACTTTACTGACATTTCAAAATCTTTAAGCTCATCAACTCCCTCATGTGTCACCGCAAAATATTCACATCCCAGCTCGCCATATACCGCCGCTATGTCCCGCCCCTTGGCGTCACTTAAGGTTTAGGCAACAAAATCACTATAGTTAGGTTTAGGAAACTCCAAAGTTGGCCTTAAAATGTCTGTTTGTACAGTGAAAAGGACACTGAACACGGGGCACGAACAAACAGCTTATTGTAATGTGAAAGTGAAACTTGAAGCACGGGACACGAACATCGCTCTCCTGGATGAAAGCCTTGTGTTGAACCTATCCACCTCCTTCCCGCCCTGAGTCTCTTTTCACACTTTGAACTACGTCACCCCAGTCACTCCCGGAGCACTTTCTCTGAGCGTCTGCTGTTGCCGCTGATGGGTTTACATTGCAGTTAATGGAGCACCCGGTGCACTTCATCGCTAAAGGGTGCCTTGAGCTGCGATACCCAATAACGACAGCCGTGACAAAGCCTCAGTATTTGGCACCTTGGGAATAAAGACGGGCTACTCACATGGAAATAATTAACATTTTAAGATATTATAACTTGTTTACAGTGTGCAAGTTTCAGTCCACACTTTAAATTTCCTTCAGAAAACGCAGCCTTTTCTCGCTTTTAAGGTCATCCTACTACGGGGGTCATACTCTCCTTTCCCAGCTCCTTGGCAGTCTCTTAATTTTCCAGAGTGACATCCCCCCCACCCATTTGGCACCAACGCAGCCTAAAATAAACCACAGAGTATTTAAACCATCTCTGAGACTCAGGTCTGACATGAAAATAAAGCCTTCTCTCCAGGCCCCTTTATTCTCTGAGAGCTGACCTTTGGCTGAGCAGTATTTCAGCAGCAGTGCGTGGTCAGTACAGACCTCATACTTAAGAATTATGAGCAGTGACACAATTATATATCAACGTAATGTCCAAACCCTGCCATGCTGCATCTTGCACCATTATGGACTCATTATAAAATAGCTGGCTGGTCCAGGCCACTTGTTTTGACAGAAAGAGGTCCACCACAGCACTGGCACATGTCCTTATGCATGGCGTCCACCAAGACTAACTACTCCTGACAGTGCCAGGAGTGTGTGTGTGTGCATCTGTGTGAGTGCGCATGAAGTCCGAGGAGA
This sequence comes from Pterois miles, assembly GCA_947000775.1. Lineage (NCBI taxonomy): Eukaryota > Metazoa > Chordata > Actinopteri > Perciformes > Scorpaenidae > Pterois > Pterois miles. The sequence goes on from CAMQGK010000341.1 coordinate 6,915,021, forward strand.
AGCATGCCTAATGTGGGAGAGAACCAATGAATCCAACATGGCCACTAGCCAGCGTCAGTGTTCCCTTCTTGGAGAATTAGCCTGTCAATCCGTCCTAATTCCCGAGGACACCGGCTGCTTTTAAACCCAGGTTGAGTCTAAACTGGAGAGACTGACTCGTTCAACTGTTTTCTCAGCACTGGGTGCAGACAGGCAGGCTGGCAGCTCAGGCCACACTGGAGAGCAGAGTGGCTGCACAAATACAAGTCAAACCCAGGGTCAAGCTGACACTTAAAGTCTGTGGTTACACTTTTCTCTCAGTCAGTTGCATGATTGTGTATTTCTAGGTGAGAATCCAGAAGAATAAGATACTCACCCTGCTGGGTTAGAGCTGCTATCCCACACACAACTCGGCTAACAGGAGGATTTGAAAAGTACATTTACCGGGTACTGCTACAACACACTCTGAGCACTGTGATTGAGCTGCCAGACGATTGGCTTTATCATAATATATACTGTCATTAGGGCTGTCCTGAATATGTTTTTGGGCTTTGGTGAGAAATATTCAAAGGTATACAGCAACATCCGTCTAACTAATTAATACTGAATATGAATAATGTAGGATTATTTATCATTTCATGGGCTATTTTGAGATTTGTATTTTCTTACTACATACTCTGAAGCATTCAAATACTGATTTGGAAGTCAAAACTTTGAAGTATTTGGGTCAAGCCTAACTGCCATCACAATAATAACTGACCCATACTGTGACAGTACAGACTGTGTAGTCCTAGCAGCTCCTACTTGCACTGTAACCAAAGGATGTTTTGACAACAGTCAACTTGATTATTTTAAGACAAAAAAAAAAAAAAAACAATTTCTATCTTCTACATGATTTATAAGTTGACGTATCAGCAATGGACATCATAGATTTGAGAACCTGGAAAGCGTGAAAAAGAACAAGAAGACGAAACTAGAATTACCGTCTCGCAGTTGGATGCACAGATCTGCCAACCCGTCAAGTTGCAGTTTACACCTATGTCATCATTTTACCCTAGCAGTTGACATTTGTGTGAAATTGTCTTATATGTTTTGTGAAGTCAGGGTCAGGGTTTGGGTGACCGTGACCTTTGACCACCAAAATCTAATCAGTTGATCTAATCAGGTCATCCTTGAGTCCAGGCGAACGTTTGTTCAAAATTCAAAGAAATACCCTCAAGAAGTTCCTGAGATATCACATTTACAACAATGGAAAAGATGGACAACCCAAAAACATATAACAGATACTATAATACTAATAACAATAATATAAAATAAAGTAGGATTACCACCTTGCATGTCTCCGCCAACCAGTCAAGTCAATTAAGAACAAATTTCATGGCAGCCTGGCAAAAGACTAAGCCTGTTGAGGGAGGGGGGTAAAAACAAAAGTTAGAAAAGACAGCTCTGGCATTCATGACAAGCATTACATAGAAGAAAATGCAGGCAGTCACACAATCAGCAGACAAACCAAAAATTCATAATTAGTATATGAATTACTGAGTTATGGCCAAAAACATGTCACAGTGTCCTTGACCTTTGACAGCCAAAATCTAATCAATTCATCTTTGAGTCGTTGTTGGACGTTTGTGCCAAATTTGAATTCCCTCCAGGCTTCCAGAGATATTTTATTCACGAGAATGGACCGGACGGACATACAGACAGATGAACAGACAACGAAAAGCAAAATGGATCCGGCCACGACTGATGCCGGCATAAAAGTGAAAAATGAACGTGATTCAAAATTGCATCAGTCTGGTTCAAAGGGTTAAACAACAGATTAACAACACAAAAAAGGATGTCGGATACAACACTTGCACATCTAGAGTTGCTTCAGAGCCAGTCTGTTAAATAACTGAGCTACAGTGCTACCAGCCTACATGCTGGCACTGACTCAGCCGAGCCTGCTGGCTGAGAGCTGGGCTGCTGTTGACACTCTGTTTGAGGGCGAGAGGTCATCAGCGTTTGTGTTCTGCCAGCTCATATATCTACCACCTGTTGCTTGGCCCAGTTCAACAAGTCTCAACATGAGCAATCATCTCTGGGTATGCATGTGTTTTGGGATACATATTACTGCATGTGTAAAAACATACACAGTTTGTGCCAGCAAGAGGACTCTTGATACATTATTGTTCCCAAAGGAAATGCAAAGGAAAGCCACAAAGTCCACATGGGGAATATACAACCTCTTTATTTGGTTATACCAAAAATAACAGTGTCCATATTAAAAGAAAAACAAATAAAACTATAAATATTACAGACAAAAACATTGAAAAGAGTGTGAGAGTTATTTGCTTCAAAGAAACCCAGTGATAAAAACTTTTTAATGTGTTGTACGGAAGTTTGGGCATATAATGTAAGAAACCGATGCTCTTCAAGCGGCAATGCTGACGTTATACACCTAAAAATGTGTCAGTTCAGAGGACAGCTGTCACCTGTGTGTTGCAGCATCACCGGGAACATTGTCACTGAAACACAAAGGCTGGAAAAATCATAGTGATATCACACTAACATTCACAGGACCGGTCCCTGCAGGGAGTCAAATCAAACAGAGGAGAACAAAACTGAGAGCAGATGCTGCAGGATTCACTGGTGAATAAAACATAACTCTTTAAAGTAAATGTGACTGAGACATAATAGACGATTGAGGCCGATGGGTGAATGGATAAATACACAGATAGTGAGTGGCTACTGCATTGTTCCAGCCTGTGTAGAGCTAAGCGAGGTGAGACTACAGGAAGTGGCAGCAGAAAGCACTTTCACAGACAGTGAGGACACACACATAGAGAAACAGAAACAGACAGACATTGCTGGGAGGTGTGTATTCACGTACATATTAAAAAGGTGCAGTGGTGCGTCGTGGTACATTCAGGAGCGGTAGAGCAAGATCCTTTCCGCACAGTCCTGGCCAACCAAGCCGGCGTACTGCTGCACCTCCGTCTCATCACTGGAGCCTTTGCGTTTGCGGGTGTAGGCAGCATAGGGCATGACGGCCCGTCTGTATAGCACCAGAGCTCGGCCCACGTCCTTCAGTACCCGAGCATCTCCTGGACACAAACATGAGAACGTAACAGGGAGCGGCGTCTACACATCAGAAACAATAAGCATTGTCCTTATTTTCCTCTGGCGAAGATGCATCATTATGCCGAGAAGCTGTTGGAGGAGCAAAAAGCACTTTTCCCCCCACAGCTCTGATTCCCCTGTGCCCTAAACCTGGACTCACGGCGGTGCGTGAGCAGGCTAGTTAGTTGGCCTTGTTTACTGCGCCCTGCTGGCTTGCCAAGCTCAGCATTTCATTAGGTCCTCTGTCATACACTGCCAGCTCCCATCAGACCAGTGAAAACACTGCTAATCTCAAAAGTGTGCGTGTTCACCAGCTAAGAATGATCCTCTGGAGAGCTGGATGGAAAAATAGGGTAAAAAACAGAACCTAATGACCCTCACTCTGACACTAAAACTGCCTCCAGGAGCGAGAGGTTGAGCCAGAGCTGGCGCCAAGAGGACATGCAAGGGGTAGCACAGCAGGGAGCATCACCGGAGCCAACCTAACATACAGTAATGTGTGAATAGTGGGTCTCAAAATCCATCATGAGCTCTAATCATCTTCCACTCCAGTCAGAAATGAGGAGTCCTTCATTTGCCGTCATTCACTAAAGCTTCAACAACTATCTCATCCCCAATGGATGACATCCCAGTCACTCTAATTGGCCTCTTAAAATGCTTTTATCTCTCCTTAGCGCTGAGCGAAGCTCATCTTCTCCAAGTGCTCTGCTGTTACTCCAATTCCAAAATGTCTGAAATCTTAAATTCATACCATGCCTTCTGAGTTGTACACCCCTAACACACTGTTCACACAGCATTTCATCCAATCAGCCTGTCCTGTCTGGCCTAGCTAAGCGCTAAGAGGAAGCAGATGAAAACAAAGTTCAGGCCAGGCTGTGGAGTGGACTACAGCCTGCCAGGCCCGTGGCGACACATCAGTCAAACAGGAGCGGGTTAGATTTGGTATTAATAGAGCTCAGGGCCTCCCACTCGCCACTACCGCTCCCCATGACAACACCCATGTGGCTCGCAGCTGAGCGCCCAGGTGGTACGAGGGATGCACATATTTCTGCCTAATTCCTACAATACTCACCACACTAAATCCCACCTCTTCACCTAACAAACAAGACAACAGAGATGATGTAATGCCACAAACAAAGGTCTTTTCTCTTGTGCCAGATGTTAAACGGGATCCCCGGTTTACAAACTCTGACTGAACTTTGGCTACTCCTGGGCTGGATGTGATCAGAAACTTGTTAAAAGCAACATGAGTCAACCGACTTTGCAGCTGATCACTGCTGTGATCACTTAAAATGCACCAAGGCAAATTTTAGAGATCTCAAAAATAAGAGAATTCAGATAGTCATGTGTGTTTAGGTCAGTGCTCAGCAACCTTTACTATCAAAAGAGTACGTAAGACAGCCTATTTAGTATTTAGGACACTGAAGAAACATCTCAGGAGATCCAGTATGGCTGGAAGCTCCTGCTGGCTTTTCAGCAAATACAGTTGCTTGTTCTGGAAATGTCTTTCAATTACTTTTTTTTGTTGTTTGCTAATTTCTCACCCTCACCGCAGATCAAGCGTACCGGTAATCCAGCAGTGTTGGCAGTGAAAGCTACAAATCTGTTAAATTGCATTTTCTATTTTCCTCCAAGACTTTTCTTTTTGGATCTGGAAACCATAGCTTGCCTAGCTAAGGAAACTCAAGACTAACCACCGTTATTGAAGTTTGTCAAAGTGAAAGGATGACACTCTGGACACACAGAACGTCGGTAGCACATGGTGGCTGTGGAACGGTTTATTTCGACATCCATGTTTAACAGTATGGAGCAGCCACACAGTCTGCGTTTCAGCTGCGTCTCTTCTAGAGATTCGAGGTCTCTGTTTACCGCGAGTCGCACGGTTCACAGCAACAACAGATGGTGAAAGTGATCTTTAGATTGCTGGCAACAGCAACATAACCACAGTTTCAACATCTGTATCTGTAGAATATGTCACAGACATGAAATAAGACTTATAAATCCTGCTTTCATTTCAAAATAAAAGCCTGTGGACAGAATACCTTCATTTGTTAATACATGGCGTTTATTCTAAAATATCTGCAGGACAGTGTTGGAGGAAATGCAGTGACTTACACGACTCCATGAATGAATTAAGTACTAGTAGTAGTAGTATTATTTACATGCTTCTTAACCATTTCCTGTCTAAAATAAATATAAGTGACATTTCTAATGAAATGAAATGGCCATTATGAACGGGCAGTCTGGTCCAAGCGTAAGATGTACTGTACGTAGGCTATGACGCACATTTTAGTTGACTGAAATGTTAAAACTTTTAGGCTACATATTTTTAGAAATGAAGAATGTAAGAATCACTTTAGGCCTATGATAATGCTAAATAAAAAATTGCTATGTTAAAAAACAACCGTTCATTTCCATATAATTTTGTGTCCAGACCACAGAGGGAGAGGGGCTGAGGAGCCACAGGTCGCTGACCCCTGGTTTAGGTGGGATGCAAACATGAGTTTACATTCATAACATAAGTGTGAATGTCCAAACTATACCACTATGGCATCTGACTTAGCACACACACTACCTGAAAAGTAAGCCAGAGGAAAGAAGAGAGCTTGGTATAAACAAGCTCCCACCCCCCAACTTTCTTTTTTTTTTAATTTTCAAACGACTCTGTGGATTCATATTTTATTTATTAGCCTCATTTCCCTGCTCGGTAATACCCTAACCACTGTGTCTTTCTCCGTCTCTAAAAACTGCTGAGTCACATAATTGAAGAGTGCCTGATATAAACTTTTAAATGAAGAAATTCAGCAGTATGTGAAGTCTCGCCACACGGGGGGAAATGGGTTTTAAAAGATGTAAACATGTTATGTAACTTCCACATGACTGTAATTTTGGTCCATGAAGAATTAATGCCTTCCTGATGGGATGAAAGTGAAAACATTTAAACGTTTGATGCTTCCTTAATAAGTTAAGCTGCCTTCAGCGTTGTCTCTCTGAGCGCTATGCGCCTCTTCGTTTATCAGTGCGACAGGACACTTGCACAACAGTTACACAGAGGTAAACTTGTACACTCAAATGTGACCCTGCTCTGAAGCGCCACATTTGAGGATGTTAAGTAGTGAACATTTACAGACCAAAATAGATAACAGCTTTAAGATGGTCTATTAACCTCAGCAGTAATACTGACCAGAGGCCCTATCTCTCTCTCTCTCTCTTTGTTACTCAAGGCGATCCAAACATCCGCTGCTCACATAAACATCTTTCACTGCTTCTTCCCTCGCTCCGTCCTCCACCAATCACCCCCTCCTCCTTTTGAGCAGCTCCAGACCCGGTTCCCGCCAGGCCCACCGGACATTCGGTGACACGCCGCTGTGGGGTCACGGCTGGTCGGGGTCGGGGGTTCAAGGGTCGGGGGGAAGAGGAGTGGTGAGGGTCGGTCAGGGAGTGAGAGGGTCAGAGCTGAGGCTACGGGCCTTGACACCTCGCCACGCTCCTCTCTCTCTTCCCATCCATCTTCAACTTTCTAAACACTTGCTCGACGCCGGACACTAGTCAAAGGCAGGCCATCGGGTTATGACCACTTCCTATGACCCAATGTTGCAAATCCAAAATAGGGCTTACGTTTGAAAAGAAAAAGGCCAAAATGGCGGTGTAGTGTAGTGAATAAGGAGACCTAGGTTCAAGCCCCTGTGTTCACACAAATCCGTCCAGCTGACCCTGAATCTCTGTAGCCGACTATGAATTTTGACCTCCTCAGTAAAGAAAGCAACAAGAGAATCCCCTGAATTATAAAGGATTTTATCATTATTATTGTTATTAAAACGAGGGGAAAGCTCTTCCACAGTGGTAAAATGCAGCAGATCCAGGGGGAAAAAAACAACCTCCTGCATTATAACACAAGACATTGAGAGAGGAAATGACATCCGTCTCCCCTCCACTGTGAATGGAAACATTAGCACAAGTCAGGCTACGGAGCAGAAAGCCTGCCGAAGAGCAGAGCAAAGTGACTCTGACAGTGAGACCAGATATGAAAGCGAACTATAAAAGCTAGAAATATAGTGGAGAAGGCAGGGAGGGGGTAATGGTTGGGCGCTATCAGTGTCTCACCCACCTAATGTTTCGGCTTCACCTTGCGTGGCTGAAAGCACAGATACAAGTCAATCAGCTTGACGAGAAGTGAAGGCATGTATTTGTATGAGACATGAAAGAAAAAAATATTCTAGTTCAGTTAGGGCTGTCAAACGATTAAAATATTTAATCATGATGAATGGCAGGGTTGTCTATAGTCATTCGTGACTGAGCGCAGATTTTTTTTTATCTGTTCAAAATGTACCTTAAAGGGAGATTTGTCAAGTATTTAATATTCTTATCAACATGGGAGTGGACAAATATGCTGCTTTATGCAAATGTGTGAGTATATTTATTATTGGGAATCAATTAACAACACAAAACATGACAAATAGTGTCCGGATACCCTCACAGGTTCTGCGTTTAGCATAAAAAATATGCTCAAATCATAATATGGCAAACTCAACTCAACAGGCAACAACAGCTGTCAGTGTGTCAGAGTGCTGACTTGACTATGACTTGATCCAAACTGACTGGGATTATCATAAGTGGGCATGTCTGTAAAGGGGAGCCTGGTGGGTACCCAGAGAACCCATTTACATTCACATATCTTGAGGTCAGAGGTCAAGTGACCCCTTTAAAATGGCCATGACAGTTTTTCTTCGCCAAAATTCGCCAGAAGTTTGGAGCCTTATTTAACCTCCTTTGTACCAAGCTAGTATGACATGGTTGGTACCAATGGATTCCTCCTAGCTTTAAAACTGAGCCTGATACAACCAAAAAAAATTCCAAGTCGCATTTATGCATTAAAGACATTAGTAGTGTTAAAGCAAATTTGCATTAATTTGGTTATTATCATGTGAACTCAGCCCTTGTGCGTCTGGTGTGGCGCCCGCTGGATGCACTCAGGGTCCAGAGGGTGACGACTTGTGTCACACATTTTCACAAGTGTTTATCGTGCTGAGCGGGCGATGCACCTACTTCTCTCTCCATCGAGCAAACACTAGATCATGAGTGTGTGAGAGATGATACATATGCGCAGTGTAGAAGGTGCGTGTATTTGTTAGAGGCCACAACGAGGCCCTCGGGCCCTCGATGTGTCAGCAACAGGCATGTAATCAATGCGAGCCTGCTTTGGACAGAGTAGTGTAAACTTTAGATAAGCTGTCTTTACACACCTCATTAAGGCAGCTCTGTAACCCGGTCACTCTTACAATGTGAACACACACCAGCAGCACCCCAAGACCCCCCCCGGGTACTAACTGAGCTGGAATAAAGGGAGATTTTGCTGACATTTTTGGTGAAAACCGAAATTTCTTAAACATCATAAAGTTGTTTTTCATTTTTCGACCAAGAACCTTTGTTTTGATTTGCAAGTTGGATTTGACGGTTCACTGCTGGCTCTCCTAGACACTGAAAATGACAGCAAGACATGTATTCAACCAACTAGCAGCAGATTTTAAGGAGCATTTCCTTCACATGCTAATCAACATCAGCATCTTTAGATGAGCTACAAAAACGTTCTGGCTTGTTTTATGAATTGTTTGAAAAGCTTTACTGTCCTATAATCTTAAAAACATTGTTGTTTATACGGCTTAATTCAAACCTAATCCTAATCAAACCGTGTGCATTTATTGATACAGATTTAAGGAGCTGTGCTTGACAGCCAGCCTGAAGGAGGTTGATATAAATTAGGGGAGCTCGCTACCGTTTGAGTGGCTCCCTAAATGTTCAAAGAATATGTACATCAATTTAATAACACACTCACTTTGAAAACATGTTTACATTTCTATCCAATCTTTCTGGCAGCTAGCAGGCTACCAACAGAGAAGGAAAAGGAGCTGAAAACAACGGTTAAAAGACGACAGTCTGTTTATCAGACTGGCAAAGAAAGACAACGCAGCAGCAGAGGCTTCGTTTAGTGGTGCACATCCTAATGAAACACGACTGCGATGGCTGAAACGTTATTAAAGGACTAAAAGTAAAGATGGTAATTATGTATGCAATTGGTGAGGTAAACTTGGTGCTATGAGTGGCTCTCGGACACTTTCATTTTGTCAAGCTCACAGAAGAAAGAGGTTGGAGACTCCTGCTATGAATGATATATTCTGTTGAATGTTTGTTAACATAAAACAAAGCCAAGAGCAGATGAACAAAACAGTGTGACACTTATTTCACGGAAGTATAAAGAGCAAAAAAAGCCAGCGTACAAAATGTCATTATCACAACAGACTAAAACAGCTATGGCAAGACGAAGCAATTTTATTTATGGAGCACCATTCAGCCAAAAGGCAACTCAGAGTGCTTTACAGGGGCATGAAATACATTAAACATGGCATGTTAAGAAAATTGCATTTAAAAGACAATAAAAACAAAATGCGAGAAAAAGCAAATAAAATGGTTAAATCATTAGAAAGCAATTGCATTTTAAAAGGTAATAAAAACAAAAAACAAGAAGCTAAATGGTTACAGATCAATAATAAGTTAGGTATAATTTATTGGAAAGCCACAGTAAACAATAATGTTTTAAGCCCTGATTTAAACGAGCTGAGAGTTTCAGCAGACCTCAGGTATTCAGGAAATTTGTTCTACAGGCGGGGAGCATAGAAGCTGTACGCTGCTTCACTTTGCTTGGTTTTGTTCCTGGGAACACTGAGTAAACCTGAACCAGATGACCTGAGGGTCTGGATGCTTTGTAATGTACAAGTAAGACAGGGATGTACTGTATTTATGCCCCAAGCCATTTATAGTTATAGGATTTTAAAATCTATCCTTAAAAACAGAAAGCCAATACAGTGATGTGTAAAGTGGTGTGATGTGCTCCACTTTCTTGGTGTTCATGAGGATTTGTGAGGAAACCATTACAATCGTCCAGCCTTGTTTACACAGCAGTCTTTTAATTTAAAGCTAAATAAAAGTTACTTCCTAAAAGACGATTCCCACACCATTACATGCACTCAGGACTTTCCCAGGACTTGAGTGCAACATGTCTTTATTTAGGCCACAAACAAGCCACACTTGGATAAACTGCCCATTAGGACTGGACCACGGGCCTCAGCAGTGTGGCATGCTGCTAAGCTGAGAGGATGACCGTGCAGGCTGGCCTGCATGGTGACTAACTGACCACTGGGTGTATTTCTGGAGAGGACAGAAACCTCCATACAACCACTACAGTCTGGCACCACACGGCTTTGGCAATAGACCTGATGGTTCACCATTAAGACAGCGAGCGCTGAAATGTAGTGACACTGCGTTTGGACAGCTAAGCCTGAAACAATGTCCAGACCCGTCAAAGATCAACAGACCACGCAGGAACCGAGGCACCACAAGAGCCACAGACGCATTCTGACCACAGTGAAAATGGCCTCTGAAACCGCCACCTTGTCCCCGGTAATTTGTGCCCACTCAGGGATTAGTGGTACGATTGACAAGAAATGGTCAGACCGACCACTGGCTAAGCTGTTAATGGCAATGATGTGAATGACCAGTCTACTAACAGCCTTTTAAATTTTTCTACTGGGTGTGGTGCTTTCTACCACTTGAATCAAGAAGAAAAGCTAGTCAGGAAAAACAAAAACTGCAGCATCCTTATTTCCTAAAGACAAGAGTAATGAATTTGACTCTGAAACAGAGACCAGAGGGAAGGGCCACCAGTGCCAGTCCCTAAAGCTCATCATTTGTGTTAGTTTTTAATTCCCTGCATGGCACCACATCCAAGTATGACCTCACTACAACAAACTCTTACGCCATCTCTCTCCACCGTCACAAGTCCTTCTTTCATCCTCCACCTCCCCGTCAATCTGTCTCTCATTTTATTGTACGTCTCTCTCTTCTAGTGCCAGCCTCTCTCCCTTCTCTTCCCATCTCTATAAAATCACTTTATCACGTCTCCCCACTCTCTTCCTCCATCTCTTCAGTTATTCCTCCCTCTCTTACCCTTCATCTATCAATCCCGGCCTACTTGACGTCTCCTGTTACTGTCTATCATAGTGGCTCTTTCCTGTTTGGTGATGCAGATTAATGAGGAGGAGTAAACAGGAGATGGTTGGCCTCTGTACATTCAACCACCAACGTTACAGCCATTTGCGACATCCGGAGCACGTGTACGTAGCTCTGTCGCCGTGAAGACATTTCCCCTGCAGTGATAATGATCTGCTCATTAGCAGTATTTGTTTTGTTTTTGCAAATTACTTCATTAATTATGATTTTAGTGGCATATAAATAAGCTTTATTGTTAAGCTATGATTAGGCGTGTTGTTGCTTTCTAAATGACAAAGATGACAGTTTTAAAACTAATTAAACTGTTTAATGCACAGCACAGGAGGGTAAAGAGGCACAGTGGTTTTAGTTAGTCTTCAGTTGCTATGATGCAGAATATCTGCAGGAGTAAAAATGTCAGCACAAAGTAGAGTATTTGCTCTGGATGAAGGGAAGGCTGAAGCACAAAGAGAGAGAGGACGGACCTCCCGATCTATGTGTGTTCATTTCTTCTCCATTGTTTTTGTTGTTCAACACATGTACATGTAGGATGTGACGGTTGGTCTTTGTGGTTTTTGTCCCACCCCTCCTCCACTGTGCTTGGACAGCTGGGCAAAAAGTGACAGTTTCAAACTCTCTGCAATCAAAAAAAAAAAAAAAACTCCCAACATGCAGCGCTCAGTGCAGAATACACCTTCAGCACCTTGTCACGCTGCTGAATGTAAAAAAAAAAAGAAAACATGAACATTAGCGGTTGTGGCGGTTTCTTGTCATCCCCTGCAGTTGGCTTGTCAATTGCACGGTATTGCAATATTGCAGTTATTGCGACAGCCCCATTTGGATGTACTCTGTGTGCATGTTTAAACTCATGCACAATCTCCAGTCATCTATAATAATTCAATATTACAGTATGCGCACAGCATGTTATTTTACTTTTTCTTTCTGAGGACTGTGTCAGTCTGTATGAGGTCCACACGAGTCTTTCTGCTCAGCATGTAGAGCTATATGACGCAAACAATTTCAGTTTGGTTTATGTGGGATTGCAGGAATTTCAGTGCTTATTCACCTAAAATCACCTACTGCACAAAACGCAAAATCGACATGGGAGAGCAAGCAGAGAGAAATAGTCTCTCTGGCTTTGCACCTATGCAGAAAAGCATTCAAAAAATGTTCAAACTCACTTACACTCTATTAAACACTCTCTCGGGCCCCCATCTCTCAGCCCGCCAGTCTAGCCAATGGGCGTCTGCCAGTCTACCTTCGGCATGCGGTTTATTATTGCTAATATCACTATTCATCTAATGGCAACATGGTCCCTCCATAATGACAGCGCTGGCTCTCCTCTGACCATGCTGAAGGATCATGGGGAGTGAAGACTGTGATCAGGGCCGCCGGCCCTCCGCTTACCCCTGTTCAGTGACGGCACACTGCCTGGGAGCAAGCCCACAGATTTCAATACACCATCACAGTGAAACCGGATCAGATGTTAACACAAGGTTCACGGGTTCATCCAGAAGAAACCCAGAGGATCCAAGACCGAACTCACAGTGGCAGGGCAGTATGATAGAAAAAATGCTGTTTTCTCTCCAGTTCTAGGCACTAAATGAATAATGTTAACAGTAGAGTGTTGTACCTGCATCAGGATCCTGGTTGAAACGAGCATAGCGGGAGTTCTCCAGCCGGGGTAGGCATTGCTCTATTGGTACCCAGGCATAGGTTTCTGGGCACAGGAGGTCTGAAGGCCGGTACTGCCCCTGGGGGATGAAAAGAAAAAGAGAGAGGGTTACGCCACCTGCTAAAACAACTTATTACTGATTAATCAATCAACAGAAAATGTGTACAAGCTTGAAAATTAATGTTAATAAAATGTTAATTAAATTAATTAATGTTATTTGTCCAAGAAAAAATGCCATTTGCTTCTAACACCTTCTTAAATGCCAAAATTTATATATAAATGCAAAATTCAGTATCGTTTGTCAGACACAAGCAACTAACAGGGGTGGAAATCACCAGAGGCCCCAGGATACAATATTATCACAATATGAACTTATTGCAGTTTTAAATATTTTGAGATTGGCTGAGAATTGCGATAAGATATATTGCAATTTATTTATTTATTTAAACTTTTTCAACTGCAAATCATGCAGTTTGTCAACCCGGTTGATTAAATAAGGTAACGTTATTCAGCACATCGTTCACATTAGCATGGAGCAACACCTCAGTGGCTTAAAGCTTCGCTTCGCCTCTACAAGTATCGTTACTGTAGCTGTAAGAATGAGCCCGCTACTGAATAGCGTCCAAATTGTTAAGAGGTTAATAGTTTATATAATAAAAGATGGATACTTGAAGTCAGTGTATTGATACATTAAATATTGATTTAAACTAATTCATTAATCTAAAAAAAAATTACATTGATATTGAAAATACTCATTAGTTGCAGCCCTGGTAACTCCATTTTCACACTACGCTACTGACCTTTAAGGGTTAAAGGTCTGACAAGTTGTAAACTGACCTCAGGGTCACGATCAGGGGTGAGACCTGATGGAGCTCTGCTCTGTTAAAGCTCTTTGTTTGAGTCCCGGTGTCAGGAGGGTTATGTTATCTGCGATGCCGAGCAGGAAATGTAAACACACCAGCATATTGTAATGTGTGCTTGTGAAATGGGTACAAGTCTGTATTTGACCTAACGTTTTGGATGGAAAGTAAACCAAGCTGAACAAAAACAGCTGCGGGGCAAAGAGAAGGAAAAAAATATGAGTGAGGGGTTAAATGAACAGAAAAGGAGGTGGAGAACGAGACTCCATTATCAGAGACCTGCGTTCCATCACACGGCACCAAACAAACACAAACTGCCGAGATAGCGCTGTAAACAAGCAGGCGCCTACAACGAGCCCCCGCTGGCCCATCTCAACACCCGCAGTCACATTTATCGTTTCGGAGACATTAAACTGTAGGGCAAAGACTCCAACGTTTCATGAACTCAATTTTTTAAACGCAACTGAGGTCAAAAAGTTCTGGATGATTAAACTCAGAACAAAAGGGGGAAAAAATGTCATTACAAACTCAAAATAAGCAAGACAAAGGAAATACCATCTCTGGCGCCCTGACCACGACCCATCTGTCAATGGGCCTATATGGAAAATATGCAGCCTGTTTTTACATGCAAGATAGGATGCCATGAGAATGATCTGAAATGAAAAGCAGAAGAACATGGAGGATAAACTCGTAGACAGGCTTTTAATTTCTCAGCCACCTTTTGGCTCTGCGCCACCATTCAGTGAAGTGGTGCAGGAGGAACGTCGCAACGTATTACTAGAGTCAGACAGTCATATAGGTGAAAACTGAAGTACAGGCTGTACTGTGTAAAAGGCAATTCAGAGTGCAGCAAAAGACACTAACATGCTCTAAGTGCCTCTGCTAACAGATGGATGGAGGTGGAATGCTATGCATCTGTAGATGCAACGGACACACACATTGATCGGATGCTCTCCATGTCCCAACAACCTACGGCCTTCTGCAACTGTCAGCGCAGTCAGCTTGACATTCTCACACTCTACCTCACCTCAATAGACTCCTTCAACACGGCAGTGGGACGCACCTCTAAATGCAGAACACACACCTGCTCAGGAGCAGAGACACACATACTTCCCGCTACAGGCCTCTGCACCCTGACATTGCACTTCAACCCAAACTGGAAGCGAAGAAACAGAGCAGAAATAGGAGGTGTGAACGGAGTGGCGAGCTTATAAGGAGTAAAAATGAAAGACAAAAGAAGAAGACAAGCATACAGGGACACACCTTTGGATAAGCCATCATTTAGGGCTGTCAGAGTTAACGTGATGATAACATGTTAACACAAATTTGCCATTAATTTATTTAATGCATTAATGCAACTTGCAATTTCAACGTTACAGCGGGCTCAGTTTTAAAGCTAGAGTGGAGACGCTGGTATCACATGAAACTAGAAAACCTGATGAATCCATTGGGACCATGTCATACTAGCGTGTTTTGAAGGAGGCTATATGATGTTCCAAATTTACACTACATTTAGGAAAAACTGGCATGACCATTATCAAAGGGGTGCCTTGACCTTTGACCTCAAGATATGTGAATGTAAATGAGTTCTATGGGACTCACAAGTCTCCTCTTTACTGACATGCCCACTTTATGATAATCACACACAGTTTGGGGCAAGTTATAGTCAAGTCAGCACACTGTTGTTGCCTGTTAGGCTTGAGTTTGTCATGTTATGATTTGAGCATATTTTTTTTAATGCCAAACACATTACCAATAATAGAGTAGATTTCCAATAATACAAATATACGTACATTTGCATAAAGCAGCATATTTGTCCACTCATGTGATAAGAGTATTAAATACTTGACAAATCTCCATTTAAGGTACATTTTGAACAGATAAAACATGTGATTAATCAATTTCAATTCAATTGACAGCCCTGCTATTGTTCCAGGAAGAAAAGCAGTTGTGTTTTAGTGTGTCCTGATATCTGAAGGCATCCATTTTGTGTCTACAGTCCAAAATGACATATCCAGTCTTTTGCTGTTAAGCTTCAACAGAAGGAGATATCCATCTAACCATCATGAGAAACAGTGTCTGATAATGGCAATTCTCTCCCTGAAAAGAAAAAGGATGAAGAGAAGGATGGAAGAATGTGAAACGACACAGCTATTAGTGGTCTGGACAGAGGACGGAGAAAAGAAAGAAAGAAAAGTGTGGTTTGTCAACTTCTTTACTTTATTGGACTGAAAGTGAAGACTAAGCTCACCACTGACTTTCTTTATCTTCCCTCTTATTTTCCTCCTTCCCCAGGTTGGCTTGAAGGCCCTGTAATTCACAGCTACCCCTGCAGCTTCCTCTTGGCTCTTCTTCAGCCCAGTCAGTGTTTTCTGCTTTTGCGTCAGCTTGCTTACAATATCCATCACCTTATCTAACAGTTCCTCACAACAGAGAACAGAGAATGCAGTAATTGTTTCCTGAAACGTGGATCCTTGAGAGACAAGACTGATGAGCAGAGTGTTGCAGCCAATCTAATAGCAGGGAGTGATTCCTACTAGTCTATGTTACTGAGTGGCTGTGGTGTGAAGAGGCCAGAGGAAGTGATAATGACTAGTGACTGAAGTTTTGTGTTATTGTGTACGTGCGTTTTTGACTGTGGCTACCCGGCCGCTCGTCAGATAACCAGGTTGAGGGTTTCCAGATGGACAACATCTTGCTTTGCTCCTCCTCTCTTCAGTGGCTTTCTCTCTCCCTTTCTAAAGCCTCCCTCACAAACCAATCCGTCACCATCCCTCCATTCTTCCCTCCTTTCTGCACTCCGCATGTTCAGACGGATATGGAGGTGCTGCCGATGACTGACAGCCTCTGAAAGGCTCGTTTAGAGAGACAGAAAGCGAGACGCGGGATGAAGAAGCAAGTGGAGAAAGAAGGAAACGTACAAACACTGGCGGATAGACTTGGCTGCCATCAAAGGTGTGAGAAATGAGAGGGAGATAGGACGGAGATGGGGAGGGACGAGAGGAAAATTAGGTGCAGATGGGTAACGGGATGGTATTTAACGTCGCTGAGACATGGACTGAGGCGAGCTGATGGAAGTGATAGGAGCAATTCGAGCGCCAGGACGGAGGGGCCCAGCATGGAGAGAGGATGTTGGAAGATGGGGATGAAGAGGGAGGGCTTGGAAAGAGAGAGAAACAGGGGGAAGAGCTAAGTAGACAGACGGTAATATGGAGACGAGAAAAAAAAACAGACCAGAGGAATAAAGAGCTGCATTCAACAGCAGCCACATAAAACAAAATGGAGACTGCACATTTACAAGTCAGAGAACACACTCTACCATTCAGATCCATTGTTCTGCAGTGCGCTTGTTCATTAATGTTCAGAGGTCACAGTTTATACGAAGACAATCTGCTTCAGTGCAGGTTTCCCAATGAACTGAACTTTTACAAGACAGAGAGGAAAATTACTCATTTGAATAACAAGCTGCCCCAAAGTAAACAATTACACAACCTCCAATCATCATGAGTAAATAAACACATATCTGCACAGGGCTTGACATGCAGTTACACAATACTACACAGATCTATTATCACTGCGAGCTCCCTCGGTGACACACAGTCTTTACACACATGCATGCATACATACAGATAGCAGGAGCCTTCCTCTCAGAGCGAACTTTACTACCAACTCACAGCTGTCACCTTGTTCCTCCCCTTTGTGCACCGTTTGTCTCTATTTCTGCCTCGTTTTCTCACACACCTCCAGACAGGGAGCGACGCCCCAGGCCCGTACCAATATGATTTATATGAAAAGCAATTAATCAGACACATAAATCGAGCACCTCGCTGTAGCCAAGGAATCCTTGTGTAAACCTGCACCGTTTTTGCTTTCTGCTTCTTTTCTTCCTCCTTGCATGACTATGACTTTGGTATGTGTAGAGTTGAGACAGCTTTCATCAAGCGAGAGACCAACAGCCTCAAGTGTCTTCACATCTTCAGGTCATTCCCCCAGTTCACGACAGATTCAAATTCTTATTTAGCTTATTACCATTGAAATATTAAAAATTTAATGTTTTGCTGCAGTAAAAAAAGATGCATCAGGTCGGTCTTTATCAGAACTCATCCTCTGGAGCACAGGAAGTGTGTTTTATATTTCTGGAAACAATAAAATGTGTTTGTGAGGAACAAATATAGAACTAGAACAGGAGTAGAAACTGACACTGAACTGTTTCCTGTGGTAATTTGACTAATTCAAAAGAAAATGGCGATTGTTGTTAGTTGTTATAGTGACAACAGACCAGTTCTCTGTGGTCGCCGTTCTCCTGGAAGAAAACAGACACAGCTCAGGAGAGGCAGGGAGGTGGGGGGAGCCGTAGACCCAGAGCTGCCAGCTGTTCGGCTCATTTTCGGTTACCAGAGTAGCATTAAAATATGGCGCAATTAGCAAGCTAGATAACTAGCCAGCTGTCCGCTAGTTAGTCGATTTAGTTTATATGGATATTAGCCCACTACAACGGACGCTATGACAACCGTACAAATAAAAATGGCCGCCACTCTGACCGTCCTGCTACGCTGATTTGAATGGGAATGTGTATTCTGATACTATTCTGTGCCTATTGGAGCAACTCTGTACAATAACAACCACGGTGAGATGGACAAATTCAAAGTTTAATGCAGCCGTGCTTTTGGCTCTGGCATGTAGAGCTGAAACTAAACATTTAATCAATTGATCTGAAAACGAATCAGCAGATGATCAATGCCTCGTTGAGCTGAAGCAGAATCATCTTAAATTACTAATTCAAATTCACAAACCTAACTTGATGTCTCATATATCATTATTCATTTGTGTTTCCCCTGCTTTCAATTACTTTTATGATAATGTCTTATTATTACTCCTAATATTATATTATAAAATGCACCAATCTGAGATATTATGGCATCTTGCATTAAAGGGAGACTTTCTGAGGATGACATCATTCACAGCGGTGCCATGGTTCAAAGTGATCCTCTTTCAGGCCTGGTGGAGGAAAGACCAGAAGACAGGGGTGTCTCAGTAAGAGGGTTTCCCTGCCTCCATCTGCATTACTTTACACCCACATCTGCTGCTGATTTCCTGCTCATATCTCCAGTTGGGTTTTCACCCACCCTACCCTTAGCTGAGGTGTCCCTTTATGTGTGTGCACATAAAGTCAGGCACAGTGGAGAATATCTGCAGTCTCAGTGAATATTTTGTTGAGTTCAATATTTTGTGTATTTTGTAGAGCAGCTCTACAGAAAAGAGCATTAAGTTATACAGTAATCTGCTGGTCAACTGAACACCTACTTGAGTATGAGACAGAGCGGCTCCAAGAGCGTGAAGTAAGGCTGGGATGAGGTCACTAATGTTAGACCTTGTTCTGTTTGCTTCTGGCAAAAGATAGCCAAAAATAACATGCAATACAAAAAGGAGCCTGTTTTATAACACACTAGTGAATGGGATATTATGTCAGGATTAAGCATTTGTCAAGCACTCTCACCAGAACAAGGACATTTGACCCAAACGGACAAATGCTGAGGGCCACTGTGTCACATTCGTGGTCTCCTTGCAGTACGTTATTCAGCTGGTTGTCACTCAGGACAAGCCTGAACTCAGAGGGTATACAAAGAGGCCTAGTGTGACCCAGAGCCAAGCAGACCTAACCTAGGCCGGCCCGGGCCAGCACTCTGACCCAGGGTCACATTCAGCCAATCTTAGTCAAAAAAACAATAAACAGAGGCCCTGATCCCTACATCCGTACTCTCTCTCTCAAACACACAGATCTCACAAAGCACCCCCTCTATCGCCTGTTGAAACACATACATCTGCCCAGACGAGGGGGCACGGCCGGGGTCGGGGGGCCTCTAGCTGCTGATGGACACACATAAACAGCACCGCTCACACAAACACATGCAGCTAGACAAATAAAACCAAGAGCGAAGCAGGCTGGACAGACGAACAGCATCAGTGAAAGACATGTCCAAACAAGCTGTGTCTCAGAATAGTCAGAACAGTCTGTGACAAAATGTACATATAGTGAGTGAATGCCCTGAACAGCGTCTGCATTTAGGGAGATTTACGCAAACTGCTGCTGTTTAAACACTCCGGGCACCACCAAGGCCTTTTCACCCTGCTCAACACATTACCACAGGATGACCTTCAAATAAAACATCCAGGCTGGTAAGTTGGGCCCCTTGACAATCCCCTCCACCCACCCGACTCCGTCCCAGCACTCCCTCGCCCGGCTATGCGTCACGGCTCCACGGATGACAGGTTAATGAGGAGAAAATATTTTTACAGGATCGCATTTCGACGGAGCCCTGAGAACCAGCGGCAGCACTTTTATGGGCATCAGCTCACAGACTGGGCACTTTTATCTCCTTATCTCCTCTGGTCTTTATGGCCAGGCGAGCTGTTACGCCTGTCTGACACAGACCACAGCTTACCGACTCGCAGTCACAACCGCAGCCCCTAATCTCAGTCTTAAAACCTCACCTTCTGCAAGGCCCTCCACCCACACTCTGAACGGGAGTCTAACTGCATTTATGAAACCAGCTCATTCTGTCCAGTAGCGCTTATCAAAAGATCTGAATGCAGTCCCTTGCCAAAAAGAAACGTGGCGTTTCAGACAAAGTGGCGCAGCTGCAGCAGGTTTGAAAATAAATAGTGGTGAAGTTAATGGCAAGGCAAACACCTCAGACTGGCAGCTAGAGAGTTCTGGATCTGCTCAGCATGACACCACCTCCAAACTCTCATTTTCGCCCTTGTGACCTTCACACTTTCCCCTCCTCCCTACCAACTCCGTCAGTCCACACAGAGTAAGACCGAATCGTCTGACCTGACCTCTTGACCTCTGCTCTCTCAGACCATCACCCTGTCAGCGCTCCACCTAGGGGGTGCCAACCAAGCAGTGGCCGCCCCCAGACTCTGCTGTAGCCTGTTAATGATTTGTTAAAAACACAACCATGGCGGGACACAAGGTGAAAAAAAAAAATGACGAGGCATAAAAGAGAAATTATCAAAAACTTTAAACAAATGTTTCTGCAGAGAGGTGCACTGTTGGTGGTCTCCTGTTGAGCTAAATCAAACAGAACTGTTTCTGTCAGAAATTTAAGACAAGGGGAGGAGAGCTGGAAGGCAGCAAAGAGGTATGCTTTGGCTTATAAATTTCACAGAGAAGGTGAAAACGGGCCTGGTTGAGTTTGATCTTATTTTGATGGGCACAGATTTTCCAGCATGTGGATTGTTGGAAGGTAATACTTCTGGCAAAAAAAAAAAATACCCACTAAAAACCAACTGAATACTGTTTCATCTGAGAAAAAGAAAGCAGAAAGAAAAAAAAATGATGATGGTAAACATATGAGGCCATTAGTTTCAACGTGCTACACTGCACTCACCATAGTAACTCTATACCCCCTCTATTTGAGCTGTCATGACTTCTTGACATGCAAATATGACAATTGGAGGAACAGGATCCTCACCGCTGCAAACAATACACTCCTGCCTGCTAGCCCAGGAATAACATTAGACTAGATGAACAAAATGTGATGCCTTGTTTTAACTCTGAATGAAATCAGTTTGTTCAGGCTGATCCCTCTTCTCTATCAATCTTTCATCCCAACCAGCATGGCGGCTGGCTTCTTGAACAGTTGCTGAAAGACGAACGGAAAGAAAAAAAAAAGAGGGACAGAAAGAGAAAAAGGGTGGCGGTACTGTGCCTGGACCTGTAGGGCCTATGAAGCGTAAACCAAAAGCTCCACACAGACTGTTCACTGTAAATCTCTTCAATGCTACTCATCAAAAAATATCCAAGTTCATGCCAAGAGAGGAAGGGAAAGAAAGACAGGAATGCCCTTATGAACAAACCCAACATACTGAAGCCATGTACTGCAAGGATGGGGGCCTCTAGATGCCTCAAACTCACTCACTGTCACTCTTAATCTACCCAGATGTACAACAAGTGACACGCAGAATGTGAGGTCACACACATACACATAACATACTGTCTGAACGGGCCCCTTGAATGAAAATAACATGCATGCAGGGTCCTGATGGCTGTGGCTCGGAGCCTTTTTAGCGTGTCGCAACCTGCAACTGCGTACCTGGAGAGGAGGCGGACTGTTGGAGGGAAAGATTCATTACATTAATATACACTGAAGGTTATCTATGGACCTCAATGATTCACAAAGATGAGGACTGTATTTCTTTTTTGGGCCAGCCATTCAGGATTTATTTAATTAAAATTAGATCAGTGAGAAAAGGAAAGTATTGATCAACTTTAAAAAACATCTCCATGTGCAGCTCATGTGCATCCTGTGAAAATGAGGTCCGATGTATGTGCCTGAGCTGCGAGGTAATTTGTCATGTCTAATTGATGTCATGAGAACTAAGCTAATGCAGCAGGTGACAGAAAAGCCTGCAGGCACACGCTGATTAAGGCAGACATTAGCAAAGCAGCAACTGACTGAAACCAACGTCAAATTCTTCAGCACAGTGGCTGACACCTGGATGGATTCATTTCAGGTCCACTGAATTCAAAAGCCGTGTGGTAAACTGCTGGCTGTTGCTAGAGAGTTGACCGGCTCCCTGACAGTGTTTGTTGTTTGTGGGCGAGGAGGAGTCGGTTTGAAAGGGAACGGAGGTGCAGCTGCCGCGAAAAAGAGCTCTTTAAAAGTCAGTGAAGTACCGCCGGGAAACGAATAATCCTTTTCATCTCGCCTCCTTTTCTCATTTGGCACACATTTTGTCACTCCTTTTTTTCTCTCTCTCCATCTGTCCTCTTCCTCCTCCTTTCACTTATTTTGCTCACTCGCTCTTTCTTCCCCCTCTGTGGAAAATTTAATGGTTTCCTGGGCTCAGAACGAGACATTCTTTCACTGTGAACAATAATAACAAGAGTAAGAGCCACTTCATGTAACTCTCTCACTCCCTCACTAACTGGATAGTCGCTGTATGTATTTGTGTGTGTGTGTGTGTGTGTGTGTGTGTGTGTGTGTGTGTGTGTGTGTGTGTGTGTGTGTGTGTGTGTGTGTGTCTGTGTGGTGAGCTGAAAAGTGCTTGATCTGTTAAAACCAGGTACTGCAGATTGGTGAAGCCAAGTGGGAGACCGCCTCGTTTGTTATCATCAAAGTCTGCTTATTCAGTACTTAGAAATAACTGACATGGACGAGTGCTCACACATACACACACCTCTGCAACGAAATGGAAAATCAGAGCAGCGTGGCGCGGATCTTTTACTCCTTGTTTTGTTCCAAAATGAAAAGTGGAAATGTATCGAATGAAAAGCTAATGAAACTCTGAGTACATTTTGTGAGCTGCTGAAGCTGGATGGTGAAGTTATTGGAGGACAAGGGAATAAAAAACGTTGTGAGAAAAATGTGGGCCGAGGTGCTGGGTATATCAAGAACATGACCCTCAGGAAATATAAGAAGATGTATAAACTATAGCTGCATCTAGATATAGGTCTATTGCAAAATGTCTTGATGGTGCCAGGATTTTCCTGAACATGCAGCGACAGGCTTTTTGCTAGGGAAGCCCCAAGAAATGTGCACTTTCAGTGTTTATTCCCATTTGACCACAGTCTATCCAAATGAGCTACAAATATGCTGCGTGACATTTCAGGCTATTATAAACACGACAGAATTTAGCTCTCTAAGCCACAGAGTCTCAGTTTTTCTATCTAAAGTCACGAGAGCGGGTTAATTCAGATGACTCTTAGCTTCACATGAGAGGCAAAATGAAAAAAAAAAAGAGTGGCAGAAGGGCCAAGACCTTTGGTCTCATTTAGCCTCCAACAGCTTCACCTTCTGCTCTCTACAGCTCAACATCAGAGGGCCAGGGAGGGCCAAAAGAGCAGGGGACAGGAGCCAGGGGCAGGATGTCACGTCTAACCCTGAACCCACCAGCCAAACCAGCAAGGCTCTGTGGGACGCTCCGTCCCAGCTTTGAGAACAAAGGAGAGGGTCTGACACTGGCCAGGCAGCCCTCTGTTCCTGGACGGACTCCAAGTCTTCTAGGACCCTTTAAGGCTGCTCTACAGGACCATGTCCAGGCTTTGGCACTGCTTGGAGGTTTTAAACCCATCACACATGGAGCTGTTCCCCTGGGCACGCAGAGATGTGACCTGGCAGAAAAGACTTTCCTCCAAACTAAGAACTCAAGAACACTCTAAAATGGAAACACAGATAAGAGTCAGTCCACTCGTCTGTAGCCAAATCCCTAACACGCATGCAGCAGGAGGATACAAGGGGACAGGACAGACTAATGAAGGACTCAGGTAGATGCTTAAGGAAGTACTACTAGTTTCAAAAACTCTCCATAGGTCTTTGAACACTATATAGAGTCACCAGGACTTTCACTGTGCTGCTGGCGTCTGTTACATAAACAATACACTTCTATTGCTCCTCAGGGAACGAGAGTACTGTATGAACAATTGTGTAAAAGTCCACACAGAGGAAACTGGTTCCAGATAAATACAATGTTTTAGTGTTCCTCTCAGCATGTAGTGTTTAGTAAGGTAAGCTAAGCTTCTACTGAAATTCAGGCCGTGTCCACTACATTAACATTATGGAGAGTAATTTAAAGGTGCTCTATACGATATCCAGAGCATTAATATAGCATTAAGCAACTATTTGCTATGTAAAGACACAGAGGAGTAATGTCTACCTGAGCAGAGAAAGGAGTCACTCTCCAATCTGAGCCTCTGCTGTCCTTATGTTCATGCATGTGAGCTTGCCCCACTGGCTAGCTCACAGCCACCGCTCTGCACTGGGCTCATACGGCGGTTACAACTGATAACGCCGTTTGACAGATGGTGTCGTCACAGAGGCATAGAACCCACCCACTGGTTCCCCCCCAGGTTAACACTGTTAGCGCTGTCAGCACTGCTACCACTGTTAGCGCTGTTAGCTACGAGCCACCGGCTCTGCTGTTGCCATGTTGAGAGCCGTGCAGAGGCAATAGAAATGCTCCCAGTATCTCATTTAGCACTTTTAAATCACAGCTGGAGTTAAAAGTTTACCTTGCTGCACACATATTGTAGCTCAGATTGTTCTCTAAAGTTTTGCTGTCCAAATTTAAATGACTAAAACACTAGATATTAAAAGCTCAACTGCAACTAACGATAATTTTCATTGTGGATTAATATGTCGATTGCTTTCTCAATTAATCGATTAGTTGTTTGATGTATAAAAGAAAATTAAAAGCACAAAATGACATCCTCAGATCTTGTTTTGTCCACAGCTCAAAGATATTCATTTTACTCAGAGGAGTAAAGAAACCAGAAAATATTCACATTTAAGAAGCTGGAATCAGAGAATGTAGACTTTAATTTTTGAAAAATCACTCAAACTTATTAACTCATTATCAAATCTATTAATCAATTAATCGTTGCAGCTCAAACTCAATCCCTAACTCAATCAATGTCTCCATCTGGTAAGGATGGTGGCATCAATGATAATGTTAGACCAATTTGACAGAAGTACAGAAGTATAATGCACTGTTTTGATTGTGGGTCATAAATGAAACCTGCAAACCACGACAGAAATCCTTTGGCTGCCTACTGAGCCCTCTAACCAAATCATTATTTGACAGTGACAGCAAATATACAAAACAGCATTAATGACAGCATGTGTATTAGGTAAATGGTTCCATTAAAACACTAAATAACAATAATATGGAGCTGGAAGTGACGGAGAATAAGCTCCTCAATGATTCTGTTAAGTGAAATATGTCAGCAGTGTTAGTGAAGCGTTTACAAGCTGACAATTATATATCAACTCTTTAAATATTTTCTTTATATTATTCAAATACATTCATTCTTATCCAAATATTTCCAAAAGGCTCAGGATTTGGATGTGAAAAGCACCTCCAGTGTGCTCTGAAGGCTCAAATGGAGGGGCAGAAATGTATTTTTAAATGGATCCACATTGGTCTCAGAAAGCGATGGGTACAGAGGGAGTTCCCTGAAGAGGTGGCAAGGGGGAAGGAGGGGGTAGGTGGGTAAAATGAGGAGAGAGGGAGTGGTGTTCAAGAAGTTTGAGTGGTGTCCAGCAGGGTTCAAGTGCTGGTGTTTTGGTCTTTAAAAGAGGCAAGCAGCAGGACTGAGATCCAAAAACCAGAAAACCTCCAACACAATAACGGTGGAGTTTAGGGGCTCCCCATCTTAGTGACAGTTCCACAGTATGTCTGTGCATTAATGAACTACTTGGGCTCATATGCAAATCAGACAATGGAGCGAGACACTGTGCATGTGGTGAGGGTGTGATTGAGCGCGGGTGTGTTTCTGTGGGACTATGAGAGCCCAAAGGTGGGAACTGGGCAACCTTCTCACCCTTGTTCTGTGTTCCTCCCCGAGCCGGGTAAAATAGGAAGAAGTGGGGAGGTTGTGAACAAGACGCCGCAATGGCAAACACACAAGAGCAGATATGGGGGGCTGGGGGAGTAAATACCAGCGCATGGGGGGGTTAGGTGCTGTGGTAACAGCGTTCTCAGACAAACAGCGTGATCAAGATTCAACACACAGACACATAAACACAGCAAACACACTCACATGCATTCCATACACAGACTCCCAAACTGAGAAAATGGGCAAAACAAGATGTAAATGGCTAAAAAGATGTGGCACTGTGCCATAATCCCCAACAAGACATCAGTCTCCCATGGACAAGAACAAGCTCTGGGAACATCTGAATGAAATGCCAGAGAAATAGAGGAATTAGTAGATGGATGAGAGACAGAAAGATGAATGGGAAATCCTGGCCAAACTAATGGACTTGGAAAAGCTGCTTTCTTTCACCGTCCTCATGAAGCTATAGATCTTTTACTGCTGTTTGGTGTGAATGTGAGTATGTTTAGTGGCTCCTGTGTGCATATACATTATGCATTTTGTGTAAAAGAAAATCAACTGCAGTTATGTAACATTCTGCATACATACGTGCATGTGTGCAACACAGTTCTTGCTACTGAGTTACAGTCACCAGTGTGACCTTCCTCTCAACCTTTAATGTCTTCAGCAGCTTCGTCCTCTCTTCCTTGCCTGCACCTCCCCTCTGTCCTTTTTTTCCTCTCACACTCTACTTAAATTTCCTTGTTTTTATTCCTCCTAACTTGAGGTTTACTGCATATGAATCAGCTGTTTTAGGTTTAATAATGTTTGAGTCTATAAGGCATCTTGATAGCGACAGTTTGAAGTAACACGGCTGCACCATCTAATCAACTATCTCCTAAAAAGTATACTTGATATGTATCACTACGCTGGAAAGACTTATGGGCAACAAAACTCAACACTGCAAAACATAAAAAGTTAGAACAGGTGTCAGGGTTCATGTGGAAAAGCACATAGGTAGGCCCCCGTTGAGGCCTTCGCACCTATCATAACAAAAGTAGAAGACGAAAAGAAGGGGGCTGGTCTTCCTCTTCCTCTACACACAGCCAGTTGGGACATTTAATGCCTCTCAGGAAGATAGAAACCTACATTATGCAGAAGTAATCAGAGTAACAAACCACTTTGATCACTGGCCTGAGATGCAAGGACCAGCTATGGAGGGAGAGAGGGAGCGATGTAAATACTGTAGAAGAACGATCAATATCATCATCCTGATGTGGCCATAACAGTTTAAATTTTCTGCTGTTCAATAAATTTCAAATGAACAGAGAGATGTGGCAGCGCGGCTCAGCGTGAAACATTAAAACAGCAAACAGGCAGAGCAGAAACATTTGTCTCACGTAAAATGGGCAAAATGTTAGTCATATATCATCGTGGCATTTTGGGGAGCGGGCTGAAAAATCAACACTTTACGTGAAATATTATAAACAAAGCATAGAAACACAAGATCGCTGAGCTTAATGCTGTACATCCACTAAAACTGGTTATCATTAACAGAAATTAGAAGAGGAACACAAATTTAGCTGTGATGCTATAAAGTTATTTAAGAGGCAGAAGTGTACTACATCAGAGCAACAAGCATTTACACCGCCAGAAATAAACTATGTTTAATTCACATCCAGTGTTGTAGCAGTCCTCTCATTGTTGCCATAAGATTGAAATATTAAATGTAATAAAAGTCTGAACGATTAATCAAATTATCATGGAGATGTAATAGTAGGCAATTTTCAAATCACAAAAGCTGCGTTTAAAAAAACAAAAGGAAAAGTTTGTTAGTTTTCTGGACCTTTTTTGGATTTAGACAAGAAGATGCTTGACAGTCAGGTTCTGTGCAAAACGTGACACGCTACAGTAGCAACAAGACAACCTGACAAATCTGAGCCAGCATTTAAAAAAGCATCACAAGGCTGTGTATGTTGATTGTATGGCTATAAACCCAACAACCGCCCGGCAGGCATCACTGTTCATCTCATTTCAACACGTGGGCCTTGCCAACATGAAAGAGCAGTTATGTTGACTGTATCTAATGTTGTGTTGGACCATTTCACAGCTGTAAACAGTCCAGATGTGTGCCACTTTATTTCCTGTTGCAATGTACATGAATGACATCAGCTGACAGGAAGTAAACATGGACCCAAGCTGTTGCCTTGTAATAAAATTCTGGTCAAACAGTCAGTGGAGGGATTTATTGCTTGTGTATACTGAATAATACAAAAGAAAAGAAACTTATCTTAAAATCACATACTAAAAAAACACAATTAGATTATTTTCCCACTTCAGTCAGCCTTAATACTAGTATAATACTATGTGAAAAATGCTTAAGGTGATGTGGAAATAATGTTTTAAATTAGGAAACATTTTGATCAAATTATCTATCTTTTTAAGCATTTGGAGATGCTGTTTACATAAAAGGGTCATCAATGTGAGACAATCCATACCTTATACCGCATCTTGGGACAGGAGTGAATGTAAAAGCCCAGGTAGTAGTAGGACAGCTTGGGGGACTGTTTCTGCAGCTGCCTGGTGAAAGCAATCTCCCTGTGGCAGGAAACACAAAAATGCACATTTTTTCAGAGAGGCACTGTGAGAGCAGGCTCAGGCTTTCAGAAACAGCACATATGCATGCATTACAATGATGGCTCACTCCAGCACCACTTTCTGTCAGCTGATGCTGACTGGAGGTGCTGCAGTGCAGTGCAGTGCACAGTGTTTTAAATGTCTGTGTTTTTCATTTATAGTTATAATGGATAATGCTAAGTAGATAATCCTTTATTAGTTCCATAGTGGGTAAATTTGAAATTTGCATTGTGTTTTAGCTGCAAACATACATGCACACAGTTACACTTGACACCCAAGACTTTTGACACCCAAATATTATTATATTGTAATACCTAAAAAGTAGTGTGTAAGTGTACACCAACTAACTTAAATGTGTTTTACTTTACTTTAGGTTAGAATATAATATAATATAGAATATATATAACATATACATAAGTAAGGGCAATAAGAAATACATTTGGTGCTAGCAGCTCTGACTAGAGCAGTGCCTAAGCTGAGGAAGTAAACACCCACACTCAAAAAGGCAGCTTTTCTTAGTCTCATTTCATTACACAAAAACAACTGCCTTCTCTTTATCGGCATTGAGCCTTCCTGCAGAAAAGACGGTGGTGAAAAAGGAGGGAGAGAGCATGTAAAATAAAGATTTAGAACTGGGAAGATTTATATGGCTTGTCTATGTCTTGCCTGCTTTATTTTTCCCCAGTAGTTTCTTCCTTAATTGCATCCTTTTTCTAAAAGCCCATTTTCCCCTTTCCCTCTGCTGTTTCCTTCACTATTCCATAACTAAATTCCAGCTCCTCTTTCTTCACTCTTTTTGTTTCACTCTTCCTTCCACCTTCTGTGTTTCACCCGCTCAAATGAAGGGGGAGAATTCCCTTTCTTACAATACCTAACAGAGAGAGAAAGAGGCCTTAAAATAAAATAGATGCACTGAAAAATAAGACATGGGACAAAGCAGGCCGGGGGGGGGGGGGATGGAGAGAGAGAGAGAGAGAGAGAGAGAGAGAGAGAAGGAGGAGAATATAAAAGAGGAGAGTCAAGAAAGAGAAAGGGAGGGTGAAGAGAGGCAGCTAGAGCGAGGTGCTAGAAGGTCACCCGCTTGCTGCCAGGTTCCTGGGTTCCCATCCCCTCTCCACAAAAGCGCCCGGCAGGCCTGAATTGGGGGAGGGGGGTCAAAAGAGGCGAGGGGCCCATTCACAAAAAGCCCTGTGCCCCCCCCTTCACTTGAGGCCTTCACACCCCCACCTCCACCCCCATGGCAGCAGCTTGAGTCCGCCATTATCCCCTCTTCAGCCATCTGACACTCCAGCACAAGCCAATTATCAAGCCCTCTGCTCCTGCAAAGCTTCCCTCATACTAATGTCACACACACACACACACACACACACACACACACACACACACACACACACACACACACACACACACACACACACACACACACACACACACACACACACACACACACACACACACACACACACACACACACACACACACAAAGAGTGTGCATACCACAAGGTGCTTACTGCAGCTTCGCATGCATGCGGAAACATTTCATTAGCAGTGTTATGCCAGTGTGTTCATTAAGTGTTGAGCACACAGATGCTTATTTAACTAGTGAAATTAACCTAAAATGACACAGTTTATGTATGCACTGTATACATTTCAAAACAAAACTAGGGATGTCCTGAGCCAGCCTGCAGGATTTGAGTAAATCTAGGCCTTTATTGTCTATGTAAAGCCTGATCCATTTCCAGTCCCTTGTTTGTTTGCTCCATTCACAGCAGCTGTCAAAAACACTCCATTAGGATCTCTTAAATACTGGAACTGTACAAAATTGTAAAAACTAAAATTAATGTGAATTGAAACACACATAACATAAACAAACAGCAGCCTGCAGTGTAAGTCAATGATCTGAGAGCATGTGGCTTTGAGCGAGCTGTGTGTACAGATTGGTGCTGTAACTTGCGATTATTTTCATTGACGATTAATCTGTCAATTATTTTCTCAGTTAATCGATATATTGTTTGCAAACGGCGAAAAATGTCAACCCAAAGCCCAAGATGACGTCCTCAAATAGACCAGAAAATATTCACATTTAAGAAACTGGAAGAGAATTTAGACTTTTTTCTTTAAAAATTACTCAAACCAATAAATCAATTATCAAAATAGTTGGTGATTAATTTAATAGTTGACAACTAAGCGATTAATTGTTGCAGCTCTTTGTGTTCAAAAATGTTTTGCTTTGCATCTGCTACACACCTCTAACCAGTTGCAGTGGTTTGACTTCAACATTTGAACTTCGACTGCACTTTTTTTTCCTTCAAAATCATGTGCAACTCTGGCAAAATGCTGTAATAGTATTAGTATTGTAATAAAAAATATTGGGAAAAAAACTCCAGTAATGTTCCAATAATGGAAAGTTGTAATGCAGACTCTCCAAAGTAAGTACGTTAATAGTTTTACTTATTCTAATGTAGTCTTAATGTAGTCTGTATGTGCATTCTGCCACTTTATTATGTACAAAAAAATTGATTAGTGCAGCGATTGGTGCTAATGTTTAGGGATTGGATGAGGATCAGGGGCAACAACATAATCCGTACATCCCATCAGAAAGTGATCGCGGTTGGACACCAGCTGTGTTTCCTACACACATCGCCTCAGGCACCTCATTATGTGCCTCTTTACTTCTCCTCCTCCTCCTCCTCCTATCCTCTGGGCCGTGGCAGACGGAGCTTCACTCCTGCAAGAAATTTCTCAACATCCCCCTCTCCTGTTTCTACTGCTGAATAACACGGCATATAGACACAGGACTAAAATACATGTACTGTGCATTTTGTACTGTACACACAACCACAAGTGTAACATAATCTAAACTCTACAGCTGTTTTCTCAGATGATGACCGGGCAAATATGGTTAACAAATCAGGGTTCCCACTGAAGTACTTTCCCCTGCCTTCCCATAACCTTTCCATGACTTGCTTGGAAAAGCCAAGTTCTGCTACATACTTCAAATGTACATGACTGTTTTAAAGGAGTACACTTGTACATAGTTGAGCAGCCCATGTTCCAGTCCAGTTGGGCTTGCTGTGGAGAAGAAACATCATCTAATATAATGAATGTTTGCATACGTTGTGTGGGGGTGCATACATATATTGTGAACAGTAAGTTTTGGACAGAGTCAGCCAGGCCAAGCAGACGAGGGAGTGTCCAGACCTGATCAAAGACCCGGCTCTGGTGTCTGTAAACAAACGGGAGGATTTTAGTCCCGCTGGCTCTCTTCTCCAAGGCCTCCTCCACACACTGAGCACTCTGTGTTAATCTTGGACTCAGACTCTTAAAACAACAAATGATGACCAGGGTGTTCCCTCTATACGAGCACAGCCTGTCTGTCCGAGCTGCTGGGCTCACTTAGTGCGCGATTACGCATGTATGCACACACGAATGACCGCTCACAACTCACATACGAGCACCTGTACAACTTTGAAGTGGAGATCACCCGGTCTCCCACATCTGTGCAGAAATATTTTAAAAAGCCTTTCTCACATTATTGGGTTACATTTTACAGGAAACGCCAGATATGTGCGCCTGTAGCGTATGTGTGTGCTCTCTTATTTCATCTTGGCAGAGAGAACTGTCGTCAGCTGAACCGCAAACAGAGCCCCGCCTCGGCCAATCAAGTGTGAAGAAAGAGGTACTTTTCCCCAACCTACACTATTATGGCACTTATAGTATACAGTTCTAAGGAAAGATAAAAATTTGGGAGGAGACAAAAAGATCAAGAGCCAGGGAGAGAGAAGGTTAAAGGGAGGGCAAGGAATGAAAAGGGAGGAATAAAAGAAAACACAGGAAGTAATGGTCACCAATGAGACAAAAAGCAATTCCTCTCTCACATGAAGCTCCATAGAATCATTACCCTATTCATTTTAAGACAACATAATTACTGGAAATAATCTGGATATTGCTAAAGCTTTACTGCCGTCTACATCATAATTTGCATTGTGGGTGCTTAAGTCCCGATACAGTCGGATTGCAATTTTAAACATTTTGCAATTTGCTGAGTATTGGAATACAATATATTGTGATATATTGTGATTTATTTCCTTTATTCAATTGAAAATTATGCAGTTTGTCAACATCTGTTTATCTAATAAGATACAATTTTCCCTCTGATCATCTCAGAGTTTTCATTCACGTATCTAGAGGTCTTTGAAAATGGCCATGCCAATTTTTCCTCACCAAAATTTAACGGAAGTTAAGAGCATTATTTAGTTCTTCCCAACAAGCTAACATGACATGATTACGCTACAACCTCTGAAAGACAGAACAGCGTCCAGATTTTTGAGGTTAATAGTTTATATAACAAAAGATCAATACTTGATGTATTGATTCCCCCACCTCTAATTTGCATTGAGCACCACTGGGTTACATTTGACAGGAAATCTGCAGCAAATTCTTGTTTAATAGAATGTATTGCAGCATCCTCTGTGACAGGAGGCGACACAAATATAAGGGGGTGGGGGAAAAATTTGATAAATGTTAGTATTGTGATCTTTTGCAATATTTAATCTATGCATGGACGTCACATATCGATCAGGCTCAGTCTTAAAGCTAGAAAGAAGATACTGGTATCATATCAAACTAGAAAGCCAAAGGGTCATGTTAGTCGGGAAGAATGCTAAGTAACACGAAATTTTGACTAAGAAAAACTGGCACACCATTTTCAAAAGGATCCCTTGACCTCAAGGTATGTGATGAAATCTCTATTATGAATGGAGTGAGATACATACATAATTAGCAGTTGAAAAAGGTGATAAATTGCAATATTTTATCATATCGTAATACTCAACATATCACAAAATGTTAAGATCATGGCTGTCGTGATAATATCATATTGTGGGGCCTCTGGTGATGCCCACGTCTAGAAAACATAGTCCTGATTTTATGAAGCATGAGCACTGACACTATCCCTGACTTCCACTCATCTCCACCATCGTCAAATATGTTTACGACAACTATTAAAAAGGCTTTCAGAACTACAGAAATGAGACGATGTGGAGGGTCTAAGTGCTGCTCACCAACCTGAGAGCAGAGTAGGAGCCCAGAGACAGCGAGGCAAAGTCTGGGTGGTAGTATAGGTAGACAGAGGACACACAGGTAGGCAGGATGTCGATGACCCCCACCGCCACGATGCGCCCGTCCAGCCAGTACTGCTGGTGGAAGGAGCCATAGCCGACCTCAGGCCCATCTGGAGAATGTTCTGCCTGGGGAAACAGTAAGAGAAGGTGGTCAATGGTCAAAACTATAGTAACACTCTTGTGTGCCATTTATGTAAAATATATAAATCACAGTGGAATGGGAATGTGGTATTTAATAGGACTGTTTTTATACTGTCACACACACACACCTGTATGGTGGTGTATCATAATCCAGGCTTTTCCCTGCCAGGCCTCACACATTATGTGTGGGGGTGTACAGTAGCCTCCCGTTCAGCCTGCTAATGGCTCCCAAATGTGGAGCGAGAGCAGGGTGGAGTTTGGGGGGGCTGGCCACAGAAACACTCCAGGAGAGGACTTTTTAATAAAAAGACCCTGCATGAGCAAAATCCATTTCACCAGGCGGTGGTGGAGTGTTGCCAAGCTTTCTCCAATATGTCTGCGTCTGCTCTCTCCATGTGGCATGAAAGAATGTGGGTGTAGGTGTCTACCGGCGTGCTCGAGTCTACCCCATTAATAAAAACAGTTAAGTGTTTGACACACGTTGCGTTTCTTATAGGGATCCACATGCTGCGTTTTTTCAATCAAGTCGCTTGGCTGCTTTTATCACAGAAGGCTTAAGACGAGAGGCTTGGGGTCAGGGTTAAAAGTCACAGTAAGCCAGGGTATTGGTGTGTGTGTGTGTGTGTGTGTGTGTGTGTGTGTGTGTGTGTGTGTGTGTGTGTGTGTGTGTGTGTGTTTCTTCAATGCACTAGTAACAGGATCCTTCTCCTTTACCAACATTCATCTGGACCTAGTTAAGTAGCGCAGACAGCTAGTTATCACAACACTGAGAGAGCTAGCACGCTAATCCATCGCACCACTGGGCCCATACTTTGACCAAATTAAACCTGACCAAATAAAAACAACACACACACACACACCCTGCAGCTCTGTGACCCCACAAGGCTGAACGTCACCAATGGGGTGACTGTGTGCCACATTCCTTCTTACCGCCATGCAAGGCTTTCTTAAGTAGAGCTGGTAGTAAAAATAAAAGTATATCCCCCTAGCTCAGGCCCCTTGAACACTCCGATTACCTGTCTGACACAACCAGAGTCCATTTACTCGTGTGTGTGTGTGTGTGTGTGTGTGTGTGTGTGTGTGTGTGTGTGTGTGTGTGTGTGTGTGTGCATGTGTGGGTTGTTGGGTGGGAAGGGATTATTAAATTGTCTACATGCTGCTCCACATCAGAGGATATATGATAATATGATATGAGATAAAGATGATGTGGTTTCGGCAAAAAGGAGGGAAGATTCAAGGGGGGGGAAAAGTAGTTATTTGGAGGGCAGCTGGGGGTGTTGAAGGGTGACAGGCACCACATCTGGAGCAAGCACAGCGCTCTATGTGGATCTGTGTGTGTGTGTGTGTGTGTGTGTGAGACTGTCCGTCTGTGAAAGCAGGCGGCCTGTTACTTCTTGGCACCGGTTCACCCAGAAACACTGGAGGCTTTGTCAGAGGCCCTTCGGTGTCAGTTTAAAAGTGGTAAGTAAAAGAGAAAGCGCACGAGGTGATCAGTGTGTGTAGGAGATTTTTTTTTCCTACCCCACCTCGACTATACATGCTTGTTGAGCACAATTATATGAACGTGAATGCCTGTGCAATAGAAGTAATGTCTGTCTGCTTCTGCATGTTTGTTTATGAGCACATACCATGTTCAAGGCCGATCTTGTCTGACTGACCTGCACGTCACCTCAGACGACAGCTTAATGGCCGC
This sequence comes from Pterois miles, assembly GCA_947000775.1. Classification (NCBI taxonomy): domain Eukaryota; kingdom Metazoa; phylum Chordata; class Actinopteri; order Perciformes; family Scorpaenidae; genus Pterois; species Pterois miles. The sequence continues at coordinate 6,950,596 of CAMQGK010000341.1, forward strand.
GTCCTTGCCACCGTGACAACAATCTAAACATTCTCTGGAACACTTCAAACCACCCCAGAGCTTCCCCTGCAGCCCCAAATCGCTCTCATATGGCCTAAATACAGGGCCGTGCGAGCACTGTGCTCGTCTCGACAAAGCGGGGAGGTGGCGTGCTGTATGTTTGTTTCAACCATGCAAAATGGTCAGAAACAGGAACGCAGTATGCGATATTGATTTTCAGACACTTTTATGTGATCATTTTAAGTTGTTTGCATTTGTTAAAGTGGGAATCCTTAAGATTTCAGTGCTGGAGTGAAAACAATGGTAGACAATAGCATTTTTTCCAGGCATGTCACCACAGACACCCATTTCATAATACTGAAAATATGTAAATATTGCAATAATTCAATCAGTGGGCCATTGTGTTTCCTCGTCTGGTGATGATAGTGACTTCACGGACATTTATTTTAATGAAAATCTTCACTTTAAGTTGCTTATTGTAGCAAATCCCACCCAGTGTTTCCCCCAGGGTGACAGCTTTGGTTTCTTTAAATATTTATCAGTTACTTTCAAAATCCTCATGAACCACTCTTCACAATGGCATAAATTAGATCCACCATAAAGAAAATATGTCACTTTTAAAGTGGGTTTGCCTGTTACTCCCATTATTTCCTTCTTCAAAAACAGTGCTGAAGGACACCAGGAGCAAATGCCAGGAGCTGAGTTTTCATTATAACTAAATTATGACTAGCGTGTTAACTGTATGCCAAATTAATCACACAAGGTCAAATCACCTCCTAAGTTACCTTTTGACTAGTTGCTGAAAAGAAATGTACCATTTAAAAGGGTATTTTTTTTTTAAACAGAGACCAGCACAGTGCTCACGCCACATAAAACGCACCGGGGTTACGTTACGTCACTTCAGCAAACTCCTCAGAGAACAATGGGGCAAAACAGCACCGTCCGTCAGCTCGATAGCATGTCGTTCACTACCAAACCTGTTTGTGACCGGTACCAACAACTATCTTCAGACACCCGACTGTCCTACTGTTATTACAGACATGTGAACTAACCATAGACACTCGCCTCATGCTTGGACTCAGTATTGGGGAAACACTGCCATCCAAATGTGAGCCTGATCTGGCTCTAATGATGGTTCGACTTCGGAGGAAAAGGTGCAGACTGTACTGGTGTCGCAGCAACAATATAAAGACTGACAGCTCATTGTCAAGTTGTATCTTAATATAATAAAATATCTTGAATGAGATCGTGACTGTATACTGATAAAAACTGTATGTATTAAGTTGGTATGATTATCTTATGTGGCTGGAAAGTCAGTGGACCAATTTGTGGCCCATACGAGTCTGCTAGATTCTGCAGTGCGCTGATGTCTTTGAAACATTCATTTATATGTTTTATGTGTAACTCATAGATCAAAAGTCCCTGTCTGATCAAAGAGCGTGACATTTCATTCAATGTGATGACAATCCATAAAACGTCTGATCAAAGCAGCTGTTTACAACAATGACAGGAAGGACAAAGCTTGGCTTCTGCTCAGAGGATGAGACAGATATTAGTTGAAGAACAGATTTCAGCAATAGCTTTGAGTTTATTCCATGTCCTCACATCAATAGTGAACTGCACAATGTAGCTGGGATGAGCATGGTTTCATTTAAAAGATCTTGTTTGTTTTTCATGTCCCGTGTGAGTCATGTAATTTCAGCAGTTATGCTACGCCACTTCATATTTTAACTCAACCGTTGACTTATTTGTTATCTAACTTTCAAACTTAAGTACCGCCACTTCCACTACCTTTTCCTAAACCTAACCAAGTACTTTTGTTGCCTAAACCTAACCATTTATTTTTCTTTGACTCTAACAAGCAGAAATTGAGACGTGTTGCTGAACATTCTCAGGAAAATGTACAAAAAATGAGGCAAGATATCATACAAACTGTTGGATGAGGATACACTAATCTAATATTTTCTTTATTGCTTTAGTGTGGGATCTAATCAGTAGAGTTATATTTACCATGTTACCACTTTTTTCTGCTTAACATCAACTCTGTGCAAATCTGCAACTCAGAGTTGTTAAATCTACTGCAGAAATGATGCTGTTGTGATTCTGGCACTGACCAACAACAGATGTTGAACTCACACAGTCAGCTCTCTCCTTTTATTCACAAATGTGCATCCAAACACAACTGCAAACATACACAGAGCAGGTCTTGCAGGTGTAGCATAGCTCACATCATGAGCACCATCATCAAACACATGAACTATGCAAACATATGTATTTCTCCTGTGCTGTAAAGGGCAAAGTGAAATTTACTTACTTACTGTTTTTCAGTAGATACAGCTGGTCAACTTTCCTGTTTATGGCTTACAGCTGAGGCATGTATATTGGGGTCTGTGTATTGACTATGGTACGTCAGCTGGTGCATTCCTGCTGCTGTGTATTACTACTTCTTTACATATTTAAAATTCTCATTCTCTTCCTCTCAGGCAAAGAAAAAGAGAGAGAAAGAGACAGATGAAATCACAGAAGGTCTGAGAGAAAGCTTGAGAGCTGTGGCCATAAAAAAAACTTGGTGACTTATTGGCCAACACCCCTGTTAATGAGTGTTTGCCCCTTGGTTAGACACATTAGGGGTTGTAAAGAAAAATAAATAGAAACAGAATGAGTGCACGAACCCACACACAGTCCATAAAACCTGGAGGTTCTCCAGCACATGCCACTTAGACCTCACCGAGGTCAAGTGCAGTGACAAACACCTGTATTTGCAGGTACTGGTGTGCCACTGTTTATCAGACCGCAAAAATGTCTGTTTGTGTGTGTAAATGAATTGAAAAAAAACAGAGGAATCAGGGACAGCTGATGTTAATTACCTCAGAGTTTCAGCATGAATCCTCTGCAATTTTGTTGAAACAGAACACAGCGAGCAACAAACAAATAAGTCAGACAACCTGGGTCCTAATTAGCTGCAGTTGGATTTCTAAGTATGCCGTTTGCATACATTTGTATAAATGCAGGCTTACATGTGAGCTGATGAACCACACAGTATGCAGGTCCATGTGGTGAGTGTCTGTGTGTATTTTAATAGCACTCTGATTGGAGACAGATGGAGGCCGACACGCAGAGGTAGCGCATAATCACTCTGAAATGGAGAGCATTTGGAGAGAGACAGGAGAAGACAGGGAGGGAGATCAGAGAATGAAATAAAAACAAGTTGGGCGAGAGGAGGCCGAGCGAACGGAGACGAGCCCCTGAACCAGTCTGAGAGGAGGGAACAGTGAAGGCAGGAAGATATGTGAGGCAGTGTGCCACAGTACATGTGTGTGTGCAGGACTTTGTAATTCAGTGTGCCTTTCCGCCAGCCTTGACGAGGTGATAAAAGCATGTTTCCTATAAACACTAATGATGTTCATTAGTGAAGACCTGAGGAGGCCCACAGGGCAACACGGAGTGGCTGTTTGTGTGTCAGTCAGTTTGCGTGTGCTCCTGGACCTCAATCCTATTAAAGTGGCTGTTATGAGTGCCCATCCTGGGTCTAATTGCTGGTGTAATTGTCCTGACCCAACAGGTCCACCGGTGTTGTGACGGCTGCAGCTCACCAGGCCTGAGAAGAGCTCAGTGATGCCTGGCTGGACCTAAATATCTCACTCAGTGACCACAGAGAGTACCACAGCTGTACAGTGAATCCTCTTCTACACGCTATTAATATCCTTCATATCATAACCACCTAAAAATTGAAACAGTCAGTGGATTACAAGCTAGATTGTATGAATTAAAGCTGGGTTAGGCAGTATATTTCTGGCATCATTGTGCAAAAAAATCTTTAAGCATATTGTAGTTCAAGTGATCCGAGAGACTTCTGATCCTCCTCATGGCTCTGTTTTCAGACTTAAAATAATCTAGCCCATGGCGGGAGACTTCGGCTAATCACAGGTCATTTCAGAGAGAGTTTTCCTATTGGCTGTTCTATAAAAGCAGATGTGCATGAACGTCCCTTCGGTGAACGCCTGATTCAGAGGTGGAATATCTTGCAGGAAAAGTTGCTATTCCAGCACTGGCAACAACTGCCTACACTGCAAAGCAACCCCAAAAAAATAAGACATAGTTATCAAAAACAGAGTCTGACGATATCAGTGCATATGCCCGTGTTCATCTGGTGGGAGGGCCTTAGGACAGTGAGGGGAGAGCTGCAGGCATTTTCCAGAAAACTGCCCACCCTGGGGTCCAAGCTGATGTCAAGACATACTGTCTACCCCAACTTTAATGCAGCAAAAGCTGATATTAAACTCACCATGGTACCTAAGTAATAACTTCTTTTGCTAACTAGGCCGGTAACCATCTGGATGCCCATGAAGCTGCCTAATCAGCCTGTAATCTGTACCACACCATATAAAGTGAAGAGCAGTGGTATGTCCCATTCTGCGAAGGCCACAGGAGAGGACTGGTCTGAAGACCTTGTGTTGAACAGTCACAACACAATCTGGACACCACATTTCACCATTTCCCTCCCTCAACACCTCCTTTCACTTAGACAGGGCTAAATTAAAACCCCTCCAATATGAAACAAAACCCCCTTCCTGAATCCCTTAACCCCCCCACTCAATCCAGCTGGAGGGCTCTTGAAGAGAGCGAGCAGAGGTGGTTGGGTAGGTATGTGCTGGACGAGGGGAACTTGTGTACATTTATCCCCTTTTGTGCTTGATGGAGAACTAAATACTGAAACGCTGGACATTTTTCAAATCATTATCATCATCTCCATGACAATAATTACCCCAAGAGGACCTTCATTTGGTTGTTACATCATTACAAGTTATACATATGGATGAATAGATATTTAAAAGGAGACTGTCAACAGGCCAAAGGAAATACATACCTCTAGTGGTGAATCACAGAGAAATCTCCGGAACTGTGGAGGGAGGCAGACGGGGGGGAAACAGAGAGAAAAACAGTTAGTTCTCTGGGTCACCAACTCTTTGAAAAGCCATAAATGAAAACCATACATGTCTCCATTGCTGTCCTATATAGTTTATCCCTCCCTGTTTTCTCCTCAGGTGTCACATATCAAATGCCCCGTCATTCAAAAAAAACTGTATTTATACAAATGCAAACATTTAGCCTATCAACTGAAGCTCACAGTCCAGGGAGGACAGCTTAAATAATTAATGTTGTCGTCAAAATAGCCTACCTCTGAACGCGCTTTAAAATGCACATGAGATATCAATTACTGGGGGACTTTATGTCCGTGGAAACATTAAATCTTTCTTCCATTCTCTCTACTATTTCCTGTGCTCCTTCTTTTTTAGCGCCCGGGTTGAGAGCAGTGTGTTTACAGATGAGCCGACCTGCAGGACTGGAAGACAAAACGTAGCACGCTTCCATGTTTGGGGCCAAAACCTCATCAATAATGAGAACCAGCGCGGCCACAGCGGCGCAGTGATGGACAGCTTTTGGTTTTAGTCTGTCTATCTCACCCTCATGCACCACACCACAGTTTCTAGTTCATATTTCACAAGGAAATGCTGCAATCCAGCTGTGTCTTTCATTTGCAGATATGTTCAGCTTTGGCTCCACTGTCTGGAGAGCAGAACAGGAGTCTAGAATAGCACCTAACTATCATAAACACATAGAGGTTACAGACAGGACTAAATAAACAAGAAGGGGATATGAATTATGTTATTATGACACTCCTTATTAACAATTGGCTGCCGTTAATGTGTTTTTGTCTTGTTTTCCTTCATTCAAACCCTGACTCTAAGCTTACTAACTTCTCTGCAGATGTCTTTCCTTTCTAATATACTTTGCAAGTTACTGGAAATTCCCACAAGCAATACCAACATCCTCCGTCTGTGTGCACAGCAGTACAGCTAGAAACAGCACCGACTGCTGAAGGCACAGTTCAATGGGTGGGACAGTCCTGGCTTATGTGCAACTCAAAATGCTGCCAGTATCCTGAACTCATCCTAAAAGAGAGTGTGTTTCTCCGTTTGTCTGCCACAGCTGACGGTGTGTGTGTGTGTGTGTGTGTGTGTGTGTGTGTGTGTGTGTGTGTGTGTGTGTCTATGACGCAGTGTTCTCCAACACGGGGGATGTTTTGGCAGAGAACAGCTAACAGATGATGCACCGTCATCTGTCATTTCTATTTTACCTTCACCTGAAGGAAACACTTTTCACTACCTTTTTAAGTCGCCCACTTGAACTGGATTATAGTCAGACAAATGACTAATTCCACAGGATATTAGTGAAGTTCCACTCAGAAAAATAAGTGAATCTATGAAATATTAGGATCAAGGAGTAAGAGAGCTAATGTACAGAAGTAAAAGCAAACAATGCATGCATGCACTTCTTGCTGAGGGGTGTTGTGAGCTATAAAAGACTCAAACTGTGCACCCTGCAGTGTTGAAACAAGACGCGACACACCACTTTTATCCTCGACTTGAGAGAAGTAGAGGGGATGGACAGAATTGCTCTGACACAGAACAATATGCCATTAAATGTAATTTTAACTGTGAATTTTCCTGCTAAAGGCCATTAGGGCCAAGTGCCCTCACAAAATCTTGACATGCAGTCAGGGCTGCCCCGTCTTAGTTGACTAACTGGTCATTTTGATTTTAGTCAGCTAAGATTTCTTTAGTCTTAGTTGTTTTTTATGCGTTTCTCATGCTGAATGACTTATTTCTAAGAAACGTTTGAGCTCATCTCTGGTAAACACAAGATTTAAAATGGTGCTTTTGACTGATTCTTCGTGGAGAAACTCAGTTTGACAGATCTGTCAAATCAACTAACCGATCAGCCGACAAAACTAGGGCTGCAATTAACAGTTATTGTCAGTGTTGATTAATCCGTTGATTATTTTCTCAATTAGTTGATTAGTTGTTTGAGCTATAAAAATGTCAGAAAATGTTGAAAAATGTCCGTGTTGTCCAAAGCCTAAGATGACATCCTCAAATGTCTTTAATAGAGGAGCAAAGAAACCTGAAAATATTCACATTTAAGAAGCTGAAATCAGAGAATTTTGACTTTTTTCCATATAAAAAATACTCAAACTGATTAATCGATTATCAAAACAGTTGGCAATTAAATTAACAGTTGACCACTAATCGATCAATCATTGCAGCTCTCAACAAAATCGTACTAAGAATTTCTTTGGTCGTGGGCAGTCCTACATGCAGTCACTGCAATAGTCCTTGAGCCTACATCTATCCTAGGACGATTAAACTTTTAGCAATAACTAAAATGATGGTAATTCACTGCATGCCATTCTACTTATACATGTTCTTTCATTAAAATGCATTTAAATGCAATTTAAATATACACCTACTTAACAGGAGCATTTTCAACACATTTTACACTTTCCATGACCAATGCGGAAATCTGTTTAGTTGACACTGATGCAACAACATGCCTATCAAGTTCCCCACCTGTGTAACAATACCACTGCCAGTAAAGTGTAATTTTCCTCCCCTAACTTTGCAGTGACTACTGCCAGTCAACAAATTAGCAACAGCAAAGCCTCCCAATGTGCAATACTGCCGGAGGGCACAAATGAAACTTTTGTTTAAACCTCACAAAAAAACCAAATGGTTTACCAACAGAACAACAGCTGCAGTTATTAGATGACATCACTTTTAGGGGCCATGCCATGACACTGGCTGCTGTGCGTGTGTGGAAATGTGAATCTCCAATTGACCTTGTAGTGAAATGCAAAATTATTTGATTAGACAAGTAAGTGTGTAAGCTTTTATGCATTTAGAGCATGTTAATGCATGCAAATGCATCATAAGTGCTGATAGCTCTGAGCACATCCCATCCTCCTCCTCCTCCTCCTCCTCCCTCCCTTTACCAGGCACTCATCATGGGGGCTGATGGGTAATCATACCAAGAGGAAGGAGCAGCTTTCCACTGCTGTTAACGCAGCTTGGCTGGGTGAGGCCGCTCTCCTGGAGCCTGGCAGGACTGACCCCTCTCAAGCCACTGACAATCAACAGACCACGCGGCCCTGCCAGGCTGACGCTCAAACAAACAAACAGACAGACAAAATGCATTAACACTCACACTCTGCAAGAGACGGACAGTCTAACGTGTAGGTACAGTCGTTGAGGCACAGAGACAGCAAGGGAACAAACGTGAATATAATCCCAGTTTCCTCTCCCTCTCGCTCTGTATCTCTAACACAACAACACACATGCCTGTAAACGGAGCCGTGTCCACAGTGCCCTCTGGAACGTTCTCATCGACAACACATGGAGTCCATCACTTCCTCTCTAACTCTCCCTTTCCTATAGTAAACACTCATCTGTGTACGATTAGAAGGGCAAGCAGCCGTCTCCACACACACACACACACACGCACACGCACAGACACATACAGTACATAAATACACACATCTGCTTAAGCCTAATTGCTACTTAGACCTCTCTGTCATTGTGCTCTTTACTTGCTCAAATGGCAGTACTTATTTTAGCGACACCGTGCCTGTATTCACTCTCTCTCACATTAAAAAACAATAAAACCCAGTTCTTTCTCTCTTCACCAAACCTTTGCCGACTAGATTATTGTTTATTTCAGTGTGCAGCAGAAGAACTCCAGGAACTGAGCTGCAATGCACAGATCAATGGGTAAACGCGAACAAACACTATGAGCTCTGACATAAGAGGAATGCTGCTAATACAAGGTTTTATTGAATCTCTTGTTATTGTGCATAAGTGTGTTGCAAATAGCTTTCAGCTAATTCGAGCCAAAACTTATTTTCCATTTTAACTGACAAATTTTATTGCCATTTCTCAGCTTTTCCATATACTTTTTTTTCATATGTCTTGGTTAAGGTCCTGGCCATCAAGAAGAGTAAATACAGATTTAACAGGATTTGTTTTCCTCGAAATGAATGCCACATGTGCAGGAACTCGAAGTCACGGCTCAGCAAAACAGTTAAGACCAGTAAGTGTGAGTAAGAGCGCGTGCATGTGTGTGTATATGCATGTGTGTCTAAATAATTGCAAGTTTGTGCTTCGACTCAGTCAGGAAACCATGATTGGATGTGGAAGGAATAATGTCTGGCTCTCTTCCAGTCGTGGTATGACAGGAAATGCATACATCCTTAAACAAACAAAGCCATTCCCCTCTAGGACATCATACTGTCTAATGGTAGTACAGTTTTGGCAGGGTAATTGAACTCGCGCACACACACACACACACACACACACACACACACACACACACACACACACACACACACACACACACACACACACACACACACACACACACACACACACACACTCTCCTCCTATCGCCTGACTCCGAGCCAGGCTGACAGTGTTCTACAGTCTGTCCCTAGGTAATACTTAATGGATTAATAAATACCTCAACAAATACTAAATGCCCCAACTTCCTAGGTAGCAGCAGCAGGCATAGAATGGCATGGCACCAAAATGTGCCATCACCACATCAGCAATGTGTTTCCCATTTCTTTATGAATGCCACAGGACAACGGGGGGCTCTGAGCTTCTGGGAAGACAACAGGCAAGTTAACCGGGAGCTTGACAGGCAAGAAAATAAAATCAGTAGTGTTTAGCAGCGTGGGCTCAGGAGCGGGTATCACAGTATTGCATAGGTGTCATACTCAGGCTCTTGTAATTATATCTGGCCTGCGAGATGATATCAAATGTCTATTACAGCTGGTATATACTGTAGCGCATGAACCTCTAATACTACACCTCTCCCCAAAAAAGGCTAAATAAAAGATGGACAACAGGAAGTTTGAAGACAGGTGGGAGGCAGAATTTGTTCCCAAACATAAATGACAGACCTGTCTGTCTGGTGTGTGGAGCCAACGTGGCTTTAACGGAAGAATATAACATAAAAATACACTATGAAACGAAACACCAAGACACTTACAAGGACCTGCTCCAAGGACTGTTATTAGTTAAATGGTTGGATTTTCATTGAAGGAAATTATTTTATTTTGGTATATATGGAGAGAAAGGAAGGAAAGGAGAACATGCACAATTGTAGTCAATTTCTCAATAAATATCAAGTCTGGCCTGTGACTTAGTCCCAGATATTTTTTGGCCCACTGTGTATTTGAGTTTGACACCCCTGCAGTAGTGAGTCCAACTAAGGGAAAAAGAATAACATCAGATTGGTTTGATTGGGAACAATCAGGGTTGACCATGTGTAAATTAACTACAGTGAGACAAAACAAACTAAGGAGAGGTCCGTAAGGCATCTCCTGTTCTGGCATTAATGGTACAACAGAAGAGGTTATTACAGAGGCCAGCAACAGGAGGATGGTTATGTCTGTCACAACCTCACTAGCGTCAACCGTAGACTGTTTATAAAGATGGACAACATGACAGCTCTCCAAAAAGCAAAGCCAAAACACCTTGATCGCCCCCTGGTGGCTGGCTGCAGTATAGGTCATAAAGCCGGTTTCCTGCATGTTAGCGGGCCAAACTAAAAAGTCAAAATTCAAATTTTTATCCAAAGGATGTTTTCTGTAATTTCAGGTAGTTATTATTACACTGAAGTATGTCCATAACCGTAACAAGTCTGGATCATAGAACATGTGTCAATTTGATCATAAATGTGGTTATAGAGATATTATAGTCAGTTGTTGTGTCTTAAGTGGTGCTAATGTAGCAGCTAGGTGGCTCATTTTAGCAAGCTGTGGCCGTGCTCGGCTCGTGATTGGCTGGTTTGTGTAGACGGGACCTCGATACACATCTCCCCGGTCCGATCACTACTGCACAGACTCTGGCGCCAAATGACAACAAAATCTCAAGATGGCAGCTCCCGTATCCGGGATATTTTGGCTTCACTTCTGTTCATCTATATACTGTCTATGGTGTGGCCATTTAGAATACCTCCGTGTAGCACAGAAAATGTGTGAATGTAGGAATTACTGTATATACTGTATAATATAGTATATTATCATCTCACTTAAACCCTGTCAACCCTGTAGAGTCCAGGGTGTACCACTCCCTGTGGTAGACACTACACGACATTCACTCAGTAACCAACCTGGAAAATCCGTCAATTAAAAAAAATAAAGAACTTTACTTTCTGGCACCAGAACAGACGGCAGCGTTGTTTGTGCAGCCCGCACCTTTTTTTTAAAATTTCTTTCTGAAGTTATACATCTAGTTCTTGAACCCATCTGTTCCCTGTACAGTTATAAACCTGAGCAGAAATGCACACAAACACACGCACAAACACACATTTCATTTAATAGGGCTAGTGTTATGGCATTAGGAAAGAATCTACAGTCTGCCCAATCTGACAGCTTTTATTATTTATTAATTACTTTACTTTTACAAGCTGGAGAATTCAGTAATTTACTGGGGATGTTGGCAGAAGGGTGGAGGAGGAGGTTGTTTTTCCAGCCCTGAGGGACAAAAGGCCCTCTCAGGTTAGTGAGAATGTCCAGCAGTTCTGCATCCTGACTAGACTTCAGTTTCTCCTCTTGTATTCGGATATAAAGTGCAGCAATGGGGGGGGGGGGGGGGGGGGTTAGTTTTTAAACTCTAAGACTCTACACTTGGTAAACTTTTTCTCTTGTTCTTTTATAGAGTTTAAAGTTCCAGCTTACACACTGAAAAAATAACATGCAGAAAAAAAAAGTTAATAAAATTAAAATTAATTATCGAGAAGTGTACACTGCTCACAAGATGGACAGTGGGATAAACTGTTGTTGATCGAGGCACAAAGACTGTGACGTCAACAAATGAATAAAGAAATTTTCAAACTGAGCCACAACTAGAATCAAAATCAATTAATCAGCTCATTATTTGAAAGATTTTTTTTTTTTTTTTTATTTGATTATTCATCTAGTCGAACACAGAAAATTGTGAAAAATGCTCAGTGTTAAAGTCCAAGGTGACGTCCGAAATGTGCTTGTTTTATCTAACAGTCGAAAATACTAAGAACTTTCAGGACCAGTGTGTAGGATTTACTGGTAGAAATTGAATAAAATATTTCTAACTACATTTCTTTAGTGTGTAATCACCTAGAAATAACAACTGTTGTGTTGTCGTTAGCTTAGACTGAGCTGTTTATTTCTACATGGGGAGTGGGTGCTCTTCACAGAGTCCGCCATGTTGCCCCGCCAAGTAGAACAGAACCGACAAACCAAATACTGGCTCTATAGAGAGCCTTTCACGTTTTTACCTGAAGGCCACTGTAGTTCTCTGACATGCTTGGAAAGGCAGGGGTGAGTGGAGGGGTACCACTAGATGCCACTAAATCCTACACACAGGTCCTTTACAGTAAAATAGAAGCTGGAACAAGCATGTGCAGTAGTGCCCTACAGTAGGTGCAGAATAATAATCATGCAGTACCTCGCTCTCACTACATTCGCTGGGGTCATCACCATGAATGGCCATCTGGTAGCGGGCGTACAGCGCCACCGACTGCTGATAGGACGCTGTAAATTGGGGGTCCTCAAAGTTGACCGGCACTAGCCTCACCTTCAAGCACAGGGTGTGGAGGGGAAGGAGCAATAAGGTGGAGGGAGGTTTTGTAAGGGTTAACAATGAATAAAAGGACGGTGAGTAGTTAGAAAATGAATTTAAAAAGAAGCAGCAGCATGGGAGCTTTGGAAGAACAGTGCAGGATTCAACAATAGAGGCTTTAAACAGTGTTATACAAGTGCTTTGGCATCTTCGGGTTCACGTCAGTCTCCTAGTCCTCGAGGCGAGCTGGTAACACAGCCGGTCTGTTTTGAGTTTGAGACTTGATTTAGTGATTTTTATCAGACTGTTGTGCAAAAAGGACAAGTGAATGCAAGAAAACCAGGAGACTGAAAGTGCGTTTTTAAAATAATAAAATGACTTGAGGATGAGGCTAGTGCAGCGCCCAGCTTTTAGCACAGATCGCACGGAGAGGATCGGTAACTCAAGACTCAACAGTGCGTGTAAAGTCCGGAGTAGCAGATAGTCCAAAATTATGTCTCAATGAATCATCTTAGCAAGACACATATACAGACTCTTCCAACACAAGAGACTCCTCTCAAGAAGGAAGAAACACGGTTGAACAGACTGCACGCACAAAGACAATTAAAATCTCATCACTGCTTAATCCTCAAACTCAAATGTGATTCCAGTTCAGACAGTCAAAGCTACGGTGAGGGTGGGGTGATGGGGGGCACAGACGAGGTAAATGTGTGAAGGTCGAGAGGGTTCAGCTGACAAACTGCCCCCCAAAACTGAAACAGCTCAAGACTAACGACCCGGTTGGCCGACCGAGGGCCAACTCAGACACCTGGAGAAACACTGCTCTCAACCACGGCGTATGGAAACATTTTCCCCTCCATTTCCTCTCCCTTTGACTCTCACTCTTATACACATCCACTCTCTCCTCTCCTCAATACTAACATGTTAATTCGCTGTTTTGGTTTTTTTTCATTCATACAGGCATTTTGGTTGTTCCCCCAATGTTTCAACTGTCTCTGTTTGATGTTTAATTATTTATCATTTACAATCTACACAGTCTCATACAGTTTGAACACACTGGCTGTGATGATTTAACCCTTGTGCATCACTACGGACATGTTTGGCTTTTTAATTTTTCAATCATTTTGTTTTTTGTTGATGCATGTGGCAAACATTTTAGGTGAGGTTTGAGTTTTTCTTTTTTAACCTCAGCTCCAATAATAAGTCTATAACAAACTGTGAAGCCAAAATACAGACACTCAGACCCTTCAGGAGAAAAATATCCCCACTGAAAAAAACAAAATGTGTGATCTCATGGTCAATGCAGCATAAAGTCATGCATTGTATTTTATCAGGCTTTCAAAATTGTAATTTTTACTATATCCCAACAGATTGAGACATTTTCACGTTTGCCATTTGGAGCAAATACACGCTATTCTCCTGGTGTCCACTAGGGTCATTGCTGCTGTATTATGGAGCACTGGAGTGTTTGATGCAAGGCATCACAATCAGTGTTATTGCTAATCACTGACATATCCCCGACTGTGAAAAAAAATCCCCTGTAGCATTTAGTGTACAGAAAATGATTCGAATGTTGTGTTTTGTTTTCATAACACCAGTAGAGCTGCAATAATTTGTGAAACACTGATTGAAATTTTTCACCATTTCTGACATTTTATAAACCAAACAACTAATCAGTTAATCCAGAAAATAATTGACTGATTAATCAGCAATGAAAATAATCGTTAGTTGCAGCCCTACACAACTGTCTAGGTTGTTATGTAAACAAACTGGCATTTAAAGGGTTAAAATTCTGAATATTAATGAATATTTTGATCAAGAATAAAGAAGGTTAAAAAACTTTACAATAATTACCTGTGTTGCATTAGTTTAAAATCTGAAATTACATCCAGCACTTACAATAAAGAAATTGTTTCAGTCCATTATATGATATAAAACTAAAAAAAAACGACCAATATAAAATATTCATAAGAGATAGGAGCAGGATAAAATCCTTTTACTGCCTCTATAGGAACCCATAGTTGTCAACCCCCCCCAGGTGCCCCTTGAGCAGGTCGACCTATGCCCCCCACCCTCTGACCTGGCTCTCAGAGGGTTTGTCAGGAGGGTCCTTGTGAATGGCCATCTGGTAGAGTTTGTACACCTGGTAGGAGGCGTCGAAAGAGGCTTTGAACTGCGGGCTAGGGGGATTGGAGCGCACTAGCCTCACCTTCAAAAAGAATACGGGCAGACAAAGGTTAACATCAAAATGGAAAAAGTACTGAGAATAACACAAGTGGTGATTCAAATCCTTAAAGAGGAAGATATCTTCACAAATCAAAGAGAGAAAAAGTGTGAAGAGAGTGATGGGAGAGAGAAAGGCTGACACAAACACATCCTCTCCTGGCCGGGTGACACACCTGTGAAGCTTTAAAACCATTTTACAAGTAAAAATGAAATATTTCCAAGTTTTCTGTTGATCACCATCGCTGTAACAAGAACAATGCAAAGAGGGTGTGTTACGTCCATCCTGACACAAAAACAGCAGGTGTTACTCAAAATAACAAGACTAGAACAAGCATTTGCTGTAATAGAAAACTCATAAACACTCATAGAAGTCCTCAAAAAGAAGAAATAATCATTAGCCTTTTTAATCTATGAGCCCATATCCAGTGCTTCACCATGTCATCTGTGACTGAAGTGTGCAGGGAAGTTTTAAATTTAAGGTAAAATAATTAGCTTTTTTAAGTCTTTTGTTGCCCTTTAATATTTCTGTAATTGTTCTTTTGAGGTGTTGTGTCTAGAGCTAGACTGATAAATGGGCAATATTAGCCTATTATAGATATATCATATCAGTGTATTCGAGGGCCAATAAGTTAAAAAAAAAAATGCAGCAGAAAAACACCGTAGTAGGCCTGAGGTCAACCAGTGTCACCATTATACAGTTTGTCCACCAAAGAGCATTGACATGTTTTGAGTTTTTCATTTTATCTTGGTCACAATGTCTGTATTTGTGTTTCAAAAAAAAGGATATTATTGGCTGACATATCGTTATCAGATAAATATCAGCATATCATCAGATATCCAGTATCGATCGGGCTATAGTGTCTCTTGAAATAATAACGATGAGCAGGCCGCACATTAAAATGAGTCCAAGGTCAGCTAAAGTAGCCCAAGTAAGTAAAAAAGCATGCAAAATTTAGCAAACATTAATTAATCCATACACATGAAAGACGTGTTCTTAATAACAATATTTCTGCAGAGCTATAAATCAATCTGGGAAAATCACAAGTCTGTCTCTAGATCCTCCAGTCTCATTTAATTATCCATCTCTTCATTTGGAGGAGGCGACGTAAGGATCCCCAGGACGGGCAGCCATGGAGGAATAGATCCTGGGGTTTGTTTGAGTTGGACCTGAGTGGGTTTCTCTCATATGACCATTTGGCATCTATATCCTTTAATCAAACGTCGGGCCTCTCGCATAAAAGGACAACGCTGACGTTCAGCCTTTCTTAATTTCGTTCTAAATCTACAGATATATTTTGATAAGCTGAAATCATTTTGGTGAAACAACACTGCAGCAGATAGCGGACAGCATGGAGATGAAATTTTAGAAATCCTCATAACCGTCTTGAAATTTAACACCAGCTGTCTGACCACTTTATGAATGTTCAAATAAAGCTACATAATACCAGTTTAATTTTAATTAAATTGAAGGATCATGTTTCATCAGGGCTTTAATGAAAGATATTTTGCTCTGAACCTGCATCTTCAACGCCTCACAAAACACCATTATGGAGTAAAATAATAGAGGCGTCAATGGATCGCTCCGTGTTAGCAGCAGGTGATTTAGAAGAAAAGTATCTGAAAATATGAGCAAAGTGTGGAGACAGTAGTCTCAAGGGGAATAGTGGGTGAACAGTTCCACAGTTTCCTGAGGTGCCTGAAGGGCTCTGAATCATGTTCTCACACTGACCCCTGGTGGTGGCCACTGGAACTAGGACCAGACCAGGACTGAGGTACAGTATATACTGACTGTGTACATACGGACCAGACAGTACATCTAAACTTGTCTTTCCTGTCACTGTGACATTACTTAAAGAGTAATAATTTTCTCCAAGGTCACAGATGCCTGCACACAGTGAGCTCGAGGTTGCACAAAATAAGGCAGCACTGTTGGTTCTGGGTTATTCACTTAGATCCAACATGAATCGTCATCACAAGGGCCTCTCCTGGCTTCCAGTTGAAAATAGGCCATCATCCAATACACTTATAATGTTCAAGTCAGTCATTAATTAAAATAGTCCTGTTTTTGGAATCAATTTGTTTATAGTAATACATGCATAACCATAACACTAGAAGGTCAAGAAATGGTCAGCTTGTACTGCCTCGTCCTAGAACTAATGCGTTACTACTAGGAATAGTAATTTTGAAAAAACATTTTTAACTGATAACCAACCCTCGTTAGCCAATAATTAACCGTTAACCAACAAGATTAGTGCATCCCATGCAGCGGTGCACCAGCTGCAGTGTTGGTCTGTTGCGTCTCCAGTTCACCCGTCAGGAGTGTTACTGTAGCAGCCACGCTGCTGCGTGTAGTGTGGCGGACATGCATCGTGCATACACCGACCAACCACCCCCACCGTCGTTTTGCTTTTTATTTTACAGAAATAAAACCCATTTAGTTAATTTTGCCGTATCAGTGCTGTGTTATCAATAGATATTCGGATGGGGCGCGACAGTGAATGTGTCTGCTTTGTAAGGAGTCTCAGCACAGAGTAGCAGGAGTCATATTTCACACATGGGATGAGAGAGTTGTCAGATAAGATGATGTTGTTGAAGCGAAAAGCAAAAGCGCCTATTTCACGGGTATTTCAGATTTAAATCCAATGCTATAAGGGCAGAGGGGGCACAGCCGGGGTGCGCATCGGAGTAGTGTCGGGTGGAAATCTGCAGCCCTGCAGCAAAACCTCGACAGGAAAGACCAGACACAGCCACCGGACTTTAAAGAGCAAAGTAAGTGCGCTACACATGTTGAGCATCATCCAGTCTGGTTAAATGTCCAGTGTAATCAGTAACCCCGTTCATAAGTTTATTAACCGGTGGGAAGTTTTCAAATGTCAGATGAGCCGTTTCACAGTAAGCTATGGTGAGCCTATGACAAAAATTCCTCTCTATATTTTCAAAAATGTCCTTTGTATCTGTGTTGTCTTTAACAGATGTGCTTGTAATGAAATTGAGCTGCTACTACATTTAAATGCTCTAGCTTAAACATCTATCTTGTGGTACTGGTGTGAAAACCTCTTGAAGCCTGCAGCTCAGTCAACAGTGCAGAAGCCCAACACCAGCATCAGATTCACTCATCTGAACTGTCCTTTAGCCACAAATCTGCTGCAGCCACTTGTAATAAACAGCTAAATGGGTGAAATCGCGGCATCTCTCAATTATCTGACTTGTAAAACACATAGTTAACCTTCCTTTGCAAGTGATGACCTTGCATTCATGCCCACTTAGTGAAATGGAACGATAATTGCAGGCAAACAAATGCATCCAATTGGAAAGAGCTGACTTGCCGGTCTAGACTCAGGGGAATATAGACAAGAGACAGACACTGCCTGGTTCATCATTGCATCTGGCTCAAATCTTGGTCAAGACCAAAAATGACATCACTCTACCAACCTCAGATCCAGGCCTTCGCCAGGGATCTTTCTACATCGCTGTGCCCCCTGCCAAAAGTTCATTTCCATGTCCTCTCATTCCGGCTGAGCTGGGAGCTGTGGTTTTAATGTCATCAGCAGGGTAACGCGACCCAGTTTGTGTGGTGTGCCTGTCATTTGGTTGAATTGGGAAGATGTGGTTTTTCCACTCCGCTCTGGCCAGCTATCCACTCCATACACATAAACACATGGTGAAGTCACTGGAGCTGGGGAAGAGAGCTGCATGAAACCAAGCTAACTGAATCCAAACATTACAGAGACAGAGAGCTCAACCAGAAACACTATTTCTTATTGATGAGCTGGAATCATCACAATAGGCTAATGTTTATTCCAAGTCACATAAAAAGAGGAGAGAAAGTACCTGGTCTATATTTCTGCTCACCTCAAGGCAATGAGAAGATTTGTCAGGCAATGACTCGATGAAATCTTCCAGGGGTTTGGGTTGCTTGGTCTGAGCCAGAGTGGGCGGGGCGGGAGAGACGATGGAAGACACCCCATCAGCGTGTCGTCTAATCTGCTCTTTCTGGAGACGTCGCTCCTTCCTCAAGTCCTTGGCCTTCCGACACGGCGGCCGGCCAGGATCAGCTCCCATCCCTGCACCCAAGAGAAGAGAGAGAAGAGGGTCAAAGCTTTCCAGCAGTGAGGGTTCGGTTGACCGAAAACACCGTTCTTAATCTATTTTCAGGGTATAGCTTAGTCATAGTATAGTCATATTTGCTCCAATCCTGCCTACTTCAGCTTTAATACAGAAGAGAGGAGGTAACTTCAAATTGCTGCTATTGATGAGTCTCAAAAGAGTGTTAGACTGTGTTGCCCCTCTGGGCAAATGGGCTGCCATGTTTACTTCAGTGTACCCCCCGTCAGAAGCCAGTTTCAATAGAAAGGCCTATGGAAGTCATTTTCTTGTTTCCCTGCTTTAATGGTCTTTACATTACATCATTGCTCAGGAGGCTATAAAACAATATGATCCATCTTAGCCCTAATCATAGCTAGCTAGTGTGAATATATGGGCGCCTTCACAAGCCAGCATTTAGTATGTATTAATCAAAATCTGGTGCGGTTTGTTTGAGCAGTTGTGAATGCAGTAATCGAACCCTGGTGCGGACCAAAACAACCGTTCCCAAGAGAACCAAAAAGCAGGCTGCCTGTCCAGGCGTATGTTAGGATGGACATAGGTTAACATGAGTGTGAGAGGAATGACATGACATTTAGGCTGAAGAGAACATACAGAAGATGTTATATAAAGTCCACAAAAACAGTGACGTCTATATAGTCATTCGAGATAAACTGGAGTAGAAGGGATTCATGTGCACACCAGCATTATATCCAAGTCCGCAATTTCCTCCACAGAAGTGACAGCTCTCAAGACACACCCCTCCAAAAATTGCTTTTTTATTTGGTCATATTGCTGAGCATATGTGCACTATGAAACTGAAAGACTAAATAATCTACTCAAAGAAACTAAGGGAACACTTAATCATCCTAGTATAACACCAACTCAGTAAATCTTCAGGGATATCAATCTGTCCATTTCCACTTGTGCTTTGGTGCAAATTAAAGTGCCAACAGGTGCAATGGAGCAGCAACCGCAAGACATGTGGTGGTCACAGACAGT
Source organism: Pterois miles (assembly GCA_947000775.1). Classification (NCBI taxonomy): domain Eukaryota; kingdom Metazoa; phylum Chordata; class Actinopteri; order Perciformes; family Scorpaenidae; genus Pterois; species Pterois miles. Next base: position 6,970,350 of record CAMQGK010000341.1, read on the forward strand.
TGCTCTCTCCTTACCCTTCCTGACTGATTCTTCTCTAGTTTTCTGTTCTGCTAGTGTCCTTGTCGCTACTTGTAGTATGAGACAGTATCTGCAGCCCAATCAGGTTGCACAGGATCCATACGTGCAGTGGCAAGAAGGTTTGCTGTGTCTCCCAGCACAGTCTCAACGGGGGCCGTAGAGGAGCATCAAACCAGCAGCAGGACCGGTATCTGCTCCTTTGTGCCAGGAGGAGGAGCACTGCCAGAGAATGACCGCCAGCAGGCTACTGGTGTGCATGTTTCTGACCAAACTGTCAGAAACAGACTCCATGAGGGTGGCATGAGGGTTCGACATCCTCTAGTGGGACCTGTGCTCACAGCCCACTACAGTGCAGCTTGACTGGCGTTCGCCAGGGAACACCAGAATAAGTAGGTCTGCTACTGGCATCGAACCAGTCAAGCAGCATAACGTTCACCACGGCGTTTCCAGGCTCTTTCATGCCTGTCGCTTGTGCTCAGTATGAACCTGCTCTCATCTGTGAAAATTGATATAACTGAAGTTGAACTGACTTTGTGTCATACTGTGATAATTAAGTGTTCCCTTGATATTTTTGAGCAGTGAAGAAAACAAACCAAAGCATCAATTTCAGTCTGACTCGGACTAGCCAAATGGACTATGGCTTCTGAAAGCTCCAAAATAAATGGTTATTTTTTTCTAATAAGTACAATGTCAAAGATAACAGATGTTAGTTAGCTGGTGAAGGCACATGAATGAGGTTGTTACTAACAGAACACACAATTTCTCTGTTTTTCTCTCAACAAGACTAACATGAACATTCTCTGAAGCAACTGAATCTCCCCCCAGTTTCCTTCTCTGTGTCCCCCTCCTCATCCTCCACCTCCTCCTGGGCTCCTGCCAAGCCCTGCAGCTCTCCTGGCATCCCATGTCAACAGTTTACACGCCCACATCCTGTTTGGAGCAATAAGGAAACGAGAGCCATTTCCTGCTTGTCTTATTGCCAGCCGCCGCCATCAGCTCACTTACTAACTTTCCCCTGTCTGTGTAGCGAGGAAGAGGGACGCCCAGGCCTGACAAAGGGAGAGGGAAACTCTGGCACTGGCCACGGTTCACTGGCAGCGTTCAGCTTCAGCTGCCAGCTGCTACTTTTTCTACTGTAAGGTGCAGCTTCTGTCCTGTGAATAGTAAAAACTGACCACAGCAGGAAGTTCAGGCAGATTCTGGCTTATTTTATGATTTATCTTAAAGTCCTGACTTGTTATTTAGAATGTATAGGGTAAACAAAAAGGACTACATCAACAGCTTAATATTGTAGTTAGGGCTGCCCAAGTTAACGCAATAACATGTTAATGCAACGCCATTAATTTCCTTAACGCATTAAGACAACTTGTGATTTTTAGGCTGTATCAGGCTCAGTTTTAAAGCTAGTAAAGATACTGGCATCATGTGAAACTAGAAAACCCAAAGAATCAATTGGTACCAACCATGTCATAGTGGCTTGGAGCCTACAGTAAATTACTCTCCAAACTTATGCTAAATTTTTGCAAGGAAAAACTGTCATGGCCATTTTCAAAGGGGTCTCTTGACCTCTGACCTCTAGATATGTGAATGAAAATGGGTTCTCTGGGCACCCACGAGACTCCCCTTTACAGACATGCCCACTTTATGATAATCACATGTAGATTTGGGCAAGTCATAGTCAAGTCAGCACACTGACAGCTGTTGTTGTGTGTTGGGCTGCAGTTTGCCATGTTATGATTTGAGCATATTTTTTAAGCTAAATGCAGTACCTGTGAGGGATTCTGGACAACACCTGTCATTGATTTGTGTTGCTAATTAATTGAAAATAATAAATATATACATACATTTGCATAAAGCAGCACATATTTATTTCCCATGTTGATAAGAGTATTAAATACTTGACAAATCTCCCTTTAAGGTACAAAAATGTGCACTTAATTGTTTGACTGTCAATATAACATGACAAAATTTCAATCTATGAAGTTTTGTATCACCAACTGCTGCATTCTTGTGAACAATTTGTTTCACATTATCAAACAAATCTTACTAGTTACTAAATGTATGTAGATGCGTCCTTTTGTCATGTCAGTGTTTGCTGTGTTGGTCTTTAATGGTAAATGACTGGAGATAATGAAGGAGGGAGGTATTTCTGAGCAAGTCCTCTCATATAAACATACAACCCTGGGAGTTCTAGCGTGGTCAAATAGTTTTCCTCTGACAGAATAAATACGACGAGGTCAGGACAGACTGGTCACACACACAGAGTCTGGACTGTGTTCATCAAACACACACCATCTCAAACACATCAACCCTTATCCACGATCACTCTGTCCATGTGCCGCTCTTCCCTCTAATTACGACACACACACACACACACACACACACACACACACACACACACACACACACACACACACACACACACACACACACACACACACACACACACACACACAGGTACTCCTGAGGACAGCGCATGCAGCCGTGGTGAAGATAAAGTCTGACAGATCAGTTCCTGTGGAGGACACATGCTCCCTCTCCAGCAGTTAGCACTTCATAAAAGCTGCGACACTCTCCCCTCCCCATTTCCCCAAACACACATACGACTCTCAGAATCAGCCTAGAATTGTGACAGACTGCTTTCTTGCATGTAAACATGCAGAGACACAGAATTAATTTACTGTGGGAGGATGACAACATGAAGGTACGCAGTGTCATTTCACAGAAAGTACTCTCTGGGAAACTGTACTGCCCGTACTATTTATTCTGCTTACTTAAAACACACTGTACTACTTCCTACAACATACTGCTCCCTGCTTTTGCCATGAGCCCCGATGGCCCTGATCATCAAGTGGCAGGAGGACAAATCCTCCCTCCTCCAGTCCACAGAGGTCCTCCAGCAGACTCTGGAGGAAAAAGAGCAGGAGTGGGAGAAGACAGAGAGATTGCTCGAGGTCGTCCCAGCTGGACAACCTCGAGAGCCAGACCACTAAAAAAAAAAAAAAGGAAAAAAGTGGTACAGAAAACTTCTTGGCTCCAGAATCCAAGCTGAGGAAAATAACTGAAACATCTTCAGTTACTGTACTTATGTAATCTCCTCAACTGTAAATAAAAATGTGAATGCAAATACCATTATTGCATGTGTTATATTTAAGGATTTCTATGTAGACAGGTTTGTTGTATTTTAAAGCATGTTATATTTGTAAGCATAGGTGTAAAACTGTTTTAATAGGGCCTGAGCACCGACAACTTCAGGCTGCGAGGAAGCTATTGAAACTGTAGGAATTATTACTAGTTTTCACACAAATGAATCATGGGCTGCACAATGGTGCAGTGGTTAGGTTAGCTGTCACCTCAGAGGGGTCTCTGAGTAAAAAATTTCAAATTTGAAATATATACGAGATAAATTTGGGAGCGCTGTCGCCTCACAGCAAGAGGGTCGCAGGTTCGATTCCAGCTTGCGGCTCTTCTGTGTGGAGTTTGCATGTTCTCCCCGTGTAAGCGTGGGTTTTCTCCGGGTACTCCGGCTTCCTCCCACCATCCAAAGACATGCTGTTTAGGTTAATTGATTACTCTAAATTGCCCGTAGGTGTGGCTGTGCGCGTGAATGGTTGTCTGTCTATATGTCGTCTGTCTCTATGTGCCCTGCGATGGACTGGCGGCCTGTCCAGGGTGAACCCTGCCTTCGCCCAATGCCGGCTGGGATCGGCTCCAGCCCCCCGCGACCCCTAACGGGATAAGCGGTTGACGATGGATGGATGGATGGATGGATGGATAAATTTGGGATCGCTGTCTAACCTAGAGCTACTTTTATGGGCATTTGAAAAAGAAGTGAATTCCTTTAAGTTAGGGTGTAATATTTTCCAAACGTGAACAAACCCAAACCCACCACATGTCCGCTAACACCTTAGCTTTTGGAGGGAGCCCAAAATTCTGGAGGCAGTCTATCAACAAGTGGGTCCAGGTGACAGTTAAACTCTCCGGCCACCACAGAGCATTCAGTCAAGTTCAGCAAACTCCAAGAACACCTTAGTAAAAATAGTGGGGTGAATTGGTGGGGCATATTTGTATGTAAGGATTGAGATGCTTTTCCCATATAATACTCCCATAATAATAATAATATAACGTCCATTGCTGTCTTTAACACAGGATTCAAGTTTAAAGGGTAATTTCTCATTGATCGAAATTCAAACTCCTTTACTGTTTGAGTTGCAAGATGAGAAAAAAAATCTCAACGACAACAACAACGCGTTTAAGTTTAAGATGTTCCTGATGTGGGATGCACGGTGGTGTAGTGGTTAGCGCTGTCGCCTCACAGCAAGAGGGTCGCAGGTTTGATTCCGGCTTGGGACTCTTCTGTATGGAGTGTAAGCGTGGGTTTTCTCTGGGCTCCCACAGTCCAAAAACATGCAATTTAGGTTAAATGACTCTAAATTGCCCGTAGGTGTGGATGTGAGTGTGAATGGTTGTCTGTCAATATGTTGTGCCCTGCACATAGAGTCCTGCGATGGACTGGCGACCTGTCCAGGGTGAACCCCACCTTCGCCCAATGCTAGCTGGGATCGGCTCCAGCCCCCCGCGACCCCTAACGGGATAAGCGGTTGACGATCGATGAATGAATGAATGAATGAATGAATGTTCCTGATGTTCCTGATGGAGCGCTATCTCGACTCCCTCCTTGAGAGAGCAGAGGATTTTTTTTTCTCTTAACTTGGTGATGAACGCCCCATACATTCCAGGTACAGAGCTTAACATTAGGGATAATCATAAGTGAATAAACTAACCTTACTACTAGGGCTGTCAATCAATTAAAATATTTAATTGTGATTAATCTTGTGATTGTCCATAATTAATCATGATTAACAGCAAATTATCAAGTATCAAATTATCAAGTATTTATTACTCTTATCAATGTGGGTGTGGGCAAATATGCTTCTTTATGCTGATGTACTGCAAAGGAGCATAAAAAATATGCTCCAATCATAACATGGCAAACTGCAGCCCAACAGGCAACAACAGCTGTCAGTGTGTCAGAGTGCTGACTTCACTATGACTTGATCCAGACTGCATGTGATTGTCATAAAGTGGGCATGTCTGTAAAGGGGAGACTGGTGGCATAGCATAGTATAGCATTATTTAACCTCCTTCAAGACATGTTAGTATAACATGATTGGTACCGAGGGCTCCTCAGGTTTTCTTGTTTCATAAGATGTCAGTGTCTTTACTCTGGCTTTAAAAGTGAGCCCACTACAACCTAAAAAATGCAAGTTGCTTTAATGTGTTAAAGAAATTTGCAGCGTTAAAACTAATTTGTGTAAACGTGTTATAATCACGTTAACTTTGACAGCCCCAGTTCTTGTAGAAACCCAAAATACATATAAAATGAAAATTAATTGAAAATGAGCATAATAGGTCCTAAATATTGCAAAATGAGTCCCTTTAGAGCAATCACAACAGTTTCAGGTAACATGTCGGACTGACTAGCTCCCTGGACTTTACTGCAACACACTGATAAAACACACGTATGCAAGTTTCACTACACGTGCTTCACTAAAAAGCAGATCCAAGGGCAGCTTTGCAAAACAAGCTGTACTTCTGTATCTGTTTACCTCCGGATTTGCGTATGCTCTATGGAAAATGGGGAGCCATGTTTTCTCAAGCTAGAATTGGAGCCTGTCCAAAGCTATAAAGCTCTCCAGTCATAAAAGCAGAGGAAAGATATGTCCAGGTGTTTTCTGTTGGAGGTGAATAACCACTGGCCCAACATAGTAAATCCTCGTTGCTTCCTCTTTGCTAGCCTCCCGACAGTCTGAGGAAGAAGACTGTGCTGCTGACACAGGTGTGAACAGAAGGACACTGGCACAACTCAGAGTTTTCTCTGTATGTTTATGTCTGCATGTGGATCGACCTGTGCCAACACCAAGCTTTCCTGCTCCAATGTACATCCCTGTCTCATGATTAATGAGTGTGGGGTCCTGTTCTCATTAGATGTTTGAGAGGGGAAAAGTGGTTGAGGCCTGAAACATGAGCAGCTCTGCTTCCTGTGTCTAATAGTTTATTATCTCCTCACTGTGAGTGTTATTTATTCATTACTGCGAGTTGGCTGTGAGGATATCCTGTACTGGAGAACATGACGGATAAGCTCAAACCAGACACACTACTGGAAACAGCAGCCTAACCCACCCAGCTGCTGCGCAGCGGAGTCCATTACGAGGTGAACAGTGACACACGCTGGCGAGCAACAGTGTTTCAGCTATAGCAGAGCACCACAATGCAGTCTTACAACTTATCACTACATTTAAAGTCATCTCTACTGCAGTTTCAAAGAGTACCAAACATCCAGAATAAATAATAAAACAGAAATATAAATATCCTTTTGCCTTTTGACACATGCTGCAATGAAATACTTATAACTACACTATTTAGTCTACATGATTGGAGTGAATACATTAACTAAAACATCCATCTGATGAAACCAAAATGCTGTGGAAGCATCCAAAAGTGTGGACTCGATTCATGTGACCTGGACTCCAGTTAGACTCAAGTCACAAATTTGATGACTTTATAATCGACTAGGCTTGCTGCAGTAGTCGGTGTTACCAGTGTTACTCGGTGGTCAGACACACACTGATCACATGACTAGCCCACTGCCCCCAGCATCGTTTTGCTTTTTTATAGAAATAAAACACAGTTCATTTTTGCGTATCAGCACCGTTTTATCAATATGTAGTAAGATGACGGACGCTGCAAACTGAAAGTGAAGGTATCAGTCAGTGAGTCAGAACTCACACACATGGGATGAGGGTTGACAGAACACCAGGTTTTGGTGTAAAAGCAAAAACCAAAAGCGCCTAGTTGGCAATAATTTGGATTTAAATTCAATGCTATAAGGGAACTGTAACATTAATGAGCGATCGGAGCGTTCATAGCTGGTGTGAGCGGCGCTGGGTGGAAACCTGCAGCCTCGCAGCGAAAGCTGGACCGGAGAGGCCAGACACACAGACTTCCGACGACAAAGACAAAAGTAAGCGCGCTGCGTATGTTGAGCATCATCTTTTCTTTTTCATAACACCTGTGTTGTCACTAGAATCGACACGACAAAAAAAAAGTCTTGCAACTCAGCGTGGACTTTGACAGCATCCAAATCAAGTTGCAGGAGAAAACCACAAAGAACCAACGTTGCATTAAATTTGATGAAGAGTACATTACGATTTGTTTAGGACTCAAAACTCAATGTTTGAATGTGTGAATCTGAATGTGGTCTGAAAGATCTGATCTCAATGCGTCCTCTATGCATCTTGAGTGCGTTCATACCTGTACTACTTAGTACTTACTGTACTTAGAGCTGTGATCCGATCACTGAGGATGCATGTTAATACCAGGTCTGAACAGGGCCTGAGGCTACATGAACGGGCATACATTTAACATAAGCTATCCATGTTCATTGATTTGTGTAGAGCTTCAGCTAACAATTATTTTCGTGATCAAGTTATTATTTTCTTGAGTCACTGTTGTCTCTAAAATGGTTTAAAAAAAAAAGCTATCATAGCACATAGATAATGTGTTACATCATGATGAGTAGCTGCAATTTCATTACTATCAAGTAAGTACCACTACTCTATTTTCACACTGATTGCTGATGAGTATTACCAGCTATTTCTCACCTGGTTTAGGAGCTGTGGCTGTGGTTCTCTCATCGGTGACAGATACTGGATCCCTTCTTGATGTTTCTGAGTTGGTAGGAGCGGCGTCCGCTACGTCCTTCTGAGCTTCTGTGATAGTGGGACAGTCTGGTAGTTCCTTCTGAATGTCGGAGATAGCAGCACACTTCACTTGACTCGGTTCCCGTGGACCTGCTTCGTCACACACCGAGTCCATTGGCTCCCCTGTAAGGCACAACACTGTTTATACCACCACATAGTGTGTGCTCCAGAGCCACAGAGCCACCCCTGTTACTGCCAACCCCTCTTACTGTAGTTCCAGCTACGCACGCTGACGCATACGCTGTCCAATAGTGTTGGCTGCTGGTTTTCCAATTTGTAGTCCATCAGACAACACACATGCATTAATAACTATTAAATAAAAATAAATATACTCTTACCGTCACCTTCTCCTTTTGGCAGTTCCCCTTTGGACATGAATTTGCTCATCTTTTTCAGGATTTTCTTGTGGGATTTGGACGGCTGGAATTTCGTTGCATGACATCTTGACAGAGAGCACAAAATGTTAAGGTTTGGTTAGATCTATCTGTACATATTTCTGCTAATTTAATACATTTATCAAACTACCATGGGCCACCCTCATGTGCTCCATGTTTTTCTGGTCTTACCTGATGGTATACTGTGGACAGCATGTCTTGTTCATTTTGGGCTTATAGACATATTTCCCACTTCTGAAAAAGAAAGAACACATAATCTTCACTAAAAAAAACAATGTAAGGTGGTCATGCACATCCAAAACCATAGCAGGTCAGTGCTGGATCAGTAGAGGACAGAAATGAAGGTTTTTCATAACCTTCACTAAAACACATTATCATTATTTGAAATATCTAAACTGCTATTTCTTGGACTGTATTAATGAGAAAATTATTAAAGATTCATGACATAATTTACCAGGTTTGCATGAAGGTAGAGACAGCGACTCACCTTCTCCATCCTCGGTCTATGAGGTCTTGGTAGTCTTGTACAGTCATGGTGTGAGACCACATCCCTGTAGAAAACAAAAAGGACATCAGAAATTAATTGATACCATATGATGTTACACTATATGTTTCAAATGGAAAGAGCAAGTTATCTCATGCATCACTTATAAATAAATTATATTAGAACCAGGCAGAAAAGGGTCTTGAATTAGTTCGGCTGAATTAAATAAAGCTCAATTAAAACATAAGAGACAGTCGTGTATATTTTCAAGGCCTGAAATAGGAAATGTACTGTTTACAAGTGAGGAGCTGCTCACAGAGTGTAATGGGAGGTCCACATTTTTGTTTCTTAGTTGATTAGTCAAATAACCGTAGTCTTGGTATAAGTCGACTAAGATTTCTTTAGTCAACTAGTCGTTTTCATCCTGAACGACTTATTTCTAAGAAACTTATGAGCACATCTCTAATTAACACAAGATTTAAAGTGGTTCTTTTGGGTCTGTTGATTAAATCAACTAATCGACTCAAAGGTCGATAACGGCCCTAAATTATCGCGTCCCCCATAGTTCATTCCCACAGTCCCCAGTAGAAACATACATGTTATTTGTGTCCACAGCAGCTTCCCAGAACGGAGGTCTGAGCTCCTCGTTTCAGCCCCTGACCTTCTCCTCTGCAACCATATACACAGATCGCACACGCACGATGACAAGACCACTATCAGTTTACATCTAAAACAACCGAGGGAAATCGCTGTATGACCGTTCACACAACACACACTGAGTTTGCAGCTCGTTGTAATGCTCTGTGTCCCAGGAGAAGAGTGTTTAGTCAGAGTCCACAGAGTCCACAGAGACCAGAAGACGACACAGTGGGACCAACAGAGAGACACGACAACAATGAAGCAGTAAATGAATGGAGCTAGTTCTGAGGTCAGAAGATACAACAGCAAGGCTGCAAGATTTCTTTGAAAAATTGCATCAGTTTTTACCAATCTCTTACATTAAAGATAAAATATAATCGCCACAATAAATTACATAACATAATCAGAGTGTCCTTTCAGTGCTGCAGTAATTACATTTAGCATCTTCTGTTTTTCACACAAGACTCAGACTACAGACTGAATAAACAGTGTAAAATCCCACCAGCTCAAAGGCTCTTTTGATAACATCAGTGATGGTGCAGAGATTACTATATAGGCAATTTTAAAGGTTTAAACCACATTAAAAATGAAAAACTGATCCTCCAAAAGCAGAAACACAAGAAAACAGAAAAACACTTACAGAATAAAAAGGAGACTAGCGCATCAACAATCTATCAATTAATCGATTAATCAATTAGTGTTTTTTCATGAAAAAAAAAAAGTCCGATTCCAGTTTCTTAAATGTGAATATTTTCTGTAGGACTGACACTTATTTTCATTTTTGATTAATTTGACCATTATTTCCTTGATTAATTAATTACCTGTTTGGTCTATAAAATGTCAGAAAATCGTGTGAAAATGTGAAAAGTTTGTCATTAATTTAATAGTTGGCAATTAATTAATTGTTGCATTTCTGCATAATAAAGATAAGCTGTAATCACCATAACTGCATCTGGTGTGAGTTTTTCACTGGCAGAAACACTGAACAAACAGTATAGAATCACACCAGATCAAAATGCATCATAAAACGTATTATTAGATGTGCAATTTTTAATATTTAAACCACATTAAAAATGGAAACTGAGCCTCCAACTGCAGACACAGAGCAGAACAGAAAACAGTAACAGAATGAAAGGAGACCTTGTATTTTTCAGTGAAAACACTGGCGAGTGAAACCCAAGAAAATACACAGCATATACTCTATAATTTAAGATCTTTGAGGAGTTGTGTTTAAATACCACACATGTATGGCCTCACCATACATTTAGAGTATAATATCAAGGGTTTCTGCCCTGTGACCTCATTTTAGGTCCCTAAATTCCCATGAGCTCAGCAATCACAGATCTGTCAAGTCGTCCAGAGTTCAGAGAACAAACGAATCATGCTGCCGCGTGAGACGTGAGCTTTATGTGAGTGCAACAGCTGCCATCATCGGTGCCGTTCTATTGTTCACACCTGATCCGTTTTCCAGCCTCCCCTGAGGCCTGACAGACAGTAACACAGAGAAGGGCAGATGTTGGGCTCTGCGGGGTGGGTGGGGGTGGGTGGGGGCATTTGCTTTGTGACAACACAGTTGATAACATCACTGCTCCAATCACAGAGGAAAAGATCTCACTGAGCCACTGGTGGAAAAGTTGACAACAGAAACACTGCTCATATAACTGATATACAGCATATCTGATAAACACATCTATAGACTGTTTGTATGTATTCCCAGGAAAATACAAGCACCACAGTAAGAATATAACATGACAAATTATAATTAATAACCTGAAAATCAGAAGTGTAAAAATAATCAACTGGACGTCAGTGGGTAGAAATAATTCATTTCTATAGTTGGTCTTGGGGCCGGGACGTTACACCTATCTACCGATTCGATGCTATTATGATACTTGGGTGCTGATTTGATATGTATTGCGATTCTACAAGTACTGTGATTTGGTAGTGTGATTTATGTTCATTTTTTTACATTACACCATGGGAAAAGCTGAATCATACACTTCTATGGATGTTTCTAAATGAATACAGTAAGAAAGTTTTATTTTCAGTATGTATGTAGTCTGAAGTCAAATATATCAGTCATTTTCAGGAACTATATATTACATTTTTCCAGCAACACAAAAATCAAAAAATTAAGACATTTTTCTCACAAATTAGTGGTATTTTCTTTTTAATTTATAAGGGACATGTAATGTTTTATAATTCTGGTGAATATAATCCAATCAATCTTATTTCTATATATGCATTTCCTATATACAGTTCCCTTTGTTAACACCTTATTTTGAAAACCAAACATCACACGTGTATACTTCCGCTAACTTTGCCAAGTTGTGAGCTCTCTCTTTATACATCCATGGTCAGCTCAGGGCCGTTTGAATGCATTTAACATAAATCTCAGTATATAGGTGCTCTACAGTTGTAGCGTCAGTTGATTTGATCGTGGACATGAGGTGACGGCTGGCTTGACGTTACTGTAGTACAATAACGTTTCCTCTCCATGACGGAGTTAACATGCAGCTTTAGTCATGATATGTAGCCCAAAGTGTTTCCAAACTTTATTGTATGTGTCTTGATTACCACTTTGGATTTAACATGTGAGAGTGCAGGTCGCATCCACGTGGACCGTCCGCCATTTTCTACTTTTTCGTTTCGACTCACGGTGACCAGCTGCTTTTTGTTTTTGGAACGGAGTGGATATGATGTCATGGTACTCAGATTACAACAATAAATGTGGTAACTTCCATCTACCACCATAAAGACTCAAATGAAGCAAATATCAATTCTGTAATCAAAAAAATCAAATTCAAAATCAGAAAAACCTGTATCCACACAAGAACCCTGTAACCTTTGAACACTATTACAGACACGAGGAGTACAGTCTACTCTCCTCTCCTCCCCTGACCCTGTCCACATGATGCAACATATCCAGATTACCTCTCTTATCTTAGATTAGACAACAGCTCTCGTCTGTGGGCACAGAGCCCTCATTGACTGCATTAAGAACTCACTGAATCCTAATTATAGTCTGCCTTTCTCAGCCATGCTCACCTACTCTCAATAACACCGTTATGTCCCACACAGAAAATCCCCTCCCATCTTCTTCCACAGCTCAGAGTTAAACTCAGAACTTATTCAAATAATGCAGAGTTACATTGGCCTTAAAATGAAAACCTCTCGACTACAGGATGATATCTTTTAGTGGCCTTGAAGCTGAAATGTCTTGTACAGAGCGTTTATAAATAAATTTCATGTCTGTGTGATCGATCACCTTCCTGCAAACAGATCCAAGGGAGAAATGTTCCTTGTGCTGAAGGATTTTTGTGGACTAGATAAAAAATCTACCTCGGATTAACCTAATATACCAAGTTTCCCATACTTTTCAGTATCCAGTTATACACATGGATGAAGAGAACTGGATACAGCTTTGGAGTCGGGGCCCCGTTCATTGCTATGAAAGTTGTGCATCCATTGGGTCCATGAAGCAGGCGCAGTAGTGTCCGCTCGGTCGTCGGTCATGGTACCACAGACGTCATGCTGTCGTCACAGCTTGCTAACTCGGCCTGACAGCCCTCGGTCCAGCCTCGGTCTGGGTCTCATTCACGTGAACGGAGGAAGGGAAATAACTGCGGATTCAGCTATCAGTGTATTTTACAACTTTTAGGAACTAATTATTTAGAAGTGTTCATCCTGGGAAGTTGATTTACCTAAAAAATATATATATCCACTGAATTACAGACATCTTTTGGGCTTCATGTGATGGACATGGAATTTGTAGTACCACTGTTTGCTGTTTGGCCACTACAAAAACTGGCATCAACGACCAGCGCTCTTCCTGGGGGCTTGGTTATACAGCAGACAATGGGTGGAACGGCTACTTCCTGGTTCGTGGCTGTCCAAAACACAAGACTCAAAAATGTAGTCATTTTTCACTGGTGTCCTGCTGATTTCCAAATGACAAACAGACCTTTAATATTCAAGGTTATGCGTTTGTCAAAGTCTGACATTGATTTAACTAAGGGGGTTATGTTTTCACTGGCGTTGGATTGTTTGTCTGTCTGTTAGCAGGATTACTCCAAAAGTTCATGATGGATTTGAATGAAATTTTTTGGATGAGTGGGTAGTTGCAAAATGAACAATCCATTAATTTCGGTAGCGAGCTGGATCATGATCCGGATTCAGGAATGTTTTTAAAGGATTCTGATCAGCCATAACATTAAAACCGTTGGGTATAACACATGCACCATGTAACAGATGACGCGTGACCCAGCCTCCTTCCTTCTGCTCGCAGAGAGAGAGACAGACAACTGTAGAGTTGTCATATTTTCGCACCAAACTCGCTGAAATTAGAGTTGAGTTCAACCAAAGCACACATGGTGATTTTTGACAATGTTTAGGTGAGTTTTATTTTGTTTCTTTCCAGTTTGAATGTAGTGTTTCCCGATGCTCTGCTACGTACAGCTGATCTCAGCATGATCAAAAATACACATGGATGATGGCGCACGCTGAACAGAGGGGGGTGCAATCATACTCAGGCACCTTGGCGGAGGTATGCATTCTCCGAGCGCCATTCTAGTTGTTGTTTATCCCTTCATTTGTGATTAGATATTTGTAGAAGCATGCCAGGTAAAAAGCGGTTTCACAACATATGAAAATTAGACTGTTTGTTGTGTGTAGAGGTGTGTGTACAGTAGTGCAGCAGTGGCACTGTCCCAGGCACTGAAACAAGACAGACGTTAGCCTACTGTGCTGCACCATGAATAACTTCCATTATTTCTCACCAAAGGCCAAAAATAGTAATCGGTACAACCCTAAACAAGACTCATTTGGTTGTTCTCTGACTGGACTTTCAGTGCCTTCCCTTATATACAGTATCATCGAGTAAACAACAGTTGCTGACCTCAAGACCTCCCTCAGACTGTCAGCTGACTCATCTCAGTACCTTACATCTTAAACACAAAACCACATCCTCAAATCAATACAATGATTACAAAATCACTTTAAACAAATCATTTCAGTGTTAGTAATCACAGCTGGATCAGGGATAAAGCATTTCCACTACAGCTGGATGGAGTTGTTCTCTCCACGAACTGAACAACGAATAAGAGCACTAGCACTTAGCACTATGTTTTATCCCAGATGATGCTGCCATAGTATCAGTAACAAAGCAGCACAATTTGTTGAGCTTGCATACAGTACATGTAGTAAACACGCACTTCTGTTTCAGCATGTTGTGAAATCTCTGTCTCATGTTTGCGCTCATGTTTGCATTTTGCTCTGTGTAACCAAACCCCTGTGCTCTCACTGGCCATCAGATCTGAGCTCTCCACACTAAAATACATACAGTATATATAGTAAATGCACTATAGCATTTCCGCTAGTCACGTAAAGGCAATTCCTGTCTCACAGGCAGCTTCACTTACGTCCGTGAAGGCAACATCCCCGGTTCTCTGTGCTGTTCGGTTAGCTAGCTTGATGCTAGCAGAGATGTTAACACGCCTACTGCTAAGCTGCTAATGTTACAGCGGTCTTGAGTAAAAATGGTTGTCCAACTTAATAGTAATTCAACAAAACAAGTCAAACCTTACTTACTCGTCTTAACTTTTTTATTCAGCGTTAGTCTTGGTTTGTTTCCCGCGATGACAGAGTTAGGCTATGTGATGCTAAAGGCTAAAAACTGAGTTGATTTTAACAATCTGACACTATCCAGGTAACGTTAAGTGAAAGCTTGCTTATGCGTGATATCCGTTAAAATGAATGTACAGGTCTTGTAGTGTAAGTATAGCAGATATAATATAACTTGGTCAGATTTACTTTACATTAGGATTAGTGTCAATATCAGCTTTCAAAACCAGCTGGTAGACGGGAAGCTACGTCGTTAGCTTAAGCTTGTTCCCTGATACCGACTAGCTAGCTATGTTTCATCGCTAATGTTACTCGATTACTTACCGTGAGAAAAGTTTCCTTCATCGTTCTTACAGTAACCACACCGGTAACCACAATCGCCGCCGAAATACTCAACTATAGTATAAGACTTGTTTCCTGCCATCTTTAACATCGAGTCAGATGACAGCTGAGTTTGGCCGGTGTCCGGGCAAGTACTGCTGGACGTCAAGCCACGCCCACACTTTGTACGTCTCCAGTGCTGCGTTGAGGGTAAGTGGGAATTTTTAAAGCATTTAACATCCAGCTCTGTAAACTTGAAATTAAAAAGTAATTCCACAATAACGTTATATTTTCCCACATTATTTCAGCTGTTTAATGATCAGTTTTCAAAGTCGTACACCGTTGTACAGTGGAAAATATTCAAATTTTAAATCAAATTAGAAATTGAAATGCAAAAAAAACAACGTCACCTTCCATTTATGCAAGCATTAAGTCAAATTGAAACTGCAATTGTCTAACTTTTTAAAACGAAGATGAAAACAACATTTGACATTTAATTTTCAAAGACTTAAAGGAACAGTGTTTATCATGTCGGGGGATCTACTAGCAGAAATGCTATTTAATATTCATAACTACATTTTCATTAGTGTATTGCCACCTGAAACTGAGAAAGGTTGTGTTTTTGTTAGCTTAGAATGAGCCCCTCATATCTACATCATGGATGTGTAAAGAGATCTGGATCCAGCGCTGGAGGTGGGCCCCGTTCATTACTATGAACGTTGTTCAGTGGCGCATGAAGTCAACAGGTAGACTTCCAGGTCTGGAAAAGTACCCGGATCTTCTGGGTCGTCCGGGTCTTACTGGGCCCTTGTGCACATTTTCGATATGTGCAGTAGCATCCGCTCAGTCACAGGGTCCCAACGTCCTGACCAGTCTGGGTCTCATAGATATAAACAGAGGAAGGAAATAACTCTGGATTCGGCTATTAGTATGTTTTACAACTTTTATGACCAAATTATTTAAATAAGGGCCATTAAAGTGTTCGTACTGGGGAAAGTTACGGACATTTCTTTCAAAATGTAAGTCTATGAGGAAAAAGTCCTTTTGGGGCCAAATGGCATCACGTGACATACACAGAAGTTGCAGTACCACCGTCTGGCCACTACGACCATGTTGGATCAACAATCTGCGTTCTCTTGATCTACATAGGGAGTGGATCCTCTTCACAAAGTCCGCCATATTGTTTCATGTTTCTACAGTACCCCAGAATGGACAAACCAAGCATTGGCTCCAGAAAGCCTTTCACATTTTCATATTAGCCGAAGGCCAGCGTAGTTCTCCGACACGCTTGTGAAACTTTGGTAACATGAGCCACTGTGTAAAACTATGTTGCTGCCAGCTGCTATCTGACTTTCATTGCTCCCCAAATAGTGTTTTTATGGTAAGGACATCCTCTCATTGAGGTTATGGCAATATTACAGTTTTGCTGTTGGCAGCTCACATTGCTGCGGTCTTATAAAGTCATGAGCGGAGGAGTACTCAGTTGCAATCTGAATCCAAACCACTAGGTGCTGCTAAATCCTACAGTGTACCTTTCACCTGCTGCACAGAGGTAAATATTCAAAAGCAATCGCAAAACAGCATCTCCAGTCCAATGCATATATGCTTTTGTGCTGTGGAGGTGTTGGTTTAATTAAAATTTCTGAATCTTAATGAGCCTGTATTGTTTATGCCTTCAGTCATTGCACAGTAGTGGAAGAGCAAATACTTAGAACATAGTCTGAAGAGTCATCTGCTAAGCAACTGAATGTTAGCATTACTAGATATTCAAAAACTAAGTAACCTTCAATTGTATATTAAGGTAAATAAGAACATACATTAAATGCATTTGTAAACCACAGACATTATGATGCAGATTGTCAAGTATTAAGTCAAAATCACGACTAAATAACTGTACAGTATATTTATTAAACCATCTGTGCAAAGAGGAAGGACAGCAAAATAAATCAGAGCCAAGTTCCTGCACAAACACTTACAGTAAGTTACAAAAACACCAAGAGAGTTTTATTATGTAGAAAAATAAGTTAGAAAATCACTGCTGGGCCAATGATTTCTTTTCCTGACACTATAAAAATGACAATACAGATGAAAAAGCTTTGTCTGTGTATTCTTTATGTTAAATCCGACCCTCTGTCACATATACATGATGGAATTAGTTTACTTTTTCTTTTTACCTGATCACATTTCCCTCTCACCAGTCATGTCATGTCATTGTCTCATGAGATTGGGATTTATCTAAAAACAGAGGAACATAGTTGTCCAATAAAAGTGGTCTTTGTTGTGCATGTAAGTGTCCTGCACCAACATAGTGGATTTATACAGGTGATCAAGCAGCAGCTGAAAAGCTGAAGTGCTACTAGCAGACACAAACCATTAAATAAACTCTCCACAGACATCAGTTATCTTGACTCCTGTTGATGACTCTTTGGTTGGGCACCTAACTAAAGCTCCCCTGGGGGACAGGGATGTTTTCATGAAGGTATTTCATACTGCCTTGCTCAGAGAAGTCAGCCACAGTATGTCCTTCCCCTCGAAGGACCCATTTGGTGGTCAGAAGTCCCTCCAAACCCACTGGACCTCTGGCATGTATCCGTGCTGTACTGATACCGACCTCAGCTCCTGCAAAATAAGCACAGTAAAATTAACTATTCTGCCACATTTTCAAGACACTGTTGTAGGTTAGATCTATTTACAGTAGGCGGTACAGTACACTCCTGATCAAAATCTTAAGACCAGTTAAAAAATTGCAAGAATTTGCATTTTGCACTGTTGTATCTTAAGAAGGTTCTAAGTAGAGTTTCAAAATGCAAAAAGAAGAAATGGGAACAAGAGACCAAATGTTTTGAGCAGGCAATTTATTGAAAAGAACAATTTAAGTGAAATAGGCTGTTCATCAGCTGATCAAAAGTTTAAGACCACATCCTTTAAAAGCCCAAATCTGTGCAAAAATTTGGATTCCATGTCATTTTCTGTCAAGTAATCACACTGTCAAGACCTCTTGATGGGGAAAAGCAAAAAAACTCACTGCCTTCGAACGTGGCAGGATTGTTGAGCTGCATAGACAAGGCCTCTTACAGCGTGCCATCGCTGCTGAGGTTGGACGCAGTAAGACAGTCATTTTGCATTTCTTAAAAGATCCTGAGGTTTATGGAACAAAAAAATCATGTGGTAGACCCAAAAAAATCTCACCGGCACTGAGCTGGAGGATCCGAATGGCTGTCTGTCAAGACACGGGACGATCCTCATCCCAAATTAAGGCCATTACTGGTGCTGACTGCAGCCCAATAACCATCAGACGGCATCTGCAAAGGAACGGCTTCAAAAACAAAAAACGTCTTCAAAGGCCACGTCTCCTTCAACGCCACAAAATTGCCCGTTTGGCCTTTGCAAGGGAGCACCAAACATGGGACGTTCAAAGTTGGGAGAAAGTTTTATTCTCTGATGAGAAAAACTTTAACCTTGATGGTCCTGATGGCTTCCAACGCTACTGGCATGACAAGGAGATGCCACCTGAGATTTTTTCAACACGGCACAGCGGAGGGGGCGCCATCATGATCTGGGGTGCTTTTTCCTTCAATGGAACAATGGAGCTCCAGGTTGTGCAGGGGCGTCAAACAGCAGCTGGCTACGTGGAGATGTTGCAGCGGGCATCCCTCATGACTGAGGGCCCTCGTCTGTGTGGTGATGACTGGGTTTTTCAGCAGGACAATGCTGCAATTCACAATGCCCGTCTGACAAAGGATTTTTTTCAGGAGAATAACATCACTCTTTTGGATCATCCTGCATGTTCCCCTGATCTAAATCCAATTGAGAACATTTGGGGATGGATGGCAAGGGAAGTTTGCAAAAATGGACATCAGTTCCAGACAGTGGATGCCCTTCGTGAAGCCATCTTCACCACTTGGAGCAACATTCCTGCAAGCCTTTTGGAAACACTCGCATCAAGCATGCCAACACGAATTTTTGAAGTGATCAACAATAATGGTGGAGCTACTCATTACTGAGTCTGTTTTTGAGACTTTAATTTCTGTTTTAGGGTTTTTTTTGAGCTATGGTCTTAAACTTTTGATCAGCTGATGAACAGCCTATTTCAGTTAAATTGTTCTTTTCAATAAATTGCCTGCTCAAAACATTTAGTCTCTTGCTCTCATTTCTTCTTTTTGCATTTTGAAACTCTACTTAGAACCTTCTTAAGATACAACAGTGCAAAACGTAAATTCTTGCAATTTTTTAACTGGTCTTAAGATTTTTATCAGGAGTGTATATCTCACATTTTTCTCAGGCGGCATTAAGACTTAAAAGCATGCCTGATGCTGTACATACCTAGGCCAAAGCGGTAGCCATCGGCAAAGCGAGAGCTGGAGTTCCAGAACACGCAGGCGCTGTCCACCTGCTGCAGAAACTGTTCAGCCGTCTCTTCATTTTCTGTAACAATGACATCAGTGTGGGAGCTGCCGTATTTGTGGATATGGTCCACAGCCTCCTGCATGCTATCTACCACCTCGATGCAGCACTCCAGGTCCCCATACTCAGTCCTCAGAGACTTCACTTCAGATGGGCTGAAAGTTAAATAGGATGCAAACCGGGGGCCTGCATGGATCTTCACCTGAGAGAAAGCAATGGCACAATGATTTATCAACAGAACAATGAAATAATCAGTCAAAAATTAAATAAAAACACTTCATGGTACTGAAGTGACAAGCACTCTCTCCAGAAAGTTTGTTTCTGTTTCATCAAAATGTAAAAACACTTATACACTGGAAACTGCTTATATGGATCAAAACACCTGGGATAGAATCAGGCTTTTTAAATAATTTGCTTATAGTAATCATGTAGTCCACTTACAGTGTTCATTTTGGGTCTCTTCACACATTACAACATGGAAAAAACATTGTGTGCAAACTGAAATAACAGGAAAAAGAAGTAATGTGCACAGGGAAAGCACCTGCGGTTAAAGCCGCCCTCGCCAAGTGGATTGATAATCCCTTGTCATGTAATGCCCTCAAAGTGAAACTTTGCAGATCCTCAACTGGCTCTGCGCCACACTTGTAGACTGGTGCACGTCTCCCTCCATGCTGCTACCGAGTGAGAGAACGAGGAACCCCGGCAAAGGGGCGCCGTTCTGCATATACGCTCACACAGCAGAACCAGCCAAAAAATGACAATGCCTCATCCTTAGTGAGGCAAAAGTCAGAGGAATTGGCAATGAGCCAGTAAATAGCACAGCCGTCCATTTCATTACTTTGTATTCATGTAATAAATATGCAATTTGATGGAAATCTGCATGAAAAATTATGCATAACGACAAAAATTCGGTGAGAATAATCCTCCGTTTTTAGTGATCAAATTGACCCAGACAGACGTGATCAGTATAAGCTGTTTCCATTGCACTGCAATGCCATGTGTAATACTTGTGTCCAAAATTACAGCATGTCGGTGCATGTTTCTTACATGTTCTGTTCTCAGCATATCAATGATCTGGTCAAATACAGGAGTTCGCAGCAAATCCCTGTGAATAAGGAGGGTCTCCATGGCGTTGCAGGCTGCAGGGTAGTCACATTTGGAGTCTCTGACTGGAATGAAACTTCAGTTAGTGAATGTATAATCATTCAGCAGTTCTGTGTTACTCCAACAAGTTAATAACTATTGGGCAGCAAGTAAAAATAATATTAATTACAACTGCTAAAATAGCAAAATATGACTTAAAAAAAACTTAAAAAATACTGCAACCAAACCACAGCAGATATAGAAACAGAATTTTCTACAGCCTTTATAGCCACACACAGGAACCACATACCAATATCAACAGCTTTGTCTATGCTGGCATCGCTGTCTATGTAGACATGACAGACGCCCTCGCTGTGGCCCAGGACAGGAATACCCTTAGCTGCCCTTTGGATGTTGCGGACGAGCTGGGACGAGCCCCTTGGAATGATCAGGTCGATCAACTTGTCTAGTCTGCACAGATCCTCCACTTCTTCACGTGTGCTCACCTGCACGTCAAGGTACATTTTATATGGTCACAGAATATCTGAGTTCACATTATAATCATATAAAAATTCAAACTGTGTTGCCATAAGGTAATGCTTTCAGTTTTACCAGTTGAATGGCATCTGCCACTCCATGAATGGAAAGTGCTTCCTGAGTGAGCTGATGTAGAATTTTATTGGTGTTGGAAGCTTCTTTACCTCCCTTCAGTAGCAAAGCGTTTCCACTAGCAATAGCCAGAGCTGACACCTGGAACACAATATTAAATACATGATGCAAGGTTAACTAGACCACATCAACAGCTAATGGTGATTAAGTCTACAGACTGACCAACCTGTGGGAGACAATCAGGACGCGACTCAAAGATGACCAGCAGGACACCGATGGGAACAGTGATCTGTTCCAGCTCTAGGTTGTTGGCCACCCTGGTCCTCCTCAGCACCCGGCCCACGCTGTCCCTGGAGGACACAGCAAGCTGACGGAGGCCAATGGCGAGGCTGTTCAGCTTAGCAGTAGACAGACTCAGACGGTCGATCAGAGGCTGGGACAGACGACCTAAGAAGAAATTGAATAAACAAATAAAAACACTGACAAAGCAATACTCTACTATAGATTTATGTAGAGATATTCATTTTGCTTCCAGCAACCAAAAGCATTGTAAAGAAGAAGTGAGAGCGTCAATCATCCAATTGAAGAGTAGTTGTCTCCCTACTCACTATGCTATTGACCCTTTTATAGCTGACGTCATGATTTTGTCAGTGTTAGTTGGTGGCAAAAAAAAAAAAAAACATTGGAAGCAAACACAGATCACCTTAGAGTAGTAATAACTAATAATTTAGATTTGCCTTCTGATAACCGTAATTAGGCATCACAGCTTCAGCACCACAGCGGTGAAATCACTACTCATGAATAACGCTAAACTATTACAGAGATGGAGAGAAAATGTTGCTAATAGGTTAGCCTTCTGCTAAACGTATCCACAACCATGAGCCCTTTGCTGCAGTTAGCTGTAGCTTGACTATTAGCAACATTTTCCCTCCAAGTTTGTCTCAGCACTAACACTCATTGTCACTGACAGTGACAGTAAAGATTAAAAAAAAAAAAAAATTAAAAAAAACACCAACAATTTGGTGGCCAGTGTTACCTACTACCAACCTACGCTCCACCCACAGAAATACATCATCATGTTTATTAACAGTAAAGAGGTTCATGTGTCCTCTAACACAGGGCACTGAATGTCTCCTGGCAAACTTATAAGCTTACAAGTACAATG
The DNA here is from genome assembly GCA_947000775.1 of Pterois miles. Taxonomy (NCBI): domain Eukaryota; kingdom Metazoa; phylum Chordata; class Actinopteri; order Perciformes; family Scorpaenidae; genus Pterois; species Pterois miles. The sequence continues at coordinate 6,992,853 of CAMQGK010000341.1, forward strand.
TATTCATTAGCCTCTTATCTGACAACATTTGTGATGCACAGCAGAGCGAACATAAATGCCAACCAATGCTAACAACCAGATGATTCAAGCCTCATTCATATGCTAGTCTACCATTGCATTTGAGTCAAGACGCCTGCATGCAGCTGTGGATTAAGGTGATCATCGGTGTGTCTCCGTGCCTCTGTACCTGATAGTGTTGCTGACTCCATGTCTCTCTTGTTGGCACTGAGAATCTCATCTTTCTTCTCTGTAAGCAGCTCAGCAAGAGAGCAAATGATCTCCCCTCTCTAGAAAATCAAACACACAAACACACCGATATGATTGACAAATACCACAATCCAGAGGAATTAACGCTATGACCAGTACAACGTAAAACTTAATGACTGTGCCAACTCCTAGCATCCTGTTGTGATAATGATCAAACTGTTTTCCAGTTTTAGTGCTGATTGGTTTTTGATTTATTATGTTTGTTGAACCAAAATATGCTCTCTCCCTATTGCAATGTCCAATCCATTTAGGGATGATACTTTATAATGACATCAATATACTGTATTTAGGAAACTTAATCTAAAGATTACCTTCATGACTTGTTGGATTAAATCTAATTGTATCAGTGCTAAATAAATAACATTAAAAGCCTGCCCACTATGACAGTGAGGAGATATAAGATTATATTACAATCAAGCCTAAAAAAATAAATCAGTATGCCATGAGAAAATCACCCTCGTATAGAAAAGCATTTTAAAACCACACTGACGGAGCATGAAATTCACCTGTTCAGGGTCCAGGGAGGCAAGAGTCCTGCCTGCATGCCGGGCCATCTCTGTCTGCTGCTCGACAGTTGGGCCTGGTGTTGTCAATAATATACTCATAAATTAAAAACACAACAAGTGGGTAAAATATTCTGTTATTCTGTCCAGGTGGTTTTACCCAGTACCTGCAGGTTTCACTTCAGAGAAGAAGGTGCCAACTTTCTTCCCTTCCACAATGTCTGTGATGACGTGGCCTGTAACTTTAGGATGTGTCCCATTGGCGATGACGACGGACGTCCCCCCCTGGAGCGCCCAAAGGGCTGCTTTCACCTGATTCACATGACTTGATTGAGTGCACTCATTCAACCAATGCAGTCCCGTTTACACATTTAGATAAAATATCGACTGTCATGCTAACCTTGGCTTCCATGCCACCAATGCCGACTCTGGACTTAGTGCCGTACGTGATTGACTGCTGGTCTCCAGGATAGAATATATCAATGAGCTTGGCATCATCTGTTCCTGGGGGACTGTCGTATAAGCCTGTGGAATACATTTCTTTGCTTTTAATCCTTCACACGACCAAAGCAGTCACACTGATACTGATATCTTTTGACCAAGAGGCCAGTCAGTATGCACAAAGTTCCTATTAACAGATGACTCATTGAAGGAACATGTTCACAAATAAAAGATGAGACAAAATCAGAGCAGCTGATGCTTGATTTGATGGGGTGGCCCTTTAAGTCATTTATATTAAAAATAATTACCAAACAACTGTTTTTAACTATTTCTCGAAAACACAGATTTGTATTTTTTCTGCTTCATATCAGTGCAAACTAAATATCTCTGGATGGTTTTATGGCCGATAAGACAAAACAAACTATTTGCAGAGATCACTTTGGGTTTGATGGATATTTGTTATTCATTTTAGCAGGTAAATCAAACAATTCATTGTGGATTTACATTGATAAAACAATCCTTAGTTGCAGTCCTTTAAAGACACCTAATGACACATAAATAGAGCTAATGTTAATGCACAAATGCAAAGAAAATCATCATCATTATCAAATTAGTGGTGATTTTTGTACCTTCAACATCAGACAAGGCAATGAGGAGGTCTGCTTTCATTTCAACAGCCAGCCGTGCAGCCAAGCTGTCATTATCTTTGATGCTTATTACCTGAAATACCAACAGAAATTTCATTAAGCCAAAAGGAAAATCACTGCATCTCATTGTCTTATATTGTAGAATAGCAGCTCTGCAGTTGTTACCATGCAACAAAAACCTCCCAGTCCCATTCAGTTACAAAACAAACAACCCATGTTCACCTCTTTCCAACAGCAGATAACACAAGCAGGTCTGTCCAGAATATAATGGCAAGAAACAAGACCAACACATGAAGCAGCCTTTAAATTTAAAACCATGTGTCCAAGAAGTTAATTGTTATTGAGAGCAGAAATGTAAGTGAAAGGAAACATACGTATTTCTTTTAAGCATGACTTTAAGCAATCCACCATCACAACACTGGACCACACTCAGCCTTCCCAGCATGCCCTTCACACAGTACCCACATTTACCCCCTGTAGGTCACTGTTGGGAACAGGGGGCGCAACGACAGCATCGTTGGTGTTGATGATAGGAACTATGTTCATCCGCAGCAGTTCATAGAGTGTGCTGTTAAGGTTGCGACGCTTCTGCTCATCGTGGAAATCCAGGTTGGTGACCAGAATCTAGAGACAGAAATGTAGAAAATCAAGTAACTCTGTCAGCATTTTACTCTGTGAGAAAAAGTCGAGTACATACTTGCGCAGTGCAGGTGCTGTACTGGGTGAACATAGCTTCGTACAACGCCATCAGACCGCTCTGTCCAGCTGCTGCACACGCCCTTGCCTCCAATACTGGAACTGACTGAAAAACAGGGATTTCACCACAGTTACCAAGATTATGAACACAGTTCAACAAAGGTTTATTGATTCCCAGTGATCAAGACTCACCATTTCTTTGAGTTGGTTCTGTCCAGAATGCAAGGCTTGTCTAACGCTCTGAGACAACAGGATCTCATGTCTCAGTCTCTGCTTCCCAAACGCCACAGCACCACTGGTGACAATCATCATCTCCCTGCCTTGATTCTGCAGCATGGCTACCTGACAGGACACACAGAGGCGACAACATTCACGTTCTTCTTTCACAGCCACCGTTTTTAAGTCTTCTTTGTCTTTCTTTAAGTCTTCACACAGTATTACAGTATGTTCACACAGCCATCATCCCAGAGTTCCTCTCTTCACTTTTTTACTTCATTAAGGATCCTCACTAGTTATTACCGTAGTCAAAGAGGTATATATAAGTATATATCACTGCACAATACTACTAGTGTACAGTCAGCACCACAAATATAATCAACAATCACATACAGAAAGGGTCATATGTTGCCTAATCTGATTTCTATCTCAATAATTTGTTAATTTCTTTTTAAAACTGATTCTACTGGTAATCAGACTTAAATGTAGTGGTAGTTTATTCCAGTTTGACATATCCCTATACATTACAGTTTTCTTTGAAGCAATGGTTTTAAAGGTAACATGAAAGCATGCCTGGTGTCATAATCATAATCTATCAGTGGTGCGAGTTAGCTGTGAATATAGGTGGACCAGGCTGCATGCCAGTCTTCGCTTCCACACTGCTCCTCATTGAGCAGTGAAAAGCAAGGTGGGCATCTCTGTTTTGAGTGATCTGGATCTTATTAAGCTCTTGTTTTGAAGCACTAGACCAGTAATCGAGGTGGGATACACTAAAGATTGTGTTATTTATTTAAATTGTCCTGTCTGTCTGTATCAACTATATTAGTGTGGCGTTACCTGCTCTACTATCGAGGCCAGACGACCCAGTGCCAGACCGCACTCATCGCGTGTCACCACAGCACTTCCCAGCTTCACCACAATACGTTTGGCCTGCTTTAGCTCACTGCGGTGGGCAAAAGACTTCCCATGGGGACGTGGGACTGCAGAGCATAACAAAGACACCTTTTATTAGACATCAGCATGCACCAAACAAATATATGCTAGCATACAGATCAAAGAAGTGGTATCCAGGCCAGGTATGATGAAGAAGTTGGCTGGTTACTTACATTTAGCCTGGCCAAACGCTCTGATGGAGACTGGACAGACATTTGACTGCCGGATTCTGGATGGCAGGCGAGAGCACAAGGCCAGCCTGGCAAACATGGCCCTTACACTAGAGGACAGCTGTGATGAACACACAAACCAGTGTCAGGTTAACATGAAATAACTGCAACAGCATCATCTGAGACTTCTGGATACAGGCTGTATAGCTGCTGCCTGTCTACACCACACTTAAAATGATAGCATAAAACAAAATTAATGCACATTATCACTGGAAGGCTTTGCTTTATTTGCCATGAGGTTATCAGCATTGTGTTGGAAAGCTACTTGACACACTGACCCAGTGATGATAATATTGTTTGGAGTTGTTAGCTTAGACATATTAGCTCCCAGCTGAAAACATTCAGGTGCTGTCACACAAATTAACTCTAATATATGTGAATCTACTGAATTTGGCAAGTTAACGTTAGTCAATAAGGCTAACAGATTGTAGCTACGTGTCTAATGTTTCTGCAGTCAAAGCTAGCTGACGTTAGCTAGCATTAGCTACTGTGAGCTAAGTCGCTGCCTTGCTCAACGGTTACTTTCGACAAGATGATACGAATAGGCGTTGAGCAGAATGACTGCTTACCTGTCAGCGGGGAAATCTAGAAAACCAACCACAACTACACTTGTGCACTGCAGGAGACACGTAGGCAGCCGACCTGGCGGTGCTTTGCTGCCACATCCACAGCCCACGTTGGTTGGGAAGCGACGTAACTGAGCTATGCGCAAACGTAATGTACGTAAGATATCCGGATACGGTCCGTACGTCCATGCCGTCCTTCCGTTACGCTGCGCAGACATCGTCCTACCGATGGGTGGACACTTACGTTATCTAAGTTACGTTTGTTTGTTACTGTTTGTTTTTTTATTTTAACACTTTATTTCAAAAGTTTGTAAACATGTTCAGATTTTTCATCACAATTCTACAAATGTATTTTACAGTATAAAAATAATAAATAAAGAAATAAATTATACAACAAAATGTAAGGAAAGAAAAAGATGAATAAAAGCAAAACAAGTAAACTTAAATAATTGGAATAAATCTGAAATGTCTAAACAATTTAAATATATTTTTTTAACAATTTAATATTTTATGCCAATGTAAATTTTTTGAGTTTTAAGTTATCAGTTGTGGTCAGGTATATTTTAAAATCAGCATCTTTAAAAATACAAAGGGAAAATAATATTAATGTAACTTTACGGCAGTTTTTCGACACAGACATGTTTGTCCTCTATTGACATCAGAGCAGCTTTTTTTAAATGGCTGCACAAGGGTTAAAACTGTGCAATGAGTAGAAAGTAAATTATTCCCATGACATACTTAACAAACTTAATACTGATTTATTGTTATTCAATTGTTAAATAACAACAACAATAATAATAGTAATAAATTAATAAATAAATAGATGAATAAAAATAAATAAATAAATAAATAAAAGCTACACCTTGCTCTTATCATGCTTGGGCCCTGATAATAATCTTTACAAAAACAACAGGTTTCCTCGCACTTTGTGCCAGGGACACCATTGTTATCCTTGTGTTATTCTATTTTCATCTATTATGGTTATTTGCACAAAACCACACTACATTATATAATTTAGTGAATTTAGTAAATTATTGTAATTATTATTATTATTGTTAGAGCTGGTGTTAGGAAGTTAAAGATGTCACGTTCTTCTCTTCTTATTCACATTCATATCTATTAATATTGTTGTGAAAACATTTTCTTCTCATCAAAAACAAGATTATACAGTATTTGAATGCATCGTGATTGTGTTATCATCTACCATCACCCAGCACTCATTTTACTGAGCATCTCACCAAATTTCATAAACATAAAAAACCTTTTCAAAACTCTGGCTGGTGCTCTTTTGCCACCACACCACAGTAACATAGTTCCATAAAAACTGAAGTTTTAGCAACTTTTCATTACAAAGGTCTTAAGAAAGTACAAACCACTGCAGTTCAGGGCCTAATAATAATAAAAGAAGAAGAAGAAGAAGAAGAAGAAGAAGAAGAAGAAGAAGATTGATTGATTGATTGATTGATTGATTGATTGATTTTTTTTAAATGGTGCTGCATTTAGAACACCTTACATTCACCTAATTCAGTTTGTTGGAAATGTGCCATTCAGTTGTGCGTGGTCTCCTGAGCATCAATGGCTTGAATCAGCTGGTGGAAGATGCCATCTCATCTTTAGTAACCTGACACTGAGGCACATGAGTAGTGTGTGCAAGCCAAGAGAGGCCTGTGAAATATTCATGAGTAGAAAGGCCAAGAGCACCGTGCACACTGAGTCGCTGTAGCAGGTGCACAGGTGCAGAGCTATGGGGACCGTTGAGGAAACTTTAAAGTGTCCCGTCTGCCAGGACGTCTTCACAGATCCTGTGACGCTGCCATGTGCACATGACTTCTGTCTCACCTGTATCCAGGCTGTCTGGGAAACAGATGGATCTGATGCGGGTCCTGTCTTCTGTCCTGAGTGTCAGATATTCCTCCCCTCTGACCTCACTCTGGAGATAAACACCAGCCTTCAGGCCAAAGTAAAGGACTTCACCACTGGCAGGCCTTCGACAGCCGAGCTATGGACACCATGCAGGGCAACCAAATCATCCTCAACTATACACTGTGACCACTGTATAGAGACGGCATCGGTGGCCATCAGGACCTGTCTGACCTGTGATGCCTCACTGTGCCAGGCTCACGCCCAGCTGCACCAGCAGAGGTCCGCTCTGCGGGAGCACACCGTGGTGGAGGTGACGGGGGATCCGTTGTCTCTGAAGTGCAGGGAGCACCGTGATGAGCTCAAGCTCTTCTGTATGGAGGAGTGGACCCCTGTGTGCTGTCTGTGTGTCCTGGTTGGCACTCACAAGAACCACAAAGCATTTCAACTCCATGAAGCCTGTGCTGACTTCAAGGTGAATACTATTGTGTCTTATTTCCTTGTAAATGTGATTATGTATTTCTATTCATTCTGATAGGCCTGTTGTATTTCTGTCTTTAGAGCATGTTAGAGACGACCATGAACCAACTGCTGAAGAGGAGAAGTGAAGCAGAACATGCCATCAGGGACTTGGAGTCATTGTATACACAAACAGTGGTACAGTCATTATCAAATGCCCCCTTTTTAAACATCTATTGTTTTATTTGCAGAAGCCCCTTTTAAAATTTACAGTGTGTGGTTGCAGATTGCAACCAACGGAGTCCCTCTCCGCTCATTCCTCCCTTTCCAAGACCAATAATAACACTTCTTTAGGAGCAACGGGTACCGTGGTTTCACCTTTATATTCAGGTAACATAAAAAAATGAAAGGCTCTCTCTAGAGCCAGTGTTTGGTTTGTCCATTCTGGGCTACTGTGGAAACATGGTTCGTGATAAGCAAACGAAAACACAACAGTCCTAAGTTTCAGGTGATTATACATTAATGAAAACACAGTTATGAATATTATGTTCCCCCCTGAAACGACATAGCTCCCCTATGATCTAGATGTCTCGAACCCCCGAAATGTTAAACACTGCTCCTTTAATGTACATATTTTTTCTATAGAAGTCTGCTGCAGATTTCAGAGAGAGAATCTCAGACAAGTACAGCAGGATCCATGTTGTGCTGGACGGTGATGAGCGTCTGATGATGCAGATTATAGACGCAGAGGAGACGTACATGACAGAGTGGCTGGAGGCCCAGAGGGGCGTCATGGAGGCTCAGATCAAAGAGATAGACGGCCTCAGAGCCTCCAGCAAATCACTGCTCCAAGAGACAAATGAGCTGCGATTCCTACAGGTAGGTTACCTATTATTATGACAGTGTGTTATTGCGATCATGTGAGGTTTAGTATCCATGACTTGTTTATTTTCAACAGCAAATCGCAGCACAGAATCTTTGGTGAGTATATCCTCACTCTATATTTTACTATCCAAGCTGCCTCCTTTTGGTATGATTTTTGCCTGATAGTTTTCAGTTTTTATTGCAGTGAGCCGTTGGATTTAGCACCAGTCCAGGAAGTAGACAAAGATCTGTGTGACCTTGAGAAGCTGAGGACCATCGAGAGGCTGGTGGATGACCTCTCCGTGGCTCTGTCCCAACACTTTCCACGAATGTGGTCATGTTAGTAAATCCAATCCAATCATTTACAGTCTAAAATCGACCTATGTTACCTCTGTATACTGAATGTAGGTTTTTCTTTGCAGATCTAAGTTCTCCTGTTCTGGACTCCCAGTCAGCCCATCCCAAACTGGAAATATCCCAGGACGGAAAACAAGTGTCCTGGAGACGGCAACCTGTCAGTGAAGCTCGGAGCTCTCAGCCATACGACTCCCAGTACAGCGTCCTAGCTCAAGAGAGTTTCACTACTGGCCGCCACTACTGGGAGGTCATCGTGCAGGAGAAACCTTACTGGCTAATGGGTGTGACCACAGGGCCGGTCGATAAAAAAGATGCTCCTAGTCAGAGTTCCTCCAGCCTGGGTGTGAACAACACATCCTGGTGCATCTACTATGGAGATGGACAGTACCTGGCATGCCACGACACCCAGGAGAAGCAGCTGTCAGTGGGAAAGAGAGTCAGGAAGCTGGGCATACTGGCAAATCTCCAGAAGGGGGAGCTGTCTTTCTACAACGCTGATGCCATGACCCTGCTCCACTCCTTCGGTGTGCAGTGCACAGAGCCTCTCTACCCCATGTTAAACCCATGCATTGATGTGAACGGACTGAACACGCAGCCGCTTACCATGTTTTGGATTAAGGAGCCCTGGGATTGGCAAGGAAACACAAATGAGGGCATTAAGTAAACTTGGAGGCCAGCCTTAACTGCAATGTGAACAAAGACTGAAGATTCACTGATGAAGCTCACAAACATTTTTGATTCCATTTTTGCTCACATTAAAGGAACAGTGTGTAACATTTTGGGGAATCTATTGGCAAAAATGAAATTTCATATTAATTAGATATGTTTTCATTAGTGTATAATCACCTGAAACAACAGTCAGCCATGTTACATCGCCATGTTTCAAACCAAACACTGGCTCTAGAGAGAAGGCCACCGTAGGTCCCTGACACACTTGTGAAACAGTGATAACGTGAGCCACAGAATGCAAAACCATGGTACCGCCAGCCACCATCTGACTTCCACCGAGGTAGTGTCATTATGGTAAGGATGGCCTCTGAGCGAGGCAAACAGGAGTACGTAAGTTTTGCACTCAGGGGTTCACATAACTGCAGTCTGCAGGAAAGGGAGTAGTGAGAGGAGGAGTACTCAATTAATTGCAATCTGTGACCACACCAGTAGATGCCGCCAAATCCTACACACTGTACCTCCAAATAACATAGTAGAAATGTCAAACTTGCTGTAGTTCTCTTGGCTGGATCTGTCCCAGGTATAACTAAAACTATGATCAAGGAATTTACCAACCTCTGTATTTAAGAGAACTTATTGCTAGAGTTGATACAGATTATGAACATACTTTTCTCATTACCAGCAGCAGTGAGAGAGCAAGGCTTAATACACTGTATGATGGCCTCCTGGTGTTATGTTATTGTGACCCTAAAATGCTGATGTTTTATAGAAAGCTGTTAAGTAAGAGATATAGCTGAGAAGAGATATTTTAACTTATTTTGTCAATAGTCGCGTATATTACCTTTTTGATGTCATGTTAATATTTCATCAAGTGGTATCGGGTGCAACCTCAAACAGCACTTTTGTTCTGTGCTAAAGTCTTTCTGTTCGGGCAGCTTAGCAGCTCTCGTGTTTCACTTGGTGTCGTTCAGGAAGTAAATGACCCATGTTTGAACTACTGTACTGGCTCGTACTTTGTACAACTGTCCCCTCAGCTCACCGGACCGTGGAGGACATGGACACAATATTTGAAATTTCTGTGGAAATACTGTCAAATTACCCCAAAAATTAAAATTCCTTTTATTATGAACATTATTTAATAAGAATTATATTCAATTATTTCCCAATAGCTGGTGATTTATTCAATATATTTCCAGGAAAATAATACAGAGTTAATTAATATGCTTTATTTCCATGTCTGCTGGAAAATAGATGATAATTAGCAAATGACTTATCTGAAATTTCTTTTAAAAAAAAACAACTCCCTGAATCATTACATTAGCTACCAGTAAGTCATGATGGTGAGATCTGTGCCTGGGTTTCCACCTTCGATGAAGAGCAGCCGCTTCTCAAGCCTAAGGGCCCTATTTTAACCATTACATGCTATTTTAGCATATAATTGATCAATTTTGAGATACATTTTGGGGTAATTTGGCAGTAATTCCTAAGAAATTTCAAATTGATAACTTGCTAATTATTACCTAATTACCATGAAATTTTCAGGCCTGTAAAATGAAGTGTTACATTGATTAATCATGTGATCAAATAATTTCAAAGCTGTACTGTTAGATACTTGCCCAAAGTATGCCTGCATCAAATTTGAAGACTTTTGATAAATCAAAACAAATGTTGTGGCATTTTTCCTTATCATACTAAATATAGTCTTTGTGCACAAATAAGAAAATATGACACTTCTACTTAAAGAGCTCAGGGCAGTCACATATAAAGTATATCCTGTCTTTTCCTTTTCCACGCATGCATCATTTTTAATATAGCTATAAGCTTCAGGGAAAACCAGACAAGTATGACATTTAGACGTGCAGCAGATTTCAGGTTTTGTTTTCAGGGCCGTATGTAACACATTAAACTGAATGACAAAGCACATTTTCTCCATCTCTAGAAGGCCTGAGTCTTTGACTTGATCCAGTGCAGGAAGTGAGTGACCCGAGTGTAGACACCAGGCTTGTTCTTCCTTCCACATTGGTCTCCCCAGCTCACCAGACCATAAATGACACTGGTGCTGTTCTGCTCACAAGTCAGTGGTCCTCCAGAGTCACCCTGAAACGAGAGCACTCAGCTGACCAATGCTGCACACACTTTAACCCCAGGAAAGTTAGTCGTGCAGATATTTTGATGCACATTTCCTCCACTAACCTGGCAGGAGTCCACCCCTCCCTGCAGGTGGCCAGCACAGAACATACTATTATCCAGGACGTTGCCATAAACCTGCGATTCAGAACACTTTTCCTGGTTGATCAGCAGCACGTTGGCATCCAGCAGGTGGTTGGAACCATAATGAGCTGCACAGAGAAGGTGGAAATTTTACTACATATAACAACATAGGCAACAAAGTTATACAGAAAGTTGTCTCTGATATTAGTGGTTGGAAATAAAAATATAGCTGAATATGCAAAAGTGGCCTTACAGTCCTCAGTGGCACCCCATCCAGATATTTTACACTCAATCCCATCAGGAAGTTGGGCATCAGGCAAACAGGCTGTCTTCACAAACTGGGTCTCATTGGCACAAACTCCATCAGTGCCTTTCAGCCTCAACAAGGCTTTGGAAATGATATGATAAAAATACTTAACCTCTCATTACTTATTACTGTTTTTAGAGTTTACTTCATGAACTTTCAACACCGTACATACCAACAATCATGTCGCTACAAATGGTGCTAATTAACTCTCTCACAGTCTATGTTTAGTTAACTAAAAAGGCTCAACAGGACCTTCGATTTATACTAATATTTCTGATAATGTCAGTTCTTATTGTATGTATAATGCGAGAGAAACATGGATTACCTATGTCGTTGTAAACAGCTGTAGGAGTCTCTCTGTAGTTCTCATGTACAATAGCCTCTTCAACTTGTATGGTTTGATCCACAGGTTCCTCTATATCCAGCGTCAGACCTCCTATAACCACCTGCATGTCCTTCAGTTGTTCACTGTGCAAACAACACATGATTCAATACAAATTATAGGAACAGGGTTTTGTCGGATCTACTGGCAGAAAATAGAATATAATCATAAGTATGTTTTCATTAGTGTATAATCACCTGAAACTAAGAACTGCTGTGTTTCTGTTAGCTTAGAATGAGTCCTTCATGTCTACACAGGGAGCAGGTCCTCTTCACAGAGTCCACCATGTTGCTCCGCCATGTTTCTACCATAGCCGAGAATGGACAAACCAACAGCTCTAGAGAGAGCCCTTCATGTTTAAGTTACTGTACATGAGGGCTACCTTAGATCCTTGACACATTTGTGAAACTGCATCAATGTGAGTCGCATGGTCTGACTTCCCTAGCCATAAAGTATTATGGTAAGGATGAGCTCAAATGACGTTACCTCGATTTTGCATGATTTCATCTGTACCTTTAAGACCACATGTGAAACTATTCCATAACCATGTTTTGTGGGGGGGGGGGGTTTGTTTGTTTGTTTGTTTTTAATTATGATTGTGCTTACATGCAGTGTCCAGCTGTCAGGACCCAGCAGCTCGCGATGAGAACTCCTCCACATATGTGTCTGAATGGCTGCCTGGAGCTCTGCGGTCTCACCTGCAGGGACACCTGCCAGGGTACAGACCCAGGAGGGACCTTCAGACCCCCAAAAATTCGGGTAATGACCTTTTTTGGCTGAGGCCTTCCACAGGTGGCGAACTGTTGCGGTGGAGTGGTGGCGGTAGGGGTGGGAGGAACATCACCAGTGGGCGTAGGAGAAGGTTGTGGAGCCTGGCTGGGCTTCACAGTCGCTGCGGGTTCAACTGGTTTGGATGGCGGTGTGGATTCGATTGGTTTGGATGGCGCTGTGGATTCGACTGGTTTGGATGGCGCTGTGGATTCGACTGGTTTGGATGCTGCTGTGGGTTCGACTGGTTTGGATGCCGCTGTGGGTTCGACTGGTTTGGATGCCGCTGTGGGTTTTGCAGGTTGGGGCTTGGAAGGGGTGGGATCAGCGACTGCAGGGTCAATTACAGTTGGCGCCTCACCTAAAATCACACACATGCAAGAAGATAACAGAAGATAACAACTGATTTTGTTGAAACATAACCATAAAATTGTCTGATGCTTTAAAGCTGACCTGTTGGTTCAGGACACTCCGTGACTTCACAGTAGTCCCACGACAACTTGCGGCCTTTCCTGAAGAAGCACCAGGGCATCTCGTCTCCGTCGGGGTTTCTGTGTCAGAGAAAATGAGTGAGCGAGCGTCCTCTTGTAGATGTTCTCTGCTATTTGACTACGCTGACCTGCAGAAGTTGTGAGGGCCGAGTCCATCGCTGTCCTCAAAGGTGTTGAAGGGGTCGACACCGTTGTCCAGGATGAAGTGAGAGTTCCAGTGGAGGCATTCACGGCCATCATCTGTCTCACTCACGTTGCCACGGTATGACTCTCCTTCGTCATCGTAACAGTCATCTGGGCCTAGGAAATATACCTCACTCAGTCAGTATATGAGTTATGTTTAATGCGTGTGCTGAACTGTGACAGAGAAAACAATAATGTATTTACCAACATGGCAGAAACGTCCTCTGAACCCCAGAGGGCACTCGCACTCAAAGTCAGTACCATCCGTGGTGCATAGTCCACCATTCCTACATGGATTAGGCTTACACAGTGACACTTTGGAGAAAAACAGTTAACAGTGAAAGCTTGCTTTCAGGAACTATAAAAACTTGTTTGAACAAAGAAATACTCCTTACAGTGAATGCAGCGTGGAGGCTGGAAGGGCTCCTTGCATTTGCATTCATAGAACGGGGGAGCTGAAGTCAGCACACATTCACCACGCCCGCATCTACCTCTTTTACAGTGTTTGGGACCTAAGATGATAATACAACAGTATTAGTTTATTTTTGCACAGCTAAGAATTATTTTTGTTTTAGATTAATCTGTTGATTATTTTCTTGATTAATCGATCAGTTGTTTGGTCTATAAAATATCAGAAAATTGTGAAAAATGTTGATCTGTGTTGATGCGTGTCCTCCCTTCCTCATGTTGCCAGTTCATAGTTGATCCTCGTTCCAGTAATTTCCTCGTGTTTGCCTTTTCTTGTGAATAATTCTGTCTGTTTTTTGACCCTGCCTTTGCCTGTCATTTGTTGAATCTGGTTGCCAGTTTGATTACCTTCCTGTGTGCTGACAATCTGCAGAGTAAAGACATTTCCTCTTTTACTACGCCTGTGAGTTTGAGTCATGCATTTGAGTCCAGTCTTGCTGTGAGGCGACGGTGCTAACCACTGCACCCCATGCTGCAGCCCCATCGAAGACTAAAGAAACCATGCAGGAAATATTCATATTTCAAACTAGTTGCAGGTTAATTTAATAGTTGACAACTAATCAATTAATCACTGCGGTTCTATACAGTATATGACCAGTCTGACAACAATAATATGGTAAAAGGGATTTTTTTTTTTCAAACCTCTCTGGCATTTCTTTCCCTTGAAAGGTTTGGGACAATCGCATTTGAATTTCCCATTGTCTTTTTCCTCACACACTCCATTGTTGCGGCAAGGGTTTGGGTTGCATTGGCCTAAGAAACGAAAAAAGCCAAGAGGGAAACATGAGTTTGAATTTGAGTTTTCCAGTGTAATTTCGTCATTTATGGGGAAATATTACAGATTGGTGTAAGAATACCTGAGTGTTAACTGTCTCACCTTCTGGCTCTTGCAGTTCAAACACCCAGTCTGTCTGGTCATCATCATCCTCATCCTCACCATCACTGCCTCCCTCCACGATCTCAAAGACCAAATCTAAAACAATCATTTTCCTTTATAAGATATAAAGAACTGTTCACTTTCTCTCACTCTTACCTTTTAAAAATAATGTTCTCTATATAAAATAGTAAAAAAGGAATAAAAGGAAGCACTTACCTCTGATTATGTCTGCAACCTTTTCTCTTTTTTTCTCATGTTTGTGCCCAGGTCCATGCTTATGATCATGATGATGATGATGATGATGATGATAACGATGTTTTTTGTGCTTTTTAGGTTTCAGCTGAATAATAATTTGACAACACCACAAAAGAGTCACAATAATAAGAGATTATGTGAAGTTCCTAGTAGAATTTTGTTGTTATTATGACAAAAATACATAGTGAATTAATCTGCATTTCATTTCCAGCAAAATGTCTTCTCAAACTTTGCAGCCTTGTAAATAAGAGCCAACGTATTTGCTTATTGCGACACAATTGCTGCATACTACAGTATATACGGTGAATACATACTTCAGCAGGAATGAGGAGCACCGCCAAGACGAGGAAAAGGAAGAGGAGCTTTAGGTTCATGGTGGCAACGGATCAGAAGACATCCAGGAGAGTAAAACCAGAGTGCACTGTCTGGCAGATTACACACATTTCTAAACATTTGTGTAAGTACACTAACCTTTGATTCAGCGGGGTTGACTGGCATCTGTCCATGCTGCTCGGTCACTTTTATTGATTTTAACTATGCTCTTTATTTTTCTAAGTAATAAAAGGCAGAACACTGCTCATGTTAGTGAACACTTAAAATGGACAAATAAATGGTGCAAAATCAAGATCACTGTCTCTGCCCCCCTTTTTAAATCAAAATTATTAGAGTGAATTTTACTAAAACAGGATAAGTGTGTACTCAAAGGTTCAATGAGCATATTTGCAAAGCAAACTGTTTGTTTGAATATAGACTTTGGATCCAAATACACTAGGTGCATTTCAGGATAAATTACTCAGTAAAGTATATTAATACAGTGTCATTGTATGCTCAATTAAATATAACATGTTTATGAATAAAACATCACTTGCAGTATCAGTAAATTTTATGACTTCCTAGTAAAACTGAAATCTTTGTTTAAGGCGAGAAACTATAGGCAACAACATCATTTTTCATGCACAGATCTACTTTGAGAGTTCATGACAGCCTACTGGAAAACATCTAAAAATCACATTTCTATTTTACTGCTTTGTCTCTTTTCCTCCTAAATTCACCATTAGTTCGCATTTACATATTTAAACATGACACTAAAAAAAAAAAAAAAAAAAGTTGTAGGCAAGTACAAAAAACAGTTGTCTTTATGTAAGTAATCAACTGGGGAAGTTTCATGGAGATGTCTACGAGTTAACATGTTTTTAATCCCATTCATGCAGTGAACTTACATTTGCAGTTTTTCTCATACTCTGAGCCAAAAATCTTCACTTCAGTAGCACGTACATAACTTTCCAGTTTTATTTTTTTATTATTTATTTATACTATCACAGTATACTCTGGTTTCTCCCGTCTCTGGTTTCTCCAGTCCTCCCGTCTGTTTTGATGGGGAATGTGAGATCTCTCCCCAACAAGATGGACGAGCTGGTGGCGCTGACCCGACATCAGAGGGAATACCGGGAGTGCAGTATGATGGTGTTCACCGAGACGTGGCTAACGGCGGCGACCACGGACGCGGTGACGGAGCTGGACGGGTTTAAGTTGGTGCGGGCGGACAGGACGAGAGACAGCGGTAAGAGGAAAGGAGGAGGTCTGGCGGTGTTTGTGAATGATAGATGGTGTAACCCTGGTCACATCACTGTTAAAGACCAACACTGCAGCAGGGACATCGAGCTGCTCGCTCTTAGTATGAGGCCGTATTATTTACCGAGGGAATTTACACATGTTATTATGATGGCTGTGTATGTTCCCCCCTCTGCTAACGGTGACACAGCTTGTGATGTCGTCTATTCAGTCACTAGCAGGCTGCAGACACAGCACCCTCAGGCCCTCCTCCTGGTCTCTGGAGACTTTAATCATGTCTCTCTGTCCTCCACTCTACCAACTTTTACCCAGTATGTGTCATGCTGCACACGAGACAATAAAATCCTGGACTTATTGTATGCCAACTGCAAGGAGGCATACACATCATCCCCCCTCCCCCCCTGGGAAGATCAGACCACAACCTGGTTCATCTCCAGCCTGTGTACAGACCCCTGGTACACAGAGAACCAGCCGTCTCCCGCACAGTGAGGACATGGTCCAAGGAAGCTGAGGAAGCTCTGCAGGACTGTTTCAACACAACAGTGTGGGAGGAACTCTGGGACTCTCATGGGGAGGATATAGACGGACTGACGGGCTGCATCACGGACTACATAAACTTCTGCGTGGAAAACACCTTACCAACCAGGACGGTAAGGTGTTTTTCCAATAACAAACCCTGGATTAATCCTGATATAAAGGCCCTCCTTAAGGAGAAGAAGAGGGCCTTTAGATCAGGAAATAAGGAGGAGCTGAAGGCTGTTCAGAGGGAGCTAAGGAGGAAAATCAGGGAGGGGAAGAACAGCTACAGGAGGAAGATGGAGGAACAGCTGCAGCAGAACAATATCAGTGGAGTCTGGAAAGGCCTAAAAACCATCTCAGGCCACAAGAAACCAGACTCCAAGGCTGTGGGAGACCTAAAGTGGGTGAATGATTTGAACCACTACTTTAACAGGTTCAATGAGTCACCTGCCCCTCCCCCGGCCCAGTCCACCCTGCTGCAGTCCCCTCCATCTCCCACTTCAAGACAGTGCCCCTCCTCCTCCTCCTTCACCACCTTCAGCACAACAATAGCCCCCCCACTGACATCGACACCTACAGCTCTACCTATGGCTCCAGCAGACCCGTCACACAGACAACCCCCCTCTGCTCCACTACACAACTCTACCCCCCCCACCCCCCTCCTCTGCCTCTGACACACAGCCCCCCTGCTCCAGTTTGTCCTTCACAACACTTCAGGTGAAGAACCAGTTCAAGAGGATGAACGTGAGGAAGGCTACGGGTCCAGATGGCATCAGCTCCAGGCTCCTGAAGTCCTGCGCAGATCAGCTGTGTGGGACTTTTGGACACCTATTCAACCTGAGCCTGAAGCTGAGGAAGGTACCACAACTGTGGAAGACATCCTGCGTGGTACCTGTGCCCAAGACCCCACACCCCAAGGACCCCAGCAGCTTCAGGCCGGTGGCACTAACATCGCACCTGATGAAGGCCCTGGAGCGCCTGGTCCTCCAACATCTCCGCCCTGTGGTGAGTCCATCCATGGACCCACTACAGTTTGCCTATCAACCTGGCATTGGGGTGGATGATGCCGTCATCTTCCTTGTGGACCGAGCTCTGTCTCACCTGGAGAAACCTGGCAGCACTGTGAGGATCATGTTCTTTGATTTCTCCAGTGCTTTCAACACCATCCAGCCGACACTTCTGGGGGACAAACTGGAGACTGCAGGGGTAGATCAACATCTTACATCCTGGATACTGGACTACCTCACAAACCGCCCACAGTTTGTGAGGACACAGGACTTCATTTCAGACACGGTGGTCTGCAGTGTGGGGGCCCCGCAGGGAACGGTTCTGGCTCCGTTCCTCTTCACGCTCTACACTGCAGACTTCACTTACAACTCACCAACCTGTCACCTGCAGAAGTTCTCTGATGACTCTGCTATCGTCGGCCTCATCACTGATGGGGACGACGCGGAGTACAGAGAACTTTCCCAGGACTTCGTGGACTGGTGCCTGCGGAACCACCTCCAGATCAACGCGGGGAAAACTAAAGAGCTGGTGGTGGATTTCCGCAGGCAAACTCATCCCCCTCCAACACCGGTGAACATCCAGGGATCAGACATTGAGATAGTGACATCTTATAAATACCTGGGTGTTCACCTGAACAATAAACTGGACTGGACAACAAACTCCTCTGCACTCCATAAAAAAGGCCAGAGCAGGCTGTATCTGCTCAGGAGACTGAGGTCTTTTGGAGTGCAGGGGACACTCCTGAAAACTTTTTATGACACCGTGGTGGCATCAGCCATATTTTATGGAGTGGTTTGCTGGGGCAGCAGCATCACAGCTGCAGACAGGAAGAGGCTGGATAAGATTATTAAAAGGGCCAGCTCTGTCCTGGGATGCTCTCTGGACTCAGTGCAGGTGGTGGGAGAGAGGAGGATGACGGCTAAGCTGTCATCCATGATGGAGAAGGACTCCCACCCCATGAGAGACACCATCAGAGCTCTGGAGAGCTCCTTCAGTGACAGGCTGCTACACCCTAAGTGTACGAAGGAGCGTTACAGAAGGTCCTTCCTGCCTGCAGCTGTTAGACTCCACAACCAGCACTGCTCCCAGTAAACCACATACACATTCACAACAAACTCACCGGACATACGTGCAATAAGGACTTTATGTACAATTATATCATTGATATGATGGACACATTTTTTCTGTCTTTACTTTTTTCTTCTATTTTCTATTATGTATATACTAATTTATTTTATTTGTATTGCTGCTGTAACGTGTAAATTTCCCCACTGTGGGACTAATAAAGGAATATCTTATCTTATCTTATATCTTTCTACAGAGGGGTTGTTCGTATATCATTCATAGCCTGATTTATACAACTTTTTATTCCTAAAAACACCAAAGTTTGTGAAGACATTCATGGTCCCCCGAGGATGGATCCTACTTTTACCATGAGGTTGTATTTGTGTATTTACTTGAAAAGTCTCAAACTCTATTGGATGGCTCACCGTAACATTTGGTGCAGACATTCACGTCCCCGTCAGGATGAATCCTAATAACACTGCTGCTCCACTGACTTCTCACAGCACCTTCATCAGGTCAGATTTTAATTTGTCCAGGACTTCGGTTTATGACCAAATACCTGAATGACTAATTCTCATCATCTTCAGCTGTGCTAAATAGCAAATTAGTAAACGTTAGCACCCTAACATGCAGAACTGTGATTTGTGTGCATGTTAGCACACTGATGTTAGCATTTAGTTCAAAGCACCATTGTGTGTGCAGCTTCACAGAGCTACTAGCATGTAGATTCTTAGGTCGTGTTCACACCCAAAGGTCCGATTCCTGAACCAGACTAGTGCCAGGATGATACGTTGTTTCAGTTTTACAACTGGTCTGGTTTGCGTTCACAAAGGCAACATTCAAACGGACCAGAAATTGTAAACACATGGTGGAAATGTCATTTGATTATTAGTCGGACAGATGGCGCGTAAAAAGACAAAAAAGACAATAAACCGCTCCTAACGTCTAGCTGGAAATAAATCATGAAGCACCGTCAGGTTCTGTTCATGTTGGTGTTGATCTGGAGCGCATCTGCAGCAGTCATTAAATAATTTATTAATGCAGGCAAACATCATTGTTCTATACACCTTCTGGACTAATTGAGTAATGGGGGCGGCAGTAGCTCAGTCTGTAGGGAGTTGGCTTGGGAACCGGAGGGTCACCGGTTCAAGTCCCGACATGGACCAAGAACTGAGTGTGAACTGGTAGCTGGAGAGGTGCCAGTTTACCACGGCCGAGGTGCCCCTGAGCAAGGCACCAAACCCCCAACAGCTCGGGGCGCTTGGAGCTCAGGAGCAGTCCCATCACTCTGACATCTCTCCATTGATGCATGTGCATGTGTGTGTTTCGGGTCTGCACGTACCGTGTATAAGTTAACAAACAGAGTGTAAAAATTGAATTTCCCCTCGTGGGACTAATAAAGGTTGTTGTTGTTCTTCTTCTTCTTCTTAATGTTCTCTTCTGCCAAGATATTCAGGAGGCATCTGACCAGTCCATGAGTCCACGTTTGTCCCCTGCCACTCGACATTTTGCTAGCAAACGCATCGGTCAGCAAAACAAGAAAAGGAAACATTCTTTTAACCAATGAAATGACAGAGTTGAATGGTGTTCACACCAGAAACAAACCGCTTCAAAGTTCATGTGTCAGCGGACCGAGACCACCCCTTCAAGGCGGACCAGGGAGCAGGTGTTTGAGCCACGCAAGGGCTCGATTCCTGCGTTCAACCCAAGCAAACCACACCATGGTGGGAAAAGCTCCAGGGTTTGGTTCAACCAGACTTAACAAGGGTCGTGTAAACGCACCTTTAGTCTCGTTTTAATAGAGTGCTGCAGGGATGGCAAATGTTTGTAGACCAAACAGGAAAGATAACATCGCACTGCTACTACTACTTCTTTGACAAAAAGCCAATGGGATGTTTGCATTGAGTTTTGGATTATTGCATAAAATAAACTCTGTGGCAAACAAAGGTTTATGATACTTACATTTTGTTCAGATAATCTCCACAAATGAACACCACTTCTTTGATTTTTGAAGCATGAATGCAATTGACAAGTAAAAAGCTAACGTTAGACTATAAGGGAACAACACCACAGTCAGATGAGCGTGATTATACACAACGAGGCTTTAAAAGTGGACGTGTGGGCGTGATGACATTTAGTAGTCTCATTTAGCTACTTGTTGGCAACTGCCTTTTGAAGACATGTAAAAGCTTCAAAATTTGCAAGTGGGATATTTACTGACAGATTTTATGAGAAATAATTTAATAGACATCGACTCTGAGATGAAGGAAACAGAAGGGCAGAAAATGCTAACTCATTTCCGAGTTTTAGGACTCATTCCTGCAGCACTCTATTATTAATAAAACTTAGAAACCTTCATAATTTGTGCATTACATGAGAGTGGTGTTTTTACAAGAAATAGCTTTTCGTGGAGCTACTAATCAGAGATTAGAGATTAGTCATCACTGGCAGGAGATGGATCATTACAGATCACAATAGGCTGAGCATTGGTCCCATTGTGGTCATGACCAGGACACAGGGCCAGGTGGAGGCAGTCTGAGAAGGTTCCTGAACAGAAGGAGAACAGCGGCGTCATGTTGTCCGCCTCAACAAATGTCACCAGTCCTGCAGGGAAACTACACAAAACACCAATCCGACAGAAGCGTTTTGTGAAAGGCAGCTGGTGGGGCACACCTCCATGCCAGGCTGTATACTCCCCATCAAATAGCTCCACACACCAGGACTCGTCCCCCCGGCCCAGCCAGCAGTCCTCAGTGGTGCCCTTGCGGGGAATGTTGGGATAGGTGACGCCCAGCTCCCAGTACGTCTTCCCAGTCACATCAATCTCCCAGTAATGGCGACCAAAGCTGAATCCTTGCAGGCTGATGACATTGAGGGTGGTGTCAAAGCGTCCAGGGAGGTCAGGGAGTTGCTGCCAGGTGTCTGTGTAGGTGGCACTGTCACCTTGGGGGGAGATGATCAGCTTTGGGTGGGCCGTCTCTGGATCCAGACACACCTCACTGGAATCTGGAGATATTTAAAACAGAAAGGTTTTTTAAAAAATATGTCAAATTGTGGTTACGAACACCATAGAAATTATGTGTGAACTGACAACTCATCGTGAGTTTCTTGATTATCGGAGTCTGTGAGCTGATCAGCAGAAGCATGTTGTTGGCGAGGCTGAGGATCTGGTCAGCTTTCACTTGGTCCAGGCTCACACTGCTCGGGTCTGTCCTGTTAAGCAGATCCATCACTCTGGAGGTGGCAGGCCAGAAGAAGAAACATCAGCTGCTGCTCCACCTTTTTATTTATTTTTTTTAAATTTTCATTAATTATAGGTTGATTCCATACCTCTCCACCATCTCCATGTTTTGCGGGTCAGGATATGAAAACAAAGACTTAAGAAAAGCAGAAAGAAAACAAAACGTAATGATCTCTGGGAGCAAAACTGAACATTTTTAGTTCCCATATAAATCTAAAATCATATTTGATTCACAGGACTTAAAGTTTAATCACCATGGTGTCAGGCTCTGTGTCGGTCTGGTGTATCGCCACAGTGAGTCTGGCCAGGTCCTGCTCTATTTTCTGTATTAGAGAACAGTTCCTGTCCATCAGCCCGTCCAGGGTGGAGACAGCAGCCCGTTCCTCCATCTCCAGGTGGGACAGGGTGACCCTCAGGTCCTCATCCAGGACGGCCTGGATCTCCTGATATTTCCGTATGATGTTCTCCCTCATCACTGAGGACTTTTTCTGAGTCAGGCATAAGCATGTATCAGTTATTTGTACTGCCTGATCATATATTTAATTTCATTTTCAAGTGTAAAACTTTCATCAAAAGTTTCATCGCCAACTAGTCTGAGAACAACTCACTGTGATTTCTGATTGCCGTGCTGCCAGTTTTTTCAGCCTGTATTTCACTGCTTCCCTTTGCCTCTTTAGAAACTCTTGTTGCTTTTGTAACGTCTCCTGTAGAAAGAGTTGCACACAGCAGTCAGACAGAGTCTTTGTGGTGAAGCTACAGAAGCAGTTTTACTGTGAGACTTGATATAGACTCCAACAAAGTGGAGATTGATCACTCTTCTTGGTGCCCCCATGTTTGTACAAACCGCAGCAAAAAATGCCCTCTTGGTTGCCCCTATGGTAGATGAAACATGATAAAATGCCCTCTAGGGTGCCCTTCTAGTAGAAAACATTATTAAGTGCCCCCTCGGATGACCTCACAGTAGAGAAAACATGATGAGGCGCCCTCTATGGTGCCCTTCCAGTGGAGAAAACGTGGTTAAGCGTCCTCTATGGTGCACTGTAAGTGGAGAAAACATGGTTAAATGCCCTTTAGGGTGCCCCTCTAGTAAAGAAAAACATGATAAAGTGCCCTCTATGATGGTCCTCCAGGAGAGAAAACATGATGAGGCATCCTCTATGGTGCCCATCAAGTGGAGAAGACATGGTAAAGCACCCTCTAGGGTGGCCTTCCAGTGGATAAAACCTGATAAAGCACCCACTAGGGTACCCTTCCAGTGGAGAAGACATGATGAGGTGCCCTATAGGGTGGCCTTAAACTTGAGAAAACATGACACAGTGCTACAGTACATCTAGGTTGCCCTACAACACATACTGGTGCAGCTGGTGCCCTGTTTTTTTCCACCCCTGCCACTCAGACAGGCTGAGTCTGCCACTGTTTACTGTGATAGCCACCTGGTCTTCAGGCTTTCTCTTTGACTGTTTATTAAAAGCCATACCATATTAATCTGCATTTTGAGGCTGTATTTTCATTTCATTATATTTCTATATAATATTTTCTGTGTTGCTGTGACCTAATCAAGATGGAAATTCTGCCCAATGTCAGTGTTTGTCATAACATTTAAAGTCCCATACTGACATGTTTTTGCATTTTTTACTACAAATTGCTGCATGCTTTATAGCTCTGTAGACATTTTCCAAAGCGCACCAAGGTTTTCTATATTAAGTTCCCCTCCTCCCAGAAATACATTTGGCTCTAATGTCACCTCGCTGAGATGCTTCACTGTGCAGACTGATGTATGTGCACCGTTTGACACTATAAGGCTGATTCTTAGCACCGATACACCGAGAATGGACTTTTCAGTGAAGGAGACTTTCTCAATAATGAACAGTACTTCCACAGTCTTGGATTCTGTATTTTTCAGTGAGGTAGAATGAGTAGATTTTAACTGGTTTATTGAACTTACTTTTTGTGAAAATACTAGATCAGACACATTATTAATCCAAGCAAAGCATTTTATACGTCATCATATGAGTCTGGACATTGAACTTTAACTGTTTCTCCTGTCATCCAGGGAGCCACTGTTTATTTATGTATAGTATTAAAATAAAATTTCCTTTCTTTTTTCTGTTGTATTATCATTGTGGGGTAATAAAATCAATGTCAAGCATGTCTTCAAACATTTTCAGGGTAGTGTTTTACATTAACACTCAGATGAGGCTCTGACATGTGATGTTTAATAAGCATTGCTTTCATAAATACACTGAGTTGCCATGTTGTTGGAAATACAAACCCAGAAGACAAATAGTCGGTAAACATTGATATCATAAACAGGATAAAATGAATTTGGTAGTTTCTTGCATTAAAGCGGGTGCAGCAGCAAAATCTCTTTCTTTCCCATTTGTACTTGAATGCATCTGGAGGGTGTGTCATTGCAACTGCATTAGCATTACACATGGGTAACTAACTGAAACACAATGCTATTTAATGTTCACAGTGATGCATTATGTTTCTCAATCAGGATTTAAATATTTCCAAAGTGTTTTTCTTAATTTTAATAATAAAGTAATAATCTTGATGATTTTCAAGTCACTATCTATCGCCAAATGAGATAACACATTAGTGATTCAGCCTATGACCCACTGATGAAAGCTCTTACATGTACAGTACTATGAACTGGGTCTCCGAGGCGACATTCCCGGGAATTTCTGACACTGTTTGGATCTCTGGGAAATGAAACACACCTGCAATTACCACTTAGCACCACAGGTGCCGCCAAAGACAATGAAATGGAGATCTGATATGAAAATATCTGCTTGGAATGAAGGAAAACTTATTTTTACTTAATTTAAAACAAAACTGTGGTATGCTTTGGATATTGGACAGTTATATATTCAGTACATGATGTGTTGCAAATGGACTTTCAAGGCACTATCTGTAAAAGTTAAAATTTTGGCAATGCAACAAGAATAATAACTAAATCTTGGTGGCTGTTGTTCATCAGATGAATATTTGTTCCCACACAAAACTGAGAGGCAGCTATATACTGTAAATATTAGGGGTGTAAAGGTCCGTCGATCTGGATCGATAAATCAAAATCAGTGATCCAATATCAATGCACAGTGAAGACGTTGATACATATCATCATCTTTAAGATATATGTCATATTTTAGTTACTTTCTTTGAGCTGATATAAATGTGTTAAAGCTTCACTAGATAACATATTTTAAGTCAAGTGGTCTGAGAGAAAAATTGATTAGACTTCTGCACCTCCTCATGGTTCTGATTTCAGGCTTTAAATAATTTAGCCTGTGTCGGGAGACTTTGGCCAATCACAGATCATTTCAGAGAGAGCATCCCTATTGGCTGTGCTCTGGCTGGTGGGCGGTGCCTGATGGTTCTTCAAGAGATTTCAACATGGCTGCCAAGTCACAGACTTCCTAGTTTTACAGCTAAACAGCAACTACAGGATGTTTCTGGAAACATTTGTGGTGAGAAATAGTCATTACAGTAACAGAATATTGAATTCAATAGTCTCTTCTGTAAATTGGTTCCATAAAGTCCTCAGACAACCTCTCACCTGGAGTACCATCACAGAACCGGTGTGTTTATTGGTGAAATGCAAAGAAGAAAAGAGAGAACAGAAAAGAGACGGTGGGTACCTTTGGTATAGCTGAGGATCATATGGTTCATGGTGATTTAAAGCTTTATTGGCTTAGATTTCAATACAACAAATGGCAGTGTGGGTTTTCATTTATAAAACAGTATTTTCAAATACAGTTGCTTCTTAACATTAGGTGTTTTATCTAGTTGTTGGTTACTGTATGTTGGATACGGCACTAAAATATATTAAGATTTGTACTTCCAATACATGTAAAGGGAAAGTGTCTGGCTGTGTTTATGAGAGCCTGAGAAGAGAGACGTTTTCTTTTTGTTGGGGTCAGATGGACGTTTGGCGTGTACTGTAGCCAGGGCAAGAAGAGTGGCGATGGTTCATTTCCATGTCGATCCGGTAATACAGTTGATGGGGCAGCTGACTGCTTTCCCAGCTGCTTTGTTTTTTTTTTTTTTTCTTAATTTTTATTCAAAGACTCACTGAGCCGATTCTTGCAAACTTTGGACTAAAACTGTTTCAGCCCAAGCGAAGGAAAAGCTGACACATGTTCAAGCTACGAGCATTTCGTAATGGCGCCATGAGGTTTCTACTGTACTTACAAAGTTCCACAGGAATCAACAGCAACAAATAGTAGGAAGAAACGAGCAAGAAAGAAAGGAAAGCAGTTCCACTCGAAGCAAAGCAAGAAGTAAAACAAGCGCAGTCAAACCAAATAACATGTCCCTATTTATCATTCATTCTTTGTCATTTTTGAACATGGAAGAGATTCCTTGTTTCCTGTGTAAGTCTAACCGGACAAATCGTTCAGCTCACAGTCTCAGGAAGCGTCAGAGTCCATTTCATGGCTTCCTTGATTAGGATAAAACAAAAAAACAGAAGAAAAGGAAATAAAACAAAAACCTACATCTAGATTACAGTTGTCGTGTGCTATCTGAATGAATGTACAGTATGTGCATGCTGCTCTGAGTGCTAGAAGAGCTTGGCCTTCTTTTTCATGTCGTTGCGTTTCCACAGGGGAAGCCTGTCAAACTCCTGGATCTCCATTCCAAAGATGTCAAAGAACGTTTCGGGTGCTAAGTGGCGCTAGAATTGAGAACAAAGGTGGAGAAAACAAAGGAGGGGAGGAGGGGAGGCGTGGTTAGCACCAAAGCCACAAAAAGGGTCACTGCAAAAATGACAAGAAGCAGCAATGGATACTGCACATTCTTTGCTACAGTTATATTTGTGTAACATGTTATTTACACAAAAGTAGAGAAATCCAGTATCAATTGCGGACAGTCAGGTGGAAATCTGATACCTCCAGTCTGGTTCTGTCCACATCCCTGGGCAGTTTAGCTCTCCCTCTACTGGTTATCATGAGCATTTCATAGGGATACACCTTCAGAAGGAGACACTCGTCAGTGAAACAGGTCAAACCTACAAGCTGGAGTCAAGCTTCAAAAAACATTTTTGTCAAACAAAACTATGAAATTTGGATATTTCTGTAGTTCTGACTGTGACAGAGGGAACACTGGGTGGCAGAACAGGTAAGTGACAGGAGGCTGACTAGGAGTGAGAGCTGAGGGGTTTTAGGTTTTTGGGGGAAATGCAGGGTGCTATAATGGTGTGCACACTATTTTTCTGTTGTAGAAACGTGCATTAGATTAGGTAAGGGCAAAAACATGAAAACAGATTTATGTAAGGGGCTGTATTTTTAGAGAAATTTAACGCAAACTAAAAAAAAGAACACCAGTAATGTAGGCCAAGTGAATCCACATGGGAATGATTGTGTCCTGAAAAACTGAGGTGCTTCTACTTTCTCAATCCCCTCTGTACAAAAAGAAACTGGCAAATTATGTTAATTTAGCTGAAATGCTCAATAATAAGCAACTAGAAGTTAGTTGAGGCCTCTAACCAACTCATATCCACACAGTAACGTACAATCTCGTATATACTACGCAGTATATAGTGATATGAGTTGTTTGGATGACACTGTGGGCGTTGGATTCTCCACTGTATGCTGCATACAGTATCCAGCCACTTTAAGTCAAAGCTATGTGCAGATGAGTATGGAGAAGCCAGCATGCTAAGCGTGACTCGTCAGCTCCTGAAGCAGCATGCCAAATCATCAGGAACCTCCAGTAAAAATCTCTATTTCTTCCACCAATGTCCCCAGACAATGAGGCTAAATACAACATGATATTGATTTCATTTCATCCTCCTCCTCTGGTTTGGTCTTTTTTTTTTTTCTTAGTCAAATTGTCGAGGTTAGACTATCTCTAACTTAGCTGCAAATGTGTCCTCATTTTCAAGTCAAAATGCACTTAGAGGGACTGTATGTAAATGTAAATGTTAACCATTTTATTGCCACTGTGTGAACAGATTGTCACTACAGTTGTCAAGCCATGAAAATAGTTAATCTTGATTAATCGCAAATTAATCCGTTTTTTATCTTTCAATTTTTTTCCTTAAAGGGAGATGAGTGTAGTAGTTAATACCCTTATCTATATAGGAGTGGGCAAATATGCTTGATTTATGCAAAGTATGTATATATTTATTGGACTCAATCAATAACACAAAACAATGACAGATATAGTCCAGAAACCCTCACAGGTACTGCTTTTAGCATAAAAAAATATGCTCAAATCATAACATGGCAAACTGCAGCCCAACAGGCAACAACAGCTGTCAGTGTGTCAGAGTGCTGACTTGACTATGACTTGATCCAAACTGACTGGGACTATCATAAAGTGGGCATGTCTGTAAAGGGGAGACTCGTGGGTACCCAGAGAACCCATTTACATTCACATATCTTGAGGCCAGAGGTCAAAGAACTCCTTGGAAAATGTCCATGCCAGTTTTTCCTCGCCTCGTTGTTTAACCCTCTTCGTGACAAGTCAGTATGACGTTGTTGGTACCAGTGGATTCCCTCTAGTTTCATGATGACAGTATCTTCATTATAACTTTAAAACTGAGCCCACTACAACCTCTGAAATACTGATTGTGTTAATGTGTTAAAAACATTAGTGGCGTTAAAACTATTTGCAATGACGTGGTATTATTGGTGGTATTAACTCTGACAGCTCTAGTTGTAACCTAACAAAAAAAATGAGACTTTTGTCGACTTTCTGGGTTTCCTCTATCAGCCTGTGGACTGCTTTTATTGTGAGGAATGCGGGCCGTTTTTTTTCTGGAAAATCCAACGGATGTGATGTCATGTGAGCTTGCGAGTGCCTTTATTTTCAGCTCTGCTACAGGGCTAACAGTGTGCAACGACAGTGAATGTTTGGTTAGAAATGGAGTCCGGTAATGCCAGTTAACGGCCAGCCCCCACCACAACTCAGACTCCAACACAAACTCCACAGAAGCACAAAGAAGTTATATCTAGTGACGCCTGGCTTGCAAAACAAAAATGTGACTGACATCAGGGGGGAAACTAGGACATCAACATCATCATCAGGGACCTTCGTTTGGTTTTGGGTCTCAAAGTGAACCCAGAGGTGGCAAAATTCCTACTGGACAGGTAAGCTAACATTACAGCCAAGCATGTGAAATATATAGCGATACTGTCTCGTGTTGCTTCACTGTTTTGAGCAATGCTCGCTTGCGTCAACATAGTCTGAGTTTGAGCAACAGGGATTTCTGATTCTTATAAATAAATGAACAACGTATAAATGCTGTAACATATTTCAGTGTAATTGTCATCAGTACAAAAAGAAGAAGATACTTGCTTTTGGTTCCAACATATTAGGCATAGATACTCCCCTGTCCATCCTTGCAAGTGCTGCACGGCCATCCTTAATGTGCTAAAGAATAAAACATACACAAATGTAATATAGTGGAAGGGGACTGCAGGGTTAATGGCATGAATATGTCCACTAATGACTGTGGGCACAGTTCTCACTGGATGGAGCAAGTAGCTTGGATACGGTTCAATATATTAACTCGAGATGGGCAGTCGTTTACATGTTTTCTGAAGGTCTCTTTAGTTTTTTTTCTATGGTGAATTTTAAATTTAAATGTGACATTTAGCTTGAGTCATAACATTGGTAAACAACACACAAAACAAGACATGAGGCGATGATTGCACATTGCATTAACAGCACACTGGCTCAGCTACTGGGCAGTGCATGTTTGGAAATCACTGCATTGCATGCCCTGTAGTTGACATTAATTCCAACAGTGATGCAAGCATGTAGCAGGAGTGGGCGGTGTGCATTCAGGGCAAGGTGCCTCTCGCAACCCATGAAAGCAAGCAAATATACAGTATGATGCACGGTGAGGAAGCATGCCATGTGAAAAAGCAGATGAGAGACATACCTGAAACTCTGCAGGACAACATGGGACAGAAAATGAGACTCACAGTTAATGGTTTTGCTGTCAAATCCCCCTGCCAGGCTACTACCTACAACACTGTTTGTCCCTGATGACACATTGTGTGAATTGTTACGCAAATATTTAAACAATGCATGTCCATTTATGTACACGTAGCAAGCCATTTCTGAGTACTGATGCTGAATAGCTCTGGTGACACTGGCAAGAGATTTGCTTGGCGGCCACATTCTGGTAGCAGCTCTCACCTCTGCCTCCTCCACACATGTCACCATAGCTGTTGTACTGGGTGAAGTCTGTGGACTGGGGCTGCAGGGACACAGACAAAGGGACGTCAGCATTAACATTTGGGTATTTTATTGCTGCACACACATTATCTTAAACACAACAGTACCCTCAGTGCAAGTCTCATTCCACTGAGATGGACTACAACACCACAGGAAGTCATTCCTGCCTGTGGCCATCAGACTTTACAACTCCTCCATATTTCAACCACCAGCTGCAATATATGATACTGACTTAACTCAGCTGTACAATATAATAATTCAACTGTGCAATATGTCATTAAAACTGCATTTCCAATATACTGTACATTTCTAGAAATATTATTTAATTCCTATTTATACTATTCTTGCATTTATACTTAATACATTTAATAGATCCCGTTCTCTGAGGTTATACACTACATTGTATGTCTTAATGCACATATTTGCACATATTTCAGTAACACTCCATTTTACAGGTCCACAAATGTCATGGTAATTAGGTGATAATTAGTCAGTAACCTTTTGAAATTTCTTGAAATCACTGCCAAATTACCCCAATGTTTACCTCAAAAGTTATGAAAAAATACTTTGTTTAGCTGTCTTGACTCTGGACTTTGCAAACCTATAAAATTAAGTGTTACCCATATTTTTTATATTTCTCATTTCTTACTCTTATTTTTATTATTTACTTATATTTATATCTTTATACTGTGTCATATATAGTAGCATTATGTACATAATTTACATGTTACATCCTCCTTTATTTCTATTTTCTTACATATTCATTGTGTTTATATAAGTAACTGTAATGCACCAAATTCCCCCCAGAGATCAATTGAAGATCTGATTTCTGATTAACCCTTTCCCAAGAATCAAGGCTGCTTCTTAAGACATTCTGCAACCAACAACAGTTATTTCAACACACACTTATTATTTGTTGTTAATACTGCTGAGTAGTAGGCTGTGTTGTGATGCTTTAATGGACTACATGTCAGTGGAAGAGCAATCCACCCAGCATTTTTATTATTACTGCCCCTTGGTCTCTTTAGGACTTTCAGATGCATAATTGTAGTGTATTGTGTGTTTATGCTGTGTGAATGGTGTGCGTTGTCTTATATGCCAGTGCCAAAGACAAATTTCTTTTTTATGCAAAACGAATGGACAATAATGTAATCTGAATCTGAATTTAGGACCAGAATAGGATTTAATTATACCCACTGTGTATAAGACATATATCTTATTTGTGGTAATGGCATTGGTGACAATTTATAAACTGTTAAACATTTAATTTGTGCTTCTTGGTGATTACCAATTGTCCTGTTTGTCATTTATCTGCATTCAGCTGTCTGTGTTATATAATCGGCAGTAATCTTGTAAATGCTGTGAGCTCTCACCCGATGCAGCCCATTCCTCCCGTAACCAGGCAGAGAGTTTGTTTTGGTTGGAGAAGTAGGATCTGAAACATAATAAATGTTCACATTTATATTTGGATTTAATGATTGATTGATCACCATCAGGAACATTTACATTAAAGGGACAGTGTGTAAGATTTGGTTGCATCTAGTGGTGTGAGTACAGATTACAACCACCTCCCTTCTAAGATGGTGATAACGTGACACGCCGAGTACAAAACCATGGTAACGCCATTCGCCTCACTCAGAGCTCATACTTACCATGATGACACTACTTTAGTAGTAACGGAAGTCAAAGAGTGGCTGGCGGTACCATTGTTTTGCACTCTGCGGCTCACATTAACACAGCTTCACAAGCATGTCAGAGAACTACGGTGATCTTCAGGTAATGTAAAAACAGCAAAGGTTCTCTCTAGAGCCAGTGTTTGGTTTGTCCATTCTGGGCTACTGTAGAAACACGGCGGACTCCATGAAGAGGACCTGCTCCCTGTGTAGATATTAAGAGGCTGCCGGCGTTCGGTACTGCTGCACAAGTCACCTTTGAGTGCTGGTATGAAGTGCACCAGGCGTTCCATTTACATTACGCTCAGAGATAGTGCATCATTTGTGCAGTGACATAGTTCAAAGAGCTAAAAGATATGTGGGAGGGAGGGGTAGTGGATGGGTCCAACAAACACAAGGCTTTCATCAGGAGACCGCTGTTTGTGTCCCGTACATTTCTGTGTGTTAAGTTTCACTTTCACGTTACAATCAGCTGTTCGTTGTTGTCCAGCGTTCACAACGTTCAGTGTTATTATCACTTCAGCAACGTTGTAGTTTTAAGCCCAACCACATAGTTCTCTCCTAAACCTAACTATAGTGGCTTTGTTGCCCAAACCTACAGTGACGCTAACGGGTGTGACAAAGCGCCAGCATGTGACGAATTGGGATGAGGACATGTTTAAGGTTTAGTTTAAGGTGATTATGCACAAAAGAAAACACAGATCACAATATATTCAATTTCTGCTAATAACGCCCCCAAAATGCTAAACACTGTTCCTTTAAAAGAGATTTTTCAAATCACAAATTGAAGCTCTTTCATCATCCAAACATGTTCTACAAGATCTACAAGTGTTATATAGCGCAGACCTTGTGTTTCAGTACATTGCTGGCAACTCGAGAGCGTATATTAGCTGATGAAGCTGCTCTGTACCTGCATCACAGTTGGTCTGTTTGGGGTCGTAGCGCTGAGCGGAGAGGCTCCGTGCGTGACGCTCCCTGATCTGCTCTTTTTCCATCTCCTCCTTCAGAATGAGCTTTCCCAAACCAGACTGAATCTACACACACATTTAAATCGTTTACAGTAAATACACAGATAAAGATCAATCTATGACACAAACTTGAGGATACGAAGCATGCAGGTATGACTTTCATCTCAGACAAATGGCAGCCAGAGATACAAGTTGAAGATTAGAGGTTATCTCACTGACCTTGCTGAGATGTTCCTCGTTGAGCTGCTTTCTTTTCAAGGCCTCTTCTTCCTCCTCTTCTCTGGATCGTCTCCTCCCTTCTGAACCTACAGGTGCCGTACACAAGTCCAAAAAGTTACACAGAACTCACATATACATGCACACATAAAGCCCGGAGGAAACCATGCTTCACATGTACATATATGTACAGTACAGCTAGATGAAATGTTTCATCCACAGTTCAAATTAAGAGAAAGGCAGAAAGATGTGGCTGTGTCATTTGGCTGTAGAGCAGTGAGGAACACACACTTTAAATGAGTAATAGGTGGACGAAGGAACACAAATGTGAGACAGAGTTGACGAGACAGACAAACAGAGGGACTTATTGAAATATTTGGCTACACTGACATGACGGATGTTTGCACTTCATCATTCATGTCAAGATTTTACTGGATGTAACAGAACAGCACGATGTAGGACAGACAGACAAAAGTCAGTTTGAAGTCAGTCTCAGTTATCTCTGTCCAAGTCATTTGTGGCACTACTGTGTACAGCTGGTGCACCCATCATGTGCAGTAAAATGGTGAAACTGATGCTACCACAAGCAGAAAATAATATGGCAGCAACAGAAACCAAACTTCTGCTTTGTGCAAGCAAAACTTAAAGGCAAATACTGTAACGCCTGAATAAAAGCGTGAGCTCAGAGTGAAGCGGGGATGCAGTTAAGCTTTTGGGGCAGCTGGAAGGGAGGAACAATGTGAGTTAGGTTGTGGTGAGGTGTCTATTGTACCTCTAGGAGGTAGCAGTGCAAGCATGCCCATCAGGTGCCTACTGTACCTAATACAGCGAGAGAGCAGGGCCAACGGTCGCCCTCGCTCCGTGAGCTGTCATCCGGAGAGGGAGCATGGGCAGCGGGGAAGGTGGCGGATCTGATGATCTCATCAGCAGACTTGCTTTGACGTGCTATGGCATCTGTATCTAGGTTGGTAACCATGGGAACTGATCTATCAGTGTCTGGGTCACAGTCTCAACCACAGGTAAACATTTCAGCACCATCTGATCGTCATACTCAGGTCTCATTTAATCCTGGCTTGTCCAGGTTTAAAATATAAGCAACAAAATGTCTTCCAAACAAGTCACTGAGTACTGGATAGAGTGTTAATGTAATCTTCTGAAATAAGTGGTGAGGAACTGCCAGTGGATAAGACTCTGCGGATTTAAGGATGTTTCAAGGATGGTTTTTATTGACATCTCGCACAAGCAAGATTACACCTGCTCTGTGAAACATCACTTCATAGAGGGAAAGTCTCGAAACCAGCTGGTGTGCATGTACACGAGTGAAGTTTGCTTGGACCATTAATATGTTTTGTCAGATTAGTTTTAAAGCCAGACTATGTAACTTTTGAAAAAACATTCTTCTGTCTAACAAATGAAAAGTTGAGTTCATAAGTAATAAAACGCACCCTCGTTCAAATCGATACGCTCAGGGGTTTTGCTACTACAGCCTCACTTGGTCTGGTATGACCACTATAGTCACTGGCAAACTTCAGTTAGATATTAC